>VUYV01000403.1:235482-323768 GCA_008711295.1 Anarhynchus alexandrinus
CCTGGTCTAGTGGGAGGTGTCCCTGCCTATGGCAGGGGGCTTGGAACTCAATGATCTTTAAGGTCCTTTCCAACCTAAACCATTCTATGATTCTATGATTTCCTACGACATGAGAATGAATGTGAATGTGCTTGACTGACATTAGTAATCATTTTTACAATGCCAGCTTTGTACAGTGAAATGCTTAGAAGTGCTTATTATTGACGTGCTGAAACAAAAACACAATTACTCTGTACTTGTTGCTATCAAACACAGTTTATGTGTTCCTGGAAAATGCAGATGGGATGTGGAAATGGGATATTTCCCAGCTGACGAACGAAGGGAAACATGCTCAAAGATCTCTCTCACTCCCTCCCCCCCGCCAACTTGCTGCCCACATGTTCTCCCTCTCCTATTAATTTTGTCTCTTGTCAGTAACCTAAGATTGTATTTTCCACTGGACTGATTACAACTCACTGAGTCATGCTTACTGTCTCTCACCAACTCTTTTTGCCACATGTTGGCCTAATATATATATTAGAAAGATCATGTCTAGGTTATACATACTACTGCACACACAATATGAACCACATTACTAATAGGGAATGACATCATCACTGAAACATAATAAAACAGGTTTGAACTTTACTCCAAACATTCATTGAACTTCTGTGAAGACTCCTATTTGTGTGTTTAAAGACAAAGGAGAAGACCCAAAAGATGTAACTTCTTAGAGTACAGGACCCAAAATACTGTTGTTTAAACCCACACAGGTCTTTAGTGTGGATGTGAGAGTCTTACTGGTTTTCTTTGCCCTATATAATAACGACGGTTTATAGGGGGAGGAGTTAGCTTCTTGTTACTGGATATGACTGAGAAGTTTATTCCTGGAATAAACTCTTGGAAGTCTATATTCTTGGAATAAATTCTCAGCCAGTTCCTAGAAGAAAGAATTTCACTAAATTACCCCAATAATATTTTAGCTCCCAGAGATTTGTGAAACTAAGTGCACTCCAGCCAGGCCTCTTTGTGTGTTGTGGGGCTTTTTACTATCAGAAATCTTCCACACAGAAAGAATCACTACCAATATTCAAAAGTAAGCATATGCTGGTTCTTTCACTTCTACATCACTAGCCATTCATAAGCTACATGGGAGCGTAAAACCATGCAGGCCACTGTGAAGACCAGCTGCGTCATACTAACCGCAATCAGGTGTGGGGAAGGTCAGTGTTCAGGTTTCACACTTGCTGTGTAGGATAAGAGCAAGAGCGTGTTCTCCATGGGCAATACAAAGAGAGTAGGTGTGAGCAGTGGCACAGATCTGTGAGGTGGGTAAGGGGCTTAGAGAGGTGGTGTAGGCCCTCAGTGAGCACTGCCTCTTGGGACACACACACACACACACAGATGCTCCAAAGCTATAGTATCAAGCTTTTGAAAAACTTTCACACCCCTTTGCACACCCTTGTCTCTGGGCAAGAGGAGAACTTTGAAACATCATGGGCCAGATTTCCTATAGGAGAATATCCAAACGCCGCAAAGAGCAATTTATTTTTAGCCCAATTTCCTTGGAAAGCGTGGTGTACGTGCCTTTTCATGGGTAATGTGTTTTGAAGGGACTGGCTAATTTCAGGCACATGGGAAAGAGGAGTGGAGTTCCTAAGGATATTAAATTTCCACATATCCCATGGAAATAGGCAGCTAAGAGAAGGGGTACTTTTAAGGATTTCAGAAAGAGAAGGACTGCTGGGTTGAGATCAGCTCTGATTAGAAACCAGAGCATCCACCCAGGAATACTTTCCTCAAAATGTAAATCCTCAATAAGCTTGGTTTTAATTTGTTCTGCTGCTCACAGGACTGCGTGTTTTGCTCTAGTTGTGCAAGCCTTATCTCACTTCCCTCAGCTTCTTCCTTTCTTTACCTATCTGCCCTTCCTCTGCAAGGGAGTCGGGGCCTGCTCTTTATTTTGCTCAGGCTCCACATCGGAAATATGGCATGTGAATAGGAACCACACACACCCTGGGGCAGGACTGCGACAGTGCCGGTGATGAGGGAGAGTGTCAGGAGCTGCTCGAGAGCTTTAAGTTTGGGAATTTCGTATTGATGGACCTCAGGGAGATGAGATGTGGATATCTCCGGACATGGACAAGCAGCAGCAGGGAACAAAGGCGGGTGGTATTGACATAGCATGGCATGTGCTTGGAGACAATCCATAAGTAGCGAAGTAATCCAGGGGTAGCATGAAGGAAATGGTGCTTCCAAAGTATTAACAAAAAACAGCAGAGACTGTGTAAGCCCAGAGAGCAGAGGTGAGCGTTTCGGAAAGCCGCTCTTCAAGGCCAAGGGGCTGGCACTTTGCAGCTGCAGCAGTACTCGTACAGCTCTAAGTAAACACCAACATAGCAAAAGACCAATGTGCAATGACTTATTTGCTGAACAAACCCAATGAAGCCATAACTGCAAGGATAAGAATGACATTTCTATCAGTTCGTAGCAGTCCCTTTTCCCACCCACGGTTTTGGTGATCACAATGACTAGACCTGTATTTAAATTGCTGTACCTGCTGGGGAGTCAGGAGAGATTAACATACTGTAGGAGTTCATTTTCTAGGTCTTTTTCTTCCAATATTCTTTAAAAGTTGCTGCTTTCTCCAAAGGTTAGAAAAGTACAAAGGAACAATTTCAAAGTTTGTACTTTGTTATTTTTTATGGCCTTATAATTGTTTTAGTTACATGTTCATCAGTCACAGAAAACACAGTTGTACAAAATTTGTTGTAGCAGAGTTTTACCTGCTGAGTTTCAAAAACAGATAACACCTGGCCTCAGGCCCCTATTGCTTTGAGCACCCCCGACTACCAGCTCACAACAACAACCAAGTTGAAAAAAAAGCAAGTCTTACCGCATGTTTTGTCTACAGCTTTCCAAGCATCCAGTTACTTGTACTCTTCTTTTCATTTGAAGGGCTCTACAGTGAACATCCTGCAGCTCTCCTGAACTTCAGCCCCTCCCGAACTTATCCATTTCCCATTACCTTTTGATGCCATCCCCTCTGTGGGCCTCTCATTCTCACAGGAGGAACTCCCACTCTTCCAGCTTGGATGAGAAAAAACGAACTTGGCTTGTCCTGCTGATGCCGTAAGGCACCACATGCCTTTGGCTCTTGTGGGATGTTGGTTATCCATCAAACCTGAAAGCTTGCAAGGGCAAGGTGGAGGAGAAGAGGAGCTCTACTTCCTCAAGAGTATTCCGGGTACTCTCAAGAGTACCTCTCCCTGGTGCTCATATTAATCTTCCCACCTTGATAAAAAAGTTTTTAAATGGAACTATTTGAAGGTTATGTTTTATTGGTTCCCTGGCCCAGGTATCGCCTTTGATCCTGAAGGAAACGACCCTAAGTACTGTTATGTCTGCATGCCTTCCAGAAATGCTGCTGGTTCTTCTTTTATTCCTTGGTTGGTAAAGTGTGATAATATCTCAGACTGATCAATACCAGCTGCAAAAACCAGAAAGGCTTTGGGGCATATGAGTTTTGCACAGCTTGCTTGAATGAAAGCCTGTGCACCTGAGAGACTGTCCTTTCCAACCTGTTTAGCTGATGTAACATAAAGCATTGCCTCTTCTTAAATTTTTTTTCCTGTTGTATTTGGAAGCCATGATGGCTACAGTGTTGCAATCTCTTCAATTTTAAGTGTAAATGCATATAAATAACCTCAGTCCTGGCAAACACTAGTAATCTGAATGAATTAGGTTCTGCCTTTCTTTAAAACACACCCCCCCCCCCCAAATATGGGTAGAGCTTAATAAATGGGCAATTACCTTGTTCTTATGGTGTCACTTATCTATACCTTGTGTAGCATCTGGTGCAGTGCTACAAAGCAGAACCTTTCTTCTTTAGTTGACTTCACTTTACTAAATCATGAACAGTTAAGTGAAGCAGATACTACACACCCTTTAAAAACCTGTGATGAGAAGCTGTTTAGTGGCAATTATTCTTCAGGACCAGAGATTGCAAAGATAAACTAAATAATCAAATTCTTTCTTTAATTCAAATATACAAACTCAGGAGCTTTTTGGTTTATATAGTCCAGTGATTCAATATGGATGTAGGAAAGAGAGGTTAGATCTGCAATGAATGCACATTAGGATATAGTCATTACAAAGGGATGTGTTGAAAGGTCTTCGTCTACACTGCAGCTTTAGCCAAGCGCTCTGTGCTCTGTGGGAACGTACCACCATTGTGCTAAAGGTACCCACTGCCTCGTTTGTTTACAACTTCACTAATGAAAGCAATGAAAGGAGCCTACAAGAACCTTTTATTGAAATCCCTGAAAATATTCTTCCACCAGGGAGAGTGGAAATGCTCCTTGTAAATAAAAGAGAGCAGGAAGGCTTATGTATACCTGCCTGGGCAGTACTCTTAATCCTGTTCATTGTACCGTTCATTTTTCTGGCACAGAGCTTTTCCTGTTAGGTCACTTACATGTCCCCAGAAGCCCCGCCAACTGCTTGTGCACCAATAACCACTTTCAGATGAGCTTATTTTAAAAAAGGTCTACTTGGATCCTTAATTTCATGCATATTGAAAGCTAAAAAAAAAAAAAATTGTGCTAAAATGGAATGATGTTGCTGAGGGACAAAGGTATAGGGATAACTTATGTGGGTTGTTTTGAGTTCTTTTCCTTCAGCCTCATAATCCCTGGTGACAGGGGAGTCATCTGTCATCTCTTCTTTTCCCATGGTAACCCTTAGGCTTTTCTTTCTCTCTTCTATGTTCTTTGGGAACTAAAATGAGAGCCGAAAGTCATGTTTATCTTCTCCAAAGCAGCCACTGAACTGGAAAAGCCCCTTTCTCTCTGAGTTTCCTTCTAATGTAATGAACCAAGGGCTCAGGGAAGCCAATTGCAAAATCCACTGAGCCTCTTGTCCCAGGCAGTATCTGAAAATTTTCAGAGCTCTACCTACGGGCTCTTCCTGCCACCTTCCTCTCCCTCGCTCCCAAAACTCTTTGAAGGAAAAATAAAAGTTAGTATTGTTAAGTACAATTATTAATAGCAGACTGCAACACTGTGGATGTTATTTGACCAGTGAGAGCAGTTTGTCCTCTGCAGTGTACCAAGTACCTGTCAGGTACTTGACCTAACTAATCCAGGTCAGCAAGAGTACCCTGATACAGCACGACAGTCTGCAGTGCACATAAACCCCCTGCGCACATACACCCCCAGGGTGACCTGGGGAAGATTCACAGTAAAGTCTGCACGTTTTGCCGCTTAGACATTAAGTAATTTAGGAGAGAAAGAAAGAAGGTTAGAGGAATAGGGCTAGGAGTCAATGACAGGTTGGGTAAGGGGAGGCCAAACAAACTGCAGCATAATTTGTTAACACTTGGACCACTATTTTTAAAATAATGAGAAAAATGAAAAGTGAAAAATGGGAATAGCAACACTAGCTGCATTTGGAAATTCACATTTTGTTTAAGCTCTAATAATATTTCTAATTATGACAAAGGCAAACCTGGCCATTTTTACATTTTTCCACACAGAAATTTCCTCAGAGAGAAAGTTTCCCACCCAAAACCCCAGAGCTGGAGACAAACAAACGAACAAACAAAACCCCAGCAAAAATCTCAAAATAAAGCTCTTCCTCATCTTGGTAATATTTTCCCATCATGCCTCCAAATCAGAGCACCACCCTTGGACTACTCAGACACATACTTCCACTGCATTTTAACCCTTTTAGCTGGAGTTTTCATAGTGTAGTGGTTATCACATTCGCCTAAATACGCAAAAGGTCTCTTGTTTGAAACTGGGTGGAAACACCATGTTGGACTCAATAATCTTAAGGGTCTTTTCCAACCTAAATGATTCTATGACTCTGGGTTACTGTCCACCTGTTTGCCAGCCTCTGCCTTTGCTCCCTGTCCCCATCGTCTCCCATGCACCAGGACAGTTACTGCTGCAGTTCATAGTGTAACGAGGAGTTTCGGGGAGGCATGCTTACAGAAGGGTGGCAGGGGCTCTGGAGGTGTCCTGGTCTGAGTGACACAGGATTAATTTATTTTTCAGTAATTTTACTTTTCAGTAAGGTCTCTTCTAATGCTAGGGAAAACTGCATTTTTAGAAGACTTCAGTGTTCAAATTTGTTAAAATATTTACTTTATAGCCAGCTATGGTATGCAGGTTTCAAGGTCTCAGTGTTTTCGAGCTAGTCACGTATGGGGGTGAGGAGGAGTGAGACCCAAGCTGGCCAACAGGATTATTTCATACCATGAATGTCACATTCAATATAAATTGGAAAGTTTGCTGAAGGTTTCTCCCTCTTCCTTGATGGTTGCAATCCTGAGAACTTCTTGCCCTGGTGTGGGACCCCTGAGCCCTTTCCTTCCCCCTGAAGCCGTAGTGCTTGCGGTGTCCAACATTTGCTGTCCACTGGTGGGAGTGCACAGCTTCCTACTGATATAACTGGCTGAGTATGATCCTTGTATATTTTATATTGGTATTGGGATCAGTATTGGTTCTTTAGTATTATTAATATTTAGTATTATTAATGTTAATTATTTATCATAGAATCATAGAATGGTTTAGGTTCCAATCCCCCTGCCATGGGCAAGAACACTTCCCACTAGAGGTGTCCTTGTATTATTATATTAGAGGTTCTATTAAAGGTTAAAGTAGTATTCTATGAAAGGTTCTATTAAAGAGGTGTCCTTAGTATTATTCTATTAAATCTGTTTATATTTCAGCCCCTGGGTTTCCTTGTTTTGTCCCGATTCCCCTTCACGGGTGGGGAGGGGTCATTGGGTGATAGAATAATTGTCTAAATGACAATAAATTGTCGTGGCTTCTTCAAACCATAACAGGAGGGCAGCCCAGGTTGAGGTTGGCCATGAGATCACCCCACGAGGGTGCAGTTTAATTAACACTGTCAATTAGCAGTTGCCAAAAAGAAACTGGCTCCCCTTCCCAGCTGAAACATAGCACTAGTTCTTGCCTTGATCCCGAGCATGGACAATGACCTGATATAGGGGACTGATCCGGCTGGTAACAAAGAAGGCTTTCTTCTGAGTGTGAATTTGAAGAAATAATCTGAAATCTCTGATTGCTAGATATAGCTAATGGCATGTAAAAATATTACACAGAAGAAGTGAGAAGCAGCAAAAGCTTTTCCATATTGGCTTGGCTTATCTCAAAATGAAAAGAGCTTGATGGTGGCGGGGTTTTCTCATAGTTTATGACTAAGCACATGTGCTTAAAGCACATTTCCACTAAATCCAGCAGCAAAAATTATAAAGTAATTAAGTAGGAGTCACTTACTAAAATTTAACTATACAGACATACCACTAAGAGCATGCACTTTACTTCAATTTACTTCAATTAATGAACTGTTCCCTGGACAGTTCCATGACAAATGCTACCATTCAGCTCTCTGAAATCTCTGCTTTTCCCAAAGCACTTTCTTATGTTCCAAACAAGTCCTTTCATACAAGGCTTCTCTTGCTTTCTGACTGAGGAGGCCTATAATAAAATAAGGAGCAAATACACAGAAATGAGACCCAGATCAATACCTATGTCCCATGTGAGGCACAGATCTCCTAAGTCTGGCTTAAATTCTCTGTTTCAGGATTAGGTCTTAAAAGTTTAATGTGTTCATCACTTTCTCCAGCTTGCATTCACTGGCAGCTGGAGTTGTTAATTTCGCCTTGTAGGCACAAATGGTAATTAATTTAAGAAAAAACAGCGAAGGATGATCACTGACTGCTGCTGCCATGCTGGAGGTTTCTGCCCCTCAGCAGCTACACAAACAACGGAGCCAGGATGGCTGAAAAGGCGGCACCTCCAGCGCAGCCGATGGGGGGTAAAGGAACAGGGGACAGACCAAGAGTCTCCTGGAGTGGGTCTGTCGCGGCTGGCAGATCTGCATTAGGAAATGCCTGTTTCCTTTCTCCTCTCTCCCAAGCCAGAGACCTTCCATTACCCCACTGTCCCATGCACACTAAATGTCACCCATGGGGGGACAGCACTTCCCGTTCAGCTAGTAAGAACTACTGACAGGGCTGTGGGCGTAAATGGTGAGCATCCTGAAAATGTTAATCAAACCCTTTGTGATCAGGGATGTGGTTACCATTTACCTTCCTGCAGCAGCTGTCCCTGTCTGTGGACACTGTGCCCTCTGCTCACCCATCTCCCCTCTTCCGAGCCAGACCTGCCGTAGGGAGGCATGGAGGGAAGCCTGAGGAGTTAGTTACGCCCAAAGCTAGCCCACGGTGAGGGACCTATATGTGATCACTATGCCCTTTAGACCATACCAGCTGTGGGAGTAAAGCAGATCTTTCCAAAGACCTAATGAATCTCCGAAATCTGACTACAGGGTAGATTTATTTACGCATTTGAAGGGTTGCACTTTAAGATATCCAGAACAGGGGCATTTACATCTGAGCTTGTCACCATAAGTTCCATTAATAGGCACCTCTAGGACACAATTTATCTTATTCAAATGAGATTAGACCAAAATAGGTCAAATGAACTGTGTCCTTATTTCTCCCCAGTGAGCACAAAGGGAGTCTAATGCAATTAATTCAGAAATAAAGATCTCTGCCATAGATATCTATGGACGGAAAAAAGGAACCCCACCCATGAGCTTAATTCTTCTGCTCCAACATAAGCATCTATAACATGAGTGTTTATGTATGCTCCTCTTATGATCAAAGGACAGGAATAGGCACTACCAGAGAGCTACCTGGTGAATGAGCCTGTCTGAAGATGAGATAACACACACATTTCAGAAGTGCCAATTAGACGTCTGAACTTTGAGAAGGAGAATCCTGTGCTGAAACAACAAGGATCATATTCTGTTTTAGCCCTTAGATCTGTAGCCTGATGACCATTTTATTTCAGGGTAAACCAGAACAGTACATGAAAGGAGAAATCTCCAAATTCTTTCTAGCAAAGGACAGCAAAAATGAATAGAGAAAAAAAAAATACTGATTTAAAAATGTGGATTTTTTTCCAAAATGAAAGCTCAGTTGCCCACACATAGGACCTGGAGACTTTTGAGACATCAGAGACCTCCATCAGGACTGGCAGATGTGACACCAAACCTAAGGGAGGCCCATGCCCTGATTACCAATAGCTAAGTGACAGAGTGATACCTTAGGGCATCTCAAACAGCAACACATATCCATAAGGGACTCACACCTACAATGTAGGATATATCTGCTTTAATTCAGACATCTAAAAGTTTGACCTTTCCTAGTATTTCCTCTTGCAATTCCCCTTTGGAAGTGCCTGTTTCTCTCCATTGACTATGAAAGAGGAGTCATGGTGGTAGGTTTAGGCTTAGACAGGGACGTATAATTTAGATGCTCTAGAGCTTGGCAAGAGACATCCCACCCCCAAAAATTAATGTGGTCTGTTATCTGCCTGGTTCCAGCTCCTCATGTGTCGTGCCTTGTCTGGCTTTGCTCTTATATCTTGCAATTTGACTGCACCCACCCCATTCCCACAATATCACTTTCTTTCAGGCACTAGTTGCTTCTCTCTCAAAGTCCTCCCAGCTGCATTTACAACGCAGCTCCAGTGAATCCTTATACATATCTCTGCTTTCTCTATTCCCCACTTAGCAAACAAAATATACCTCCAGTATGTGTTTGTCTCATTATTCTACTCATCCTTCCTTCTGTGCTTGGATTCTTTCCCTCCAATTCATCCAAGAAATCACCTTTTTTTTTCAAATCCTGCATCAACACTTACATTGCTTAGGTAATTTCCTCCTCCCTTTTCCTCGTTCCCTGTAGTTTCTTACAAACATTAGGAAGACACTGTGATTTCTTTCCCATGAAGGAATAATCAAAGAAAGCTAAATGGAAAAACTTCAGTGCTATAGAAAAGAACTTTCTTCTGGGAACCCGGAGCATTTGCAGTCTCCAGCTCTTTACTCTCAGTCTCTCAAGAGGAGGCAGAGTTGTCACACATATTATCACACATATTATATGGATGCAGTATATATTATCTGTAAAAAAAAATGTGGTTCAATAGCAATGAAGATTAAACATATAAGTGGATAATAAAGGGAAATTTATTCCTGGTCTTCTCTTCCTGAACTGTTTCTTCACAGCTACTCCCCCATGGCCTGTTCTCCGTGCCTCTCCACAAACACGACTGTCTCCTGTCTCTAATCACCTTTGCTTCTACCTCTGATGCTCTGTGGGTTATCTGATGCAGCATGTCACTTCCTAAGGTAGCTTTCAAAAACATTACTTTTAAAAATTTGGAAATTATCTGAGGTCAAAAAAACTTGGTAGACTATAGCAATTCAGAGAAGATGCCATTGGTCCTGTTCTTGTTGACATTGATGGGAAAAGCCGTGTTGGTTTCAGCACCCTGACTTATTCTAGATGATGACTGGAAGACCTTCAGAGATCCCTTCAAACCTGAATTATAGCATGATCCTATCAATCTGTGACTTACCGTGTGTCTTTCGCAGAGCTGAGTCTATGGACAATGCTTCATTATCAGTAACAGTAATGCAAGCAAACACCTCCAGAACCTTTTTGAAATTAGATCCGGTATTTGCAATTTTCTTGTATCTTATGTTGTAGCATAGTAGAGATTTCCTGGCTATAGACCAGTTAAAAAGATGCAAGGGACTACTTTGGCAGCCTCCCAGTTAGTCAAGGACCCAGAGCTGGTGACACAGAGGTCAGCATAGAGGGGAACCTCACCCCAGCTTGAAAGAGATTGATCAGTATTGTTGTTTGGATCTCTCTATCTACCAGCTAATCTGGTAAAACGTAGACATTACCTTAGACCATGGGAAGAAATATTTTTGGAAATCAGTGGTAAATCACCCACTGACTTTATTATAGCACCACTGGGTCTTCAAGAGCAAGAGAGCTATGCCTTTATATAATTTGGGAGCCACAGTCATTGATCCAAGCCCTCATAATTTCTCCAAATATTTTATTTTTATAAAGGAAACAGCAGAGTGATGGTACTCTGCTCACAGAAGATATTGTCATTTCCACCATGTGCTGTTAAAAGTGTCACTTTAACATTTCAATTCCTCCAGTTTAGGAACTAATCTTCTGGCAATCCAGTGTCATGGGTGACCTTTAAATTGTGACAAGCAAGCAAATCTACTCATTCTACCATCCTCTACAATCTTCTTCCATCACTGCTCCTTCTCTTTGAATCAGAGTGAAGAGTTAGAAGAACACTCCATTCACTTTTCTTTTAAACTTTTACAATTCTTTCTGCTCTGCAGGGAGAAAACTGTATAACAGTCAAGTTAATCAATTCACAGACCCATGAGTAATAAATTACTGAGACAGAATAGAGTACCTAAGACAATGGTAAGAGGATTCACTTCTCCTGGTAAGCCCTTGCTTGTCTCCCCAGAACTACTCTTATCCTTTTATTTACACTTCTGCTTTCTTCTCACTCTTCCCTGGACCTCTTTCCTCACTGTGCAGAAAACTTTCCACCTTGTCCATCCTAAAACATTCCTTGCCCTGCCCCTTGGCAAGAACTTCACTCCTGCAGTTTGATCACATCTTGTTGTGAAGGTGGCTTCAATATTTTACACTGTTTCCTTAAGCCCTCGCTCACATCTAAACCTTCAGTGACTCCTCACAGAGAGGCTCAGCACTGGTGCTACAGGAATATCCTTCCTGACCTATGGTCTACTTTGACATCACTGATCATGTTATTCTTTGGAAAACTGTGTCTTCCTCTGGTTGCAGTGACTGTCCTCCCTTGGATCTTCTTCCAGTCCCCAACAAGACTGTGTCTCTAACCAGCCCTTCTCTATTGATACACACTAAGATGTCAGCTTGTTTATCTGACACCTCCTCATGGACATCCAGCTATCACCTATACTTATCAGAGTGTTTTATCACTCCCTTCTCCTTTTGGTATTAGTTCCTTTGGGTAGTACCCATTCCTGGGTCCTTAGCCTGGTCATCAACTTCTCTGTAGCTTCTCTGCTTCTCCTGACATTCTGAAGTTCACCCTGAACAGCATTGCATAAATGTCATGCTTGCAGTCCATCCACACAGTTAAATCTCTTTTACAGCTCTCATCATCAGCTTGTCTTAGTTGTTGCAACATATTTTCCTCTGGCTTTGATAAATACATTTTTCCCCTTATCTGTTCAGAGTGCTACCACTTACCTATTGTTTTCTATGTCTTTGCATCCTGCTTCTCTTTCTCACTAAATTTAAGTGACATCTCTATTTTCAAAGTCTTTCACGGCCAGTCCCTACTCTGTCACCTGTCATTCAGTTCTTCAAAGACCATTGCTGTCTTTGATTGCTCTACGGTTTCCAATCTCCTGCTTGCTAAATTCCAAAAACATTTGTGATGACTATTCCATTCTCACCCATGCTGGCAAGATAATGCCATAAACATTGTGTAGATGTGGTGCTCAGGGACGTGGTTTAGTGGTAACTTGGCAGTGTTAGGTTAATGGTTTGACTCGGTGATCTTAAAGGTCTTTTCCAACCTAAACAATTCTATGATTCTGTAATTTTATACTCTGCTTTGCTGTTGTTCAGAATACTCCTTCTAACTTTCTTTTATGTAACATCTACAAAAAAAAATGGAAAAGCTTGTCCTTTTTGGCAATCTGATATCCCCTGCCATCTTGCCAATTAGCACTCGTTTCCTTGAAGATCCCTCTTCACCTCTCTGGTGTTATTAATAGTTTCGTGTTTTAAATTTAATTCATGACCGTCTGTGGGCCACGGGACATCTTTTATTCTGTGACAACCTCTATATGTCACAGTCATAAAGATAATGGAAATAATAACAATGATAATGAGAAGAAATCTGTTCTAAATTCAAACTCACCAGAAAAGATTTAGTGGCTTTAAAAACATCATTCACCTGTTGCTTTGGCACACATTTTACAGCTTCATCACTGCCGTAGTTGGCCACAGAACATTGTTTATGAGGCCGTGTCAGCTGTGCTGTATAAGCACATAGATAAATGACAACAAAGCACCACTAGTAAAGAAGGTTTATTCTTATTTTATCACACAAATAAATGTGAAGGCATACTTTAAAAATACCTTGTAAATTCTCCTCCCATGACACACCTGATGACTGGATGGCATTGCCTTCACACTGCCTGAGCCATCTGCTCTGCTCTCAGCAAGCTCTGGTCCTCCATCCCCTCCTCCTCTTCGGCTGTATTTTCCTGGAAGATAATATGTGTCTGTGGTGACTGACTGGTGTTCCCTCCTACCTCCAATCCATTTGTTGTCAGCCAGATTTATGTGAAAATTGCCTTTTAACCGCTCCATTGTTTGCCATTTCTCTCTTGTCCGAAGTGGCATATGACAAGGCGTCCTCAGCTCCTCCAGCCTGCCAGGTCTGATAGCACGCTGCCCTGCCTGCCGTTTTGTGCGCCAGACTGATAAGAAATTTCCATCTGCAGAAAGAGGAAATTATGGAGTGCAATAGCCACTGACATTCAATTTTCCTGGGCAGTCGAATTTTATAAACTGCATGTATAGCAAGAGAATGGCGAAGAGCCAAATACTCTGTGGCTCAAAGCAGGAAGGGGTGCCCTGGGGACAGCTTGCCTTACGCCAGCCCCTTGCCATCCGTGCAGAGGAAGAGGGTCTGCCTTGGGATGCACCAGAGCTCAATGGGACTGGAGCATGGAGAGTTTTGCTGAACTTTGACAAAGAAGTGATTGTGAAACCACCTCATCAACATTATATTTAGGCTGCTCTAAAATTTGTGTTTGGCATATTTTGACCTCTTTCTTGGAGATCCAAGGTCAGAAGGGTGGAAAATTGGCAGAGTTTTATGCCCCAGGTTTCCTTTTCAAGAACAATTCAGCTGCTATTTCACTGATGTTTGATGTTTTACCAAACAGCACGAGGCAGAGGCCAGCTCGCTCTGAGATAGCTAAGCTGGGCACTTGTGCAATCTGATGTGACTCGCTGACTGCTGTTGGGATACAGGGCCACATGCGGCTCCCATTTCCACTTGAGCACTGCAATTATTTGGGGCATAAAGGTGTATGTAAGGAGAAAAAATTAACTCATTATACTTACAAATTATATTCACAAGTACTGAGATGGCTGATTAAGCTCTTAGTTCATAATTCTTCAAGTTGTGGTATCATCTTCCACAAACGAGATACACCTACTAATAGATGTGTAATTGAATATATATCTCGAAAAAGTAATGGGGATAACTCAGGCAATTGATTTATTTAATAGAGAACATTTTCTGGTACTCATCTCTGTTGTATTCCAGCCAGAATCAAGACGAAAAACATTTTCAAAACTCCCTGAAAGGGATATTACAATGTGAGACCTCCTTTTGCTGGTCTTCATTTTGTTTATTTTTCACATTTAGAAGTCCAAAGTTCATAGGAGGCCATCTGGCTGTCAGCCTGTGGCTGGTTTCTTTCCTAATGCACGTACATAATCACACCAGAATCAGTTCATTGCAGTGTACCCTGGAGATGTGTAGAGCTGAATGTGATTTACAAGAAAAATCAGGTTTTTTAGTTTGAAAATTCCAATTTGCCAAAACTAGACTTTTTCTTTACGACAAGGGATTGCTTTCAGTATTTTTTTCCAAGTCAAAAAGATTTGACAATTGTTTAATACCTTGTTCCAGTATCTTCAAAATGAAATGCTCAGCTTTTGAATTTCAGAAATACTTTTCTTCTGAAATGTAACTACAGTGAAAAGTAAGATTTTTAATGAAAAAGATCAGCATCTAAAAGTAAACATTTCCACTGCTGTAAAGCTATATTTGTTGGGGAGGAAGGTTGTTTGTTTGTTTCATTTGAGGTTCTTGGGTTTTGTTACAGTTTGGCAGAGGAATTTAAAATATTCTGAAACCGAGAAAATGACAAAATAGCTTCTTGCCATATTTTAACATGAAGTCCACATCTGCATTCAAATAGGGTGACAAGTGAGTGTTGTGTGATGAGCTGCCTCACTTGGTGATCTCCTGGCCTCTCTGAAATTATACTGTTGGGATTTACTTCTGGACAGCTTCATGTGAAATCTAGTTACATTACTGGCCTTTTTTCCTTACCCACTACATCACAAATATTTGATTAATTAACTCGACTGTACTTTTTCTTCTTAAAATCCACCTGTGAAATGGTATTAAATCTCAACCAAGAACCGTCTCAGGCCTTCAAGTGCACTAGATATTTTTTGATTGAAGAGTCAATGTAAGGACTCAGCAGAGACACACACAAAACTGATATGTTTTGTAGCTCAGATTATTATTTTTTGTCAATCCATTTCTGGAGATTTCCAACCCCAGAATTTCATCTCCTGAAAAACTTCAGGGGAAATACTTTTTATAAATAACAGGAGATTAAATATAAGGTGTATGAACAAGTTGGCTCAAACCAGGTGACCACATTTATTAAGAGCACTGAGAGAATTTAATGAATAATCAAGAATGTGTTTAATATGTGTTTTTTGAGTTCATGTACCAATTCACCTTAAATAACACATTCAGAATTTAAAAGGTTGGTGTACTTTAAATGTTAATTGTGTGTGGAATTCCCTTACAGAATCTAAACCCACATATAATTATTAATGCCACTTTGACCTTAGGGAATTTTTCTTTTTAGGTAAACATTGCCAATGTTGAAAAAACAGTTTTTGGATCCAATTTGTCTTTTCACAATAGTGCATAAGTAGATAATTCTAAAGTTGAGGAACATATTGTCTTTAGTCCTATTAGACTACTTAACTGCAATTATTATTCAATTCAACCTCTCTCAGTCATTTATTTTTAAGTCAGTTTTCTGGTAGAAGAAAGCTTTTCTCAGCCTCTTTGACATTTTCGTTGTTGCTACAATTTGGAATTGTAAGAACTGATTCTTCTTGAGCTACCCACCGTATTTGAGGTTATTGATCATAAACTTCTTGTTCAAAAATTGCCTTCATATTTGCATACAAGAGAGTTTGATTTTTATCACTTAATTTCACACTTTCCCCTGTTTGGGGCACTGGATAATAAGAACTGTAATTGCGCAACTGCATTACTTAGTGTATGGTAAGTTCTTTTTGCTTCTTGTTAATAAACTACTTGCATAGATCAGATCTTATTGTTGACAAAGTCCAGATGAGTCTGTTATCTTCAGCATTAGCCTGTCTCACATCCTTTGGAATAAGACCAGAGAGTCAACCTCCTTTCCCTTTGGGAAGAGGGTCTGTACTGCTGTGGAGAGTCTGAGCCTAGTGAGTGAAGGTAAACATTCATTTTTCCCGTAATATTTAAGAGAGCAAAGTTGTGGGCTTTTAGCAATAACAGCATATTTTTTTTTCATATTAAACCAGGTAGAACTAAAATTCCTTTAGAAGGGGTTTTATCTTCTGAATACCAATATTTGAACTTCATTTCTGTTAAAACTTCTGCTGATGAGCATATTAAACTGTTTTCCATGCAGATTCACTATTCACTTGGATGCCTTTCTGAGAGTTAGGTAAGGCACAACCCTTGCTGTAAGACTTCATCTATCCAAACTACAAAAACAATATCATAAAATGGTGAAGTATAATGGCAAGCACACCACTGTTAGAAAATACCAGACTTATGACTGCCTATGCAACCTTACATGTGTGTATTGTGATGCAGACTTTAAGTCTCTGGTGACTACTCCCCTACTGTATTGCAATGCAAATGCACAAATTGTTGAATTAAGGTTATGTGAAGCTATGCAGGGAGAAAATTAGAAGGCTCAAAGCCCAGCTAGAACTCCATCTGGCTATTGCTGTAAAAGACAATAAAAAAAGCCTCTATAAATACTTTAACAACAAAAGGAGGACTAGGGAAAATCTTCCTCCTTTATTGGATACAGGGGGAAACACAGTGACTAAGGATGGGGAAAAGGCTGAGGTACTTAACGTCTTCTTTGTCTCAGTCTTCAATAGCAGGACTAGTTGTTTGTTGGGTACCCACCCCATTGAGCTGGAAGACAGGGATGGGGACAGAATGAGACCTCCATAATCCAAGAGGAAATGGTCAGTGACCTGCTGCACCACCTAGACATACACAAGTCTATGTGGCCCGATGGGTTACACCCAAGAGTGCTGAAGGAGTTGGCGGATGTGCTCACTAGACCACTCTTCATTATTTATCAGCAGTCCTGGCTAACTGGGGAGGCCCCAATGGACTTGAGATTAGCAGATGTGACAGCCATCTACAAGAAGGGTCAGAAGGAGGATCCAGGAAACTACAGAACTGTCAGTCTGACCTCAGTGCCGGGGAAGCTTATGGAGCAGACCATCTCGAGTGCCATTGCATATTATTTACAGGACAACCAGACGATCAGGCCCAGTGAAGGGTAGGTCCTGCTTAACGAACCTGATCTCCTTCTATGACAAAGTGACCCGCTTGGTGGATGAGGGAAAGGCTGTGGATGTTATTTACCTAGACTTCAGTAAAGCCTTTGATACAGTTCTCCACAGCATTCTCATGAAAATACTGGCTACCCTTCTGCAGACCCAGGCAGCCCCCACCCTGCGTCATTGCAGGGGCTTCTTCCTTCATAGGTGCAGGACTTGGCATTTGTCTTCTTTGCTTCTCATAAGCTTCCTGTTGACTTATTTCTGCAGCCTGTCTAGGCCCCTCTGGAGGGCAGCCCTGTTTCTGGGCATATCAGTTGGTGTCCCCAACTTGCTGTCATCTTGCTGCAAATTTGATGAGGGTGCACTCGGTTGCCTTCTCCAGGTCACTGATAAAGATGTTAGATAGGACAGATCCCAAGAGGAGAGGACACCTGCAGTATCTCACTTGTCACAGGCATCCAGGTAGAGTACAACCCATTAATTGGGGCCCTCTGATCCTGATCATCCAACCATTTTTATACCCATCTGGCTACCCACTCATCCAAAACACATCTCAACTGGATACAAAAATATTGTGGGAGACTGTCAAAAGCCTTGCTAAAATCAAGGTAAATGATATCCATTCCTCTCCTCTCCTCTAATCCACAAATCCAGTCATTTTATCACAGAAAGCTATCAGGTGGGTCAGGAGTGATTATGCATGATTTATGCATGGTAAATCCATGCTGACTATATTCCCTAGCACATTTTTCTCACTCTTGTGACCAGAAATGTGCTCCAAGAGGATTTGCTCCATGACTTTCACATGGACTGCAGTGAGTCTAATCAGCTTGTATTTCCTTTTGACCATTTTTAAAGTTGGCTGCCATTCTTCATGTGTTAGAGATCTCCCCCAGTTGCAGAATCTTTCAAATACAATACAGGAAAACCTTGCAAGGACATTAGACAACTCTATCATCATCCTTGCATGCAGCTCATCAGCCACAGGGTTTTCTATTGCTCATGTTCTCTCAAGTAGACCCTGACTCATCTGCACTGCTGTTTCTTCCCCTCCTTCAACCCTTTTGCTAAGCACAGAGGTCTGGGGGACATACCTAGTGAAGACTGAGGCAAAGAAGACATTGAACTTCAGATGAAACTGAAGCTGAGATGGCAATAAGGTTGCACAAGGATTGCAGAAAGAACGGCTTTGGCACCAAGTCTAGATAGATGAATGTCATCTTGGCTGTGTCATGTGGAGGTGCTAGAACTTCTTAATTAAAAAGCATTGTAAGACTTGTGATGAGCAAAAGACAACATATCTTTTCTTAATCCCTCCTTCAGAAAAGGCTGAACAGCATTAGACAGAGCTTAAACAAACACACTCAAACTAAGGCACTTGTTTCTTGTGAAAACTGTTGGCCAAAACATTTAAGTTTGGCAAAGAACTGAAAGTAGCAGGAGCCATCAGCTGTGACATGAAGAGTTTATTTGCATCCTGATAAAGAAGTGTCTGTCAGCTTGATGGTGTTTAATAATAATGTTGTCCTTTTATTTTTAGCTACCACTTTTGAAACCGCTCTCTCTAGAAACCAGTAGAGAAAATTACTTGTACCTCCAGGCTCAAAAATATCTCCATTACAGTCTATCGGCAACCCCCCACCCAGCCACCCACACAACTTCAACTATTTGTAATTATTTTTTGCAGTGCCAGGATAATGGCCTTATTTATTAGTGAGGGTTACTCAGTGTAAAAGTCATTCTTCTACTTGCACTTCTACTGCATGCTGAGCAATGCCAGGAATAAATGATTGCTCAGCTCTCATGTTTTATCATATAGGAATGTTGTACAAGTTGTAATGCATAAATTTAATGTACGGATCACATAAAATATTTGTCTAATTTAATTTGTTGGGCTGTTTTTGTGTTGGCCTTACATTTCTATACAGTTTTTAGTGTTTTTAACATTCTGCTTTTTTTGTTTTCTCTTGTCAAGGATCTTCGTACAGAGGAGTTCTCGTGATTGCAAACACATAGTTAAAATTCTAAATTATTCTTCTTTCTCTGTTCAACCTTGGCCTTTACACAAAGGAGAGGAAATGAAAGGAACGTATTTCCTCATTTCCTTCCCATTAGCCATGAGGCTGAAGAAGCTTCAGCTATTTTTAAGGTATTTATGAGACAAAAAGGTATGTTGTTGCTGGTTCCAAAGCTGTAACAGCTGCTTCAACATGAATTGCTCCAAAACATAAAATTATCAGGCAGAAAGGACTGAGATCTTACATAATTACATAGAGTTGTTAGAAAAACTTGGTCTTCAACTTATTGCTTAAAAACTAATTGGCATTAATACTGCTACGTCCACATTTTTGTCAAGCATATCAGGAACTGCACCAAATAAAATTTTATCAAAATGTTTCAAAATAACGATTGCATTTCTCATTCATTTCAATTAAAAATTCAAATTAAAAAGTTATTATAAATTAGTTGGGAAACACTGCTGAAAATGGGTCTGTTTTGAACACTGCTGAGTGTTTGCAATTTTAAAAACAATTTCAGTATTATTCTCAGTACCAAAAGATCTTATTCTTCCTGTAATCTGTGGCTGACGCTGTAGACCTAGAACAGTTTTCCTATAAGATGTTTTCTGCAGATTAACATCTTATTGCCTTTTTAATCTCTTTGAATTGGATGAGGATCATTCATATCTGCTTCTCTACTAAAAATAGAGTATTCTCTGAAGAGAGGTTTTAGCATGGGGTCCTTCAGAATTTTTTTTCTGGCAGGTTGATTTTTATGGAGTCAGACTGGAAAATAATGGCTTTTACTGAGAGGATATTTTTCAGAAGTGTTCAGCACCTACCATAACCCAAGGAGGTGTCTGGGTAATTGACTTAGTATTAAAAAGAGAGCAATAAGAACAGCAAGGAACTCTCCACCTTTGGAAATGTGGTTCAACAGAGGTGCTACTACCCAGTGCATACTCACTCAAAAGTGCAAACAACAGAGCTTGATATTTGATTTTACCTCTTTTTTACCCTATCCAGCTATAGGGCACCTGGTGCAAATGCTGAACTGTTGTTTTCAAATCAAATGTTAACATTTCCAATTTAAGGTTAATTGAACACCCAATCCAAGGCACGCTACATGACTTTTTTTCTGGCTTAATTTCCTATGGCTTAGCGTTGCGGATGGTAGGAACATTAGCCAAGTGAGCTCCCTCTGTTTATATGTCTTGTCATTAGTTTAATGAGAAGCTATTGCAGTGACTCATTGCCTCTTTCGCTCTAAGGCTCTTGCCTTTAAAAACCTGGCAAAAAAAAAAAGGTGAGGATCTAATAAAAGCCAAATTGAACTGTGTCTCTCCTTTCTTTTTCTCCATGCTCGTAATCATGGGTTGAGAGCAGGTTCTTAGAGTCATTTAGCCCTCCGCTCCTACTGAAGTGCCTGACGTCCAGCAACTTTTCTGGGAGAGGGGTGCCCAGGTATCTCTGGGAAATTGTTCATCCTTAGGGGGATTTCTCTGGGAGGATGGTTAGTTAGACTTGAATGCCCTGTGAGCAGGAATGGTGTGGGAGAGCTGGGGAGCCATGCTTTGCTCTCCCTTTTCTCTGGCAGGGGTGACTAACCCACACCCACCACACGGTGAAGGAGCCCATTGCCCACCTCAGGAGGTCAGACTGCAGGCGGCCTGCAGCCTTTCTGGGAATGCAGAGCAGCTGAGTGGTGTATATAGAAGCCTGTGCCAGGGCCATGACCATGATATTAGTCCTTTCCATTCTAGCTCACTTGTCCCTTTGAAATTTTTGCAGATGAAAAACTCACTCCTCATGTGCTGCTGCCACTGGGCAGAACTCAGAGCAGATCAGCTCCAAGAGCTCAGATATCTCAGATGTAGGACTCGTCTGGAGGAGGGAGCTACTCTAGGCTGTCTCATTTAGATCCATGTAGTTAAGGAAGAGATGTTTGTATTCTGGAACAAGCAGGTCCACATGTAGGATTAATTGAGCTTATTTAGTGTGCTCTGTTTCACAGAATCAAAGAAAGTTTGAGGCGGGCAAGCACCTCTGGACATCATACAGTCCAACCCCCTGATCAAAGATGGGACAGCTAGAGAAAGTTGCCCATGACTGTGTTCAGCTGGGATTTGAATATTTCCAATGATGGGAACTCCATAGCCTCTCTGGGCAACCTAATCCTATACTTGACCACCCACACGGTAAAAAGGTTTTTCCTGTATTTAAACAGAATTTCCTGTATTTTAATTTGTGTCCATTGCCTCTTAGCCTTTCACAGGATACCACTGAGAAGAGTTTGGCTCCATCTTCTTTACTTCCCCATCAGGTATTTACACACATGAGCCTTCTCTCCTCCACTCTAGACAGTCCCAGCCTCTTATTTTATGAGGGATGCTACAGTCCCTTCACCATCTTTGTGGCCCTTTTCTGGACTTTCTCCAGTACTTCCATGTTCTTCTTGCACTTGGGAGCCCAAGACTGCACCCAGCACTCCATGCGCTACTTAGTCTGGAAGAAGGTTTCCGGACAGGCACGACCTTCACTTGAACTTCCAGTCGTACTCCTGAGTGTGTCTGGGCAATGCCCTGGCCTCCCCTCTAAGACACCTCTACCCTTCCTCATCCAGACACGAGGTATGACAGAGCTGGAGCTTTCCTTCATTTCTCCTGTCAGAAACATTTTATTCTTCCAGCAGAAGCAGCTGCTGTTGCCAGTTTGGGTGAGTGGCTGTAAGTAGGGATGGATGTGTTTAATTGATTGGCTTGAACTGGTGAAGATTTGTTCACTGAAGGAGTATGAACTGAACGGGTAAGGAAAGCCAAGGCTGCCTAGCTTCTAAACTGAGACTAAAGGCTCCAAAACATGTGAAATATTTGACAGAAAAAAAAAATAGTTTGGATAGTTTCACTTGATCCATGTCATAAGATCAAAAAAGACTGAGTTGACAAAAAGCAGTCCCTTCTCTTGAGGCTTGTTTGCAGCAGCCACAGCATATCCTTGTATATTTGATACCACTCAGCATCCAAGCTGTGTGTCAGTTCAGATATCAGCGTAAAGCTTGGATTATAACCTCTGTCAGCTGTAATGCCATTAGTAGCTTTTTTTCACTCGGTTTCCCCTTAGATTCCCTCGTTGCCCCAGGTAATAGCTAACTGGTAGCCCTTGCATGGTATTTATTCCACTGGGACAAAAATTTTTGTTTGGTTTGATGAAGAATGTGCAGATGAAGTAGAATATTTGTTGGAGTCCTGTATCCCTACTACAAGTACTTTTCACTTCCTTGTGTGAATATTCTTTAACCAGTCTAAGACAAGGGCATCAGAAACCATGTTCTCAGCTTAGAATCAAGCTCAGGGTAAACATCTGCCCTCAACTGGCCTCATGTAGCACCATTAGCCCTCGTGACACAATGTATGTAAATAAAAGAAGTATTTCGTTGCAATGTTTTGGAGTCTCACTTGGTCACTTTCTTTTTTTTTTTCTCTATCTTTTCCTCTATGTGAGATTTTCCTGAGGTAGCTGAGAGTTACACAGGACAGGGTTAACAAAAGCTGGTTAAACAATGAAGAATATATATTTTTCTGAAATAGAGGATAAAAGATAGTAAAATAATAAAATATCTAAACAGGGAGGATCCCAGGAGGTCCATATCTCAATGTGTTCCTTGCAGTAACACAATTATTGTCCCATAGAGCTTCCTACTTTAAAAATGTAATAGATTGCAAGCATGGTGACAACTGAACTCCTCCTTCTTCTCCTGCATAATAGTTTAGCCAGGATGTTGCTTTGGTAAACAAGAAAGATGCAGGACTAACAACTGCACTGATCCTGTTGTCAGAGATCCCAACAAGAAATGTCCTCCAGAATATTTTTCTCCTTAATCCACTTTAAACTTCTTATGCAGGGTAGAAATCAGCATTACTGCTCAGCGTTTACAATCCCATTACTGCACTCTGTGACAGCAGGCCTTGTCTACATGGACTTTTGTGGTTTTAATAATTGACCTTGTTTGTCAGGCTGTCTGGCATGTGTGGCCACACAGACAGGCATTTCACTCCAGCTGTATTCCCGCAACTGAGCCAACACCAGGCTTGTGTGCTGTTTATTGAAACACAGCTGAAAACCTGGAAGTCCAAGTGATACCACCAGGTGATAGCTCGGCCAGGACAAAGCCTTTAATGATTCAAAGAGGAATGTACATGAAGGGAAAGCAAGGTAAATTCAACCAGTCCAGAACTACGGTGGCTTTGATCCCACAAGCATGCACATGAAACCCCTCATTTTCACACAACAGGACCCCTCGTTAGATTGCAATCATTGTTTCAAAAGGGATTTATGGAAACAGATTGGCATTTACAGGGATTGGTTTTGGGGGGAGGCATCTCCATACAGCTATCCTATTCACTGTGTGACCACACAAGTGACAATGCACCTTACTGAAGTGCTGGCATGATGTGTCAGCAACGGCAAGCCAAGTCCTACCACTGCTGCCAGCTGTTGATGTGTTGCACACTTCCACAACGGGGTTTAGGTTTAAATGAAGGCATTACACAGGTAAAACCAAGTAAGACTATTTGACAAATAAGATTGCAAATATTCTAGCTTGTACTGAGGCTGTCTTCCACTCTCATTTCCTTTGTAGCAAAGAGGTTTTCTGACAGGAGCATTCTCTGAAACAATTACTTTGTCACTGCACCTGGTATCAGCAAAGACTCATTTACTTTCTCTTATTTCCATGTTCTCTTTTTTTTTAATATACTTCTCCTTCTTGTCATTGATTTGTCTTTTTTTTTTTTTTCACCTTCTTCTTCCCAAAGCTGCAATCATAAATGTGGAGAAGGCATGGTGGAAAAGGAGCAGCAGGTACTGAGGCAATGAAACTCCACCCATCCTTTTGCGGGGCTGTTTTCTCAAGATCTCCCCAGTGTGTTGGAGATGCACGTATCTCTTCTTTCTCCAGAGTACATTGTTAGGAAGTATTTCAAACAGGCAATAGTCCTCATATTCTTTTGTTCTAAAATTAAAAAGTTATTTCATGGGCCACTTAATAAAGAATACTTTTAGTTGATTGGATTTTAATGAGAGGAAAGGACATTAGGAAGTTTATGCCGAGGGGTGCTGTATAAAAATAAATGACTGGTGTGAACTATATTTTCCCTCTAATTAGTACTCTTGATGGGTGGGTAATGTCAAAGCAGTGGGAAATGTAAAGACTTCAGGAGCTCAGTATGAATTCAATATTACTATTCAAGCTAGCATCTGACATAGCACTATGTAATCAAACCATCCTCCAGCTCTGCAACGTAATGAACAAGACATGGAAAGGTCTGAATAACACATAAACATCACTGACATAACATTTATACTATTTCCGGAAAGTAGAATTCCTCCTTTTCAGAAATTACAACAAATCTTCCTAAGGACACCCTTGAATGGCTGCAGTTCCCCAGCTCCTGGCTCCACACCAGCCCCCAGCGCTGCCACATTTTGGATCCTTTTCTCTGAGGAGCCCTCTGCAATTCATAGAGCCCAGGCAGGGCATTCTGGCTTTGATTTTCACTGATGGGAAAAAATTGCTGGATGATGGTGACCAGGAAGGGACAGGATACGTTTTTGGCTCCTTTTTGGCACACTCTTTGGTCTTGGCTCCAGCTGCTACTGCAGAATGGCATGGCTCTACAATGGCATTTGTCATATGTGCCAGACTCATCTGAATGTCTTGCTCACCCTGGAGTGTCTCAAATGACACGTCCTTTGGGTTTAGGCAACCTTAGTGCTTCTTTTGTGTTGAAATGACTAAACAGAAGTATGTCTCGAAAGAGGTATTTTTTCCCCCCTTCTTGTACATTAAATACAACACATGACAATATAAGCATAAGTTTGCAGGAGGCTGCAGTATTGCTACATCTTCCCTTCCTTGTCCCAGAAGAAATGTTCCTAAAGTCTGTTCTGCTTTTCTTTTAGGTCCTAAGATAAACAAACATTGAACGAGCACACAGGAACCACTGCTCACAGCATTCATGAGAGAGTATCACAGGCCAGTCTAACATTTGTCTTCCACCCACTCTAGAAAGAAAAAGAAGGACCACCACATGCAATACTGGTAGTTGTACATTATAGGCCAAGTTTTCAGCCTTTCAGGCTGTTCCCAGACTCTTCATTGGCCTCTGTGTTGCAACGAATAAAATTAATATTTCAAAGTTATCAAAAGCCTTCCTATACTCATTTTTAACTCTCCCTGTTGAAGAGCAAAACTGAAATGAACAATTATTTTATGTTGGTATTGCTATACCTCAGAAGCCCCAAACCAAGCTCAGACCTCTGCTGAATTTGGCAGCCTCAAAAACTGAACTGGGACTTATTTCTGTAAGAAGAGATTCTGGTACAAGCTGCCCACAACTGCTCCACCGGCCACTGAGCACACCTAAATTAGGGGATGCCATTTACCTCTTCTGATTTAGGACCTTAGTGTGTATCTAAAATACAGGGAAATTTTTTTTTCCTTGAGGTAAATACCTACTTTATCAATTGCCAGGAGGGCTTATGTATCCATATTAGACGTACCTTTGGAGGGCCACAAAAGTGCTACCTCTGTCTTTTGTCTGTGCAAACAACACCAGCTGTTTCTTAAATGCGCTCCACTGTGTAGCTGAATTTTAGAGACAGGTTAAGTGCCTAAATTTTGCAGCTTACCTGCCACACAGTAGTGCTTAAAAATAGGCCTGCAAATGGTCCTTGGGAACACTGGAACCTAGAAAGGTGCAATTCACATTTCATTAAAGAAGTAATGTTTTACAAGAGGGGAAATGAGGATCCTGGGTTGAAACACACATTTGAGTTGTCAGCAGCTTAGTCAAGGCAAGATGATTCTCATTTGTGAAGAGAGAAATTGGCAAACAGCTACCATTAACTAGCTTTAACCAAAAGCAGAGGAAGGTCAAACCACCCTCAGATCCATCTCTGTTTTGGGCAAAGTGTGCCAACAGTATGCAGGGTCTGAAAGAATTGCATCCAGCTTTTCTGGATCTTAACTCTGTATCTTCAAAGAGTCTGGATCTCTTAGAAGGTCCAGGAATGCTTTTTTCTGTTGTCTGCAGACACCAGCATGAGCATTCAGCTTTAGAGTCTCAGCTCATACTTTCATTTTGCTATATAAAAATAAGAATATGCTAGAATATTAAATGCAAATTGCACAACAATAAAACTATCTGTAAGCAGGCTGCAACGTTCACAAAATTCAATGTGCAGAGGGTAATTGCAGGACACCAGCTGCTACTATGTTAAGAAGCAGATTTCTTCTTTTTTTTTTTTTTTTTAAAACATCTGTTCTGTTTAAAGAAGTCTTCATTTTGGAGATTTTTAATTCCTTTCAAATATATAAAATAATTACACCTGTCAGCTTCTATTTGATTTATTTGCAAAATTTTGGATACTTTTCTTTTTGATCGTTTCAAGTCCCGATAATAAGAGTAATCAGTCATTTGCAGCACTGTGTAAGAAATAATTTTGCCATGTTGTTCCCCACTACTGAAATGATGCCGTGTTTCATCAGATTGAACATAGCGTATCATGTTGAAAATTGTATGAAAATGATAATGGCAACTCCAGATTTCTTTAAAAACTCTGAATCTGAATAGACCCTGGAGAACAGGACAGATTCTTTTATAATTATATCAAGCTGAAATAAGAGCAATTCCTGTGAACAGAAAGGAGTTATTAGTATTAAAAACAGTGAAAATGAAATTTGGCTAGCTGTCCAACAGGGAGCAAACGTGCTGTGTTTCTGCAGTTTTTTGTTTATTCTAATTTATTCTCATTTATTGTTATGTCTACAGTAGCATAACTTTACCAGCAAAATGTGCAAAAGCTCTAGGTCTGCATGCAAGCCTCTGGTTATCTGTTTTAGTGACATACCATACTGCCACAGGATGCTGTTTGGAGCAGCTAGCACCATGGGCACCTAAAATCTAAATTCTCTCCTCTAATGTAAGACACCTAACTGAAGGTACTAGATGGAATGCAGGGTCACCTGGGTCAGGGCAACCTCTGGTATCAATACAGGTTGGGGGGTGAAGGGGTTGAGAGCAGCCCTGCTGAGAAGGACTTAGGGGTACTAATGGATGAAAAGCTGGACATGAGCCAACAATGTGCGCTCACAGCCCAGAAAGCCAACCATATCCTGGGCTGCATCAAAAGAAGCGTGGCCCGCAGGTCATGGGAGGTGATTCTGCCCTTCTACTCCGCTCCAGTGAGACCCTACCTGGAGTACTGCATCCAACTCTGGAGGTGTCGGCACAGGAAAGACATGGACCTGTTGGAGCGGGTCCAGAGGAGGGCCACAAAAATGATCAGAGGGATGGACCACTGCTCCTATGAGGACAGGCTGAGAGAGCTGGGGTTGTTCAGCCTGGAGAAGAGAAGTTGTGATAGAACAACGTGGTCTTGAGCAACCTGGTCTAGTGGGAGGTGTCCCTGTCTATGGCAGGGGGGTTGGAACTCGATGATCTTCAAGGTCCTTTCCAACCTAAACCATTCTATGATTCTAACAAGGGATAATGGCATTAAACTAAAAGAGGAAAGATTTAAACCAGATATAAGGCAGTTTTTTTTTTACAATAAGGGTGGTGAAACACTGGAACAGGTTGTTCAGAGAGGTGGTAGATGCCCCATCCCTGGAAACATTCAAGGTCAGGTTGGATGGGGCTCTGAGCAACCTGATCTCGTTGAAGATGTCCCTGCTTATTGCAAGGGGTTGAACTAGATGACCTGTAAAGGTCTCTTCCAACCCAAACTATTCTATGATTCTATGATCCTGTGATCCCAGACTTTGATGCTGCCCATGGTGAATTGTGGACATCTCCAAGAGTAAGTTAGATTTTAGGAGGAGATCAGTCGCTCTGGGAAGATACCTATCATGTTCCAATGCCTACAGAGAGAGTTGAGGAGAAATATGCTTTAGGTAAGGAGATGCTAGAGTTTGAAGCAATAGAACTGAGCCTACTGTTTTCCGTACATTCCCTGTTTTAAGTAAATAACTTGTGGCATCATTATTTTACACTGTGCTAAAAATATATGTAGTCTATAAAGAAAAATCCATCATGCAGTAGTGGAATCTATAAGATTTCCTATATATAAGGAGGAAAAACAGTATTTCTAATTGTAAGCTGTTGTAGAGGGAAGATTAAAGGCAAGAAAAAATCAAGCAGAAAGAACAGCATGAAAGTAGCAATGAAAAAAATCTATGCAGTATCTCCCCACACCAGTCTCCAATGTTTTGGGGACAAAATAACAGCTGTCTTTGCATCTCCTGCATGTACAGATCTTAAACAGAACAACACCAAAGATGTAAAGAAAGGGATAAGATTTCATGGGTCACAGTTAGTAGATTTGTGGTACCCAGAAAAAGAGAGACTTGAGGGAGGATTTGAAATGGGAGGATGAAACTTTCAGGGTGCCAAGAAAATAAATATATATATATATATAATGCTTTATATATACACATCTTTTAAAAAAAATTAAAATGGAGAAATGCCAATTGTCACTATATTTAGGATACTAGATTCACAAAAGGACTTAGGAACATGGAATATGCCTAATCTGGATGCTAATTAGATTCCTAACATTCCTATTTCCCTAGCTATTGTGCAGACTTTCTCAGTCATTTGTACAGGTCTTATGACAGTTAGACACCTCTCCTTGGGCATGACCGGAATACTCCCCACCATACTAGTGCTAAGCAGCTACATGATTAAGTCCCCAGTAAAGATATACACATATTCCTACACATATTCCACCTTCAGGACTTAAACCAGTTGGTGTCTTCAGAGTGCAGCTATGAGGACCTTTGCTCTAGAGGAAGTGAGGCTTTCTCCTTCTCACTTGATGCCATTGTCTCTGATCAACTCCTGGTCAACACACCTTCTGAGGTTGTGCTGGTCTTGGGTTCATTTCTCCCCTTCATCTGAAAATACCCGAACCTGCTTCAAAGGCGAGACTGTATTTGGTGGATGCTGCCTGGCTCTCCTGTGTGTGCTCAGAAGGATTATTCCTCATTTCTGGGCTGAGGAGCAGGAGGAAAGGGAAGAAAGTCCTCTTTAGCCTTGTTTCTAGGGCCACTGTGTGAGATGGCTGATTTGGTGGGGGGTTCAGTCAGGAATTTAGATGGTATTTAGAAACTCACTCTTGTGCTTTATGAAGCTATGAATTCAGTGCTAAAAAGAACGAAAGAGACAACCACCTTTTTCCAGGAGGAACATTAGCACCTCTGTTCTTGAGAGGCAGTAGTGATGTTACTCCCATAGCATTTCTTGCCAGCTTAGATGTCCTCTCTGCACGGCTCCTGTGCACTGTACAGGAAACCAACACCTCTAATTCAGGAGTGTGGATGCCACTAGGCAGATCACTTCTTTAACGGTCACCAAGGGAAATCTCAGAGTTATAATGCTGAATGACTTTTAAAGAGACAGCTTTTACTAGTAACAAGCTTTTACTTTTCTTTTTATTGCAAGGGATAGACTTATATTTACTTATCAGTTATCGGATAGTTGATAATGGAAATAGCATAGACAAGACACAGTGAGTTTTGGAGACACCAGGGGAAGACCATAGGAAAATATAATTATCCTTTTTTTTTTTTTTACACAGTACTTTTCTGTACAGGACAAGAATACAAAAATAAGGCAGAGGAACCTCGCTCAGCTCCAGGTAGATTTCATCCCATGCTTTAATGGAGAGCTTAGGAAAATAGCAACATCATTTCATACTCTACAACAGCACTGCTTTTCATTACAAATCTGTACAGATGAGTATGCATTCAATATATTTTTTTTATTGCAATCCTTTCTACCACCTGTTAACTACTCAAAATGACAGTGTCATTACCATTACTGTTGCTCAGTTATCTCACACAGTTTTCGTACTCCTTTTCCTGGGCAGGCAGGAGGAATAGGAGCGTTTAAAACCAAAAATGCTGGTGGAGAATCTCCTCACTGCTGAGTACTTCATGTGAATTGCTGCATAAAGGAAGCTGAATGCAGTACAGGGCATTTTACTCATCCTACTAAAGATGGAACTAGCCTATGGATTCTTAAATATCTATTAAATTATCATTTGTCTTTGTATTGATGTTGAGTACTCTAGTGACAAAAAATTTTACACACTGCCAAAGAACATTCAGATTAACTTAATTTCACAACCAGCCAACTTTACTATTTTTGTCCTGTCTTGTAGATTACAGTCAAGGTACTCAATGCTAATACAATTGTATCCCATTAAAAAAAAAAAAAAAGGCAAAACAAGAAAAGCATTCTACGTTCTAGTGTAGTAGTATAATCTGCCAATGTTACCTTGTGTTATCACCAGATTTTTTTAAAACTCAAGGCAATTGGGGTTGGAGATGTCACTCTGTCCCAATTGCCCCTTATATAGATTGGTCTCAGTTTGGAGGAAGCAGACTGGAAAGAAAGAGAAGAGATTTGTTCTCAGCAACAAAGGACCAAAGACTCTATATTGTTGCTTACACCTAGAAGAGTCTGCACACCCACAGCATCCAGATGGCTCAGTTTGTGAAGATGTCTATACTTCCACTGAGTGTAAAGGCAACCTATGGTGACTTCATGTCCCTGTCTGCAAATAAAATCCCTGAAGCTAGTCCCTCCAGTCTCTATTAGCAATGCAGGACTGTGCTGCCATTAGTCTGTATCCTTGACACTGAGAGCCCTTTTGCAATCCTATCTCGGTAAAAATGCCAGTCATGTCCCAACTGTTTAGCAGAGTGAGATCTTGGTGATCTTGCCTTGGTTTCCCTGGAAAGGGAACTTGGATACACATCCCAGTCAGAAATTGCAGTATGGTACAACTGTCCCGGTATCTCTACAGGTCCCATCTCCAGATGACTGGATGACTTCCAAGTCTACCATCTTCTATGGCATTTCCTGATCTGCATGCTAACTGCTGGGAAATGCATTCCAAAACCCTAATTTTCCTCATGCACTGGGAAGGAAGAATCTACACATAGCTCATGTTGGTGAATGGTACTGCAGGACCTGGGACAAGGAACACTCATAGAGCCCAAGATGATCCAGCTCTTCTTTTATGTCCCTATTTCAGTGGGCATGTTTACTCAGGTCTAAATATAAGAAACATTTGCACCTTTGCCAAAGAGGACAGATGATGAGTTCCAATATCTCTAACTTGCATGCAAGTGTCAGTTGGCTAATAAAACAACCTGCATAACAAAATGCAACTGTATTATATACACGGGTAGTGCAGAGAGGCAAGTGCCTTTGGAAACATCCAGAGGGAGATCCTGTCCCAGTGAAGTGAAATTCCTCAACTGAGAAGGATTCCTTCAACAAAATTTAGATAGTTCTGTACTTAGCTAGGCAGAATGGACATTTTTCCAACATTCTGAAATAATGTAGCCTCAGCAACAGCATTATCTCTGCACACCTTTCTTCATCTTTCTTTCCTTGAAAATCTAACAAACGTTGGGTATCTGATTACAATAATTATTCTTTCCCTGCAAGCACCTAGCTGTTGATTGACTTCCTTGGTTTTGGGTCCTGTCACAAAACACTTTTCCCAAAGAGAGAAAATGGTATGAAAGGCTTTTTCAGGATGGAACCAAAGCTGATCCCAGATGAGAGCTCTACTGTTCCTGTGTACATGTCCTGGTTATGTGGTAATAGCTTAATTTCTTTGGAAATCTGAAGTGTTTCCTCATCTAAATTTGCTCTTTCTTGCATACCCAGAGGTTGAGGCACATAGTCTCAACTAGTTTTGTTATGTATCCTCAGTCCATTCTGCAGATGAGAATCCAAAGACCTCTTTTGCCTCTGCTCACATGCAGACCCTTGTTTTCTGATTGAAATTAGCCTACTGCCTTCAATAGGTATATCCCTACACATTGCTGCTCAACTCCAAGGCAGTGCAGGTGAGAAAGGGTTAATGCTGGAGTTTTGACCCATATTCTTCATATGGTAAAACCATCCCAAGATCTAAACAGAGTTGGAAAAGCTATTTGAGCATTGTCATTTTAAAATATGGAAACAAACTAATCCCTAATGTGTTCTCAATTGAATTCTTTAGGGATAGGTTTGGACTGGTTTCTGGGGTTTTGGCCAAATACATTCCATTAGCCTGTGTCAGTCTCACAAATAAATATTGTTGTAGGCTTTGTAAATGTAGTGATGATGACTGCAATTTTCCTGTAAAGTTCCTACATAGGCAATATTTCATGATAGACACGGTAGAATGGCTAACGTAGAGAAGGTTCTGAATAAAATTCATTCTCTTATGTTGTAGTACCACTGTTGTGGATAAAATCCACTGAAGGATGAGCAATGACAGACTCAAAAATAATTATTGCATCAAGAGGATAGTACTTTGAGGTATATACTACAGGGAAATGGCTAACGTGTGTCAGTTTGTGATAATTTTAAATACATCCTGATCCTTTAGGAAAAAATCATCATAATTCCCCTGATTTGTCATCACTAGAGCTTTGCTGATCTACAACAGTTGAGAATTAGATCCACAGCACAGTAATATTAACTGTAATTATTGTCATTTATGTGCCTAAGTGATTTTGTATGCACAGTTTGCCAACTGAGTCGGAATATATCTTGAAGACTAGGAAATGTATCATGGACACAATGGATCCATAAAGGCATCTGATTATATAGGGCACTGAATACAATGATCCCACATATTCATGACTACAATTTCCATTCTCCAGGTTCTGCTACTTTTTGCAAGCTTAGGGCTTATGTAGGAGATGATTTACACAAGTATAAATATGGGTGTATTGTTAACGAAAGATCTACAGCCCCAAATTGATGAAACTCCTTACATTACTGCAACTAGCAAAATCCTCTATTAGATCCACTCATCTGTGGAGATCCTTACTTCCAGACAAGAGTCTTTCATTTCTAGATATTCTGAAGTTTGAAAGACAGCAGCAATTTTTTATGTTTTTTTTTTATCTTTAGGGCAACTGAACAGTAGATAATGTTGATCTGGTCCCTTTCTCAGTTTAAAAGTTTGAGACCACTTGTATTCAGCTGTGGGGTTTTAATCAGCACCCAAGTAAACTGGAAAGCAAAAGCAGCCCCTAAAACCTACACCGTGAGGGATTTCAGACTGATAAACTACAGAAAATTTTGAGAAAATCATGTTTTCTTCATTCTGAACCCAGACTTCTGGTGGGTTGATGGGGACCTCACAACAGGGATCTGGCCCCAGTGTAGCACAGAGGACTCAGAATATGGAGACGTCAGATCATCTAGGGAGCCCTGGAGCCCACATTGCCAAATGGGGAGCCCAAGAGGAGACTGAGGAGACTGCTGCGGGTGCTTTGGCTGCTCACGTGTTCTGGCAGCTCACACACTAGCATGGTCTGGGACAGGGAGGCAGGACAGCAGGTAGGAGGTAGCCCAGAGGGCAACCTGCTGGCCTCCCTGCTGCTCAGCAGAAATACTGGGGAAATTCCAGCAGAAAACTGTCCCACCAGGAAATTTTTTGCTGCTCTACAAATGTCAGAGCAAAGTTCATTTTGGGCCTACAAGATTTAGGGTATCTGTGTTGAACCACGAACTGAAAAATAAAATCAGAAGGAAAAAGAAAAGATCAAGAAATCAGAAACAACACTTGTCTGTATGGCAGGAAAGAGACATCTTAATGAAAAGAGCTTGTAATTTAGCAAAGGTAGTTTGTCCCGCTAACAAATAACATGAAACGTCAACTCTGAACCAGACTGTACTTGTTGACTTCAACAGCACTTCTAAGAACAGGGTATAGTGATGCTTCCCTCTGCTCCATTTCTCAGGACCTGGCTGAATATGAGTCTTCTTTTTGCAGCATCCTTCCTGTGTAAGCAAACCAAAAAGACTGATTGGCATTTAATTGTTTTGAAGAAACTTGTGGCTGAGTGCTGCTTCCTTCACACGCTCTGGCTGACTCCTCACAAAGCTTTTTGCCTCACCTCCTGCCTTTTTCGTAGGGATCTGAACGCTACCACAAGTAAAACACATACAGCACACGTTAGAAATAACAAGATGAGCATTCTCTACTCTGCTATTTCCAATGTTCTCTATAATTGCTGTTATTACCCCAGTTCCTTTGTGGAGCCTGAGAACTATGCTCTCCCCTGCTGAAAATAATAGAGGATGGTGTAAAGAATAGCAGAACACTTTAGAAGCACCTCATAAAAGCTTTTCTTGGTCAAACCTCTTTTTTTCAAATCTTCTCCATTTTACTTTTTGCATCATGTTTAGCCATAAAATATACTTTTTCAGGGACATTATAAACACTCAGGATCCACTTGGACCCCTTGGGATATTGTTGATTTTAACTTCTTCCATTTTTTCAAGAGAATTTTGGTCTTGCTTTTGCAGGTATGTGACACATTAAGATGCACATTAAAATTTAAGTCTGTTTTGATGTTTTTCAAAGCAAAAAGATCCGCAGTTTTGTTTCTGTGCACTTTTTTAAAAAGGTAGCATGTATTTCTGGGCTGTTATTGAAGCCTTTATATTCAATAAAGGATTAAAACATCTTCTCCAGTGTCTCTAGGTTTAAAGGGTTTCTTAGAGTTTCAGGTTCTACCTTGCCTGATGGAAGTTGTTTTTCTGTCCTGCATTTCAAATGAATTCTGTAAGAAATTAACTTGGAAATCGCAGCTCTGAAAGAAATATCCAAATATCTCATATTCCAGTTCTGGTACATTTCCTCTGACATTTTGTCAAACATTACGCTGCTTTTAATCACATTTAGAAGAATCCAGTAGAAAGCTGCATGCAGTATTTGCTCTGTTCTTGGCAGAACGCATGCTGCCCATCTACCTCTCTTTCTGAAAACGATGACCTCCAGACCCACTCCTCTTTTTGCTGCGCTTCTGATGACTTTTATTGTGGGAACCAAACACTGAATTGTTGGCAGTGCCTACCATTTAACATGGACCTGCTTCCAAAAGCAAGGAAAAACTCTCAATTTATTTTTTTAGGGGAATAGGTCATTTTCGGCAAGTTGGCAAAAGAATTCGGTCAAGAGGTTCTAGATTTGCAGCACTAGAGACTATAATGTCACTGGTGTCAAGTTAGCAAAATTAAATAGCTGTTTATCCAAACTCATCTACAAAAAGTAATAGATGCTCCTCTAGTGGAAACTCCAGCAACCTCAGACTCATCTGTCTTAGCTAAAAATTTGGTTCAAGATTCTTCCAATTGTCTGAGCAACCTTTTATTCCCAGTATTTTTTGTAATGTTTTTTCTGATGTTGCTGTCCAGGTGAAATTTCCCATCCCTTGTGTCACTCCTAATTTTGGAACATAAACTTCTTCACATAAAGTGTTATGAAAGCCAAGAAAAATCCAAACAAAAAAACCCCACGCTTGCCACAAATAAATAATCACTGTTATTTTTGCACAGAACAGAAAAGGTAGCGGGTTTTAAAGGTAGGCTAGTAAGATAGTCTAAGAAGAAAGAACTAAAGAAAGAAGAGTTATCTTTCATGACAAGTCAAAGGTTGGTCAGCTCCCAGGAGCTCTGTATGACCTTATTCTTTCAGACTGTCTAATATTTATTAGCTGATAAGTTCATGGATATAAGTTGCTCCCTACACTGTATTCTCATGGATAAGCCTATGTTAATGCTACCCAGGTTTTGCAGATAAATCCAACTATAATATTATGCGTGTTACCAAGCCAGCTATATCTAGTTTCTGTATCTAGTTATGGTCACACATAGCCCCACACCTTTAATCTTAGCCCTTTGTTGGAAGTTCAGTTTTCCCAAGATCCTACAGTACCTTGTAGGGAGCCAGAAGCTATTTGCATGTTCTCACCTTCACCCTTAGGTTATGTCCACACTCAGGATCCAAGTTAATCCCATTAATGAACCTAGATGTTAGCAGTGCAGCATCTTAATGTCAGTCATTTTATTCTGAAACTACTAGAAAGCTGAAAATGCCTCCTCTAGCTTTATCCCTTCACTACGTCTGAGATTACTCCAGTTTATAAGCTACAGAAAGCATCCCTCTCTTTTCTCTACACTATTTAAATACAGTCATATTCTGACCTCTTGCTCTTTAAACAGTTTGCTTCCTTGTGCACTGCTCCCAAGCTGTTGACCTCACACAGAAAATGAGCCAGAAGCTGTCCCTGGTGGTGGGGCACCACGTTCAGGCACCTGACTTAGGAACACAGCACCTATGCTTTCCCTGTGGGGTCTTTAGAGAGATATAGAAATCTGTGGAGGACAACACAGAGTCTGTATGTTAGAATTCTGCTCTGAAGCACTCTCTAGATGTGCCAGGCACTTTGCATTACTTTTTCAAGCTGTTTATTGAAACGTCCTGAATTACATAACTGACATGTTTCAATTAGTTTCTGTCAATATCTTCCAAGATTTCCATCACAAAAATATCATTCAGTAGAGCCTGAAATTCAAAACATGTCAGGTTAAATGGACTTTGGAAGACAGACGCAAAATTTCAGTATCTGTGATTCTGCACCCCCCAAGCATCTAGGAGCTTTGAAGCTGCCTACTGTGAAGAGACCAGCTCACTCAGTCTCCCCTCTTCAACCACCTCAACCAATACCAACCTCATAGCTTCAGTGCATTCACTGTGAATTTCCTTTTTTTTTTCAAGAATTCTTGTCAGTCATATGGTCAGGAAGGAATTTTTCCCTTAGAAATCCAAATGGGTTGGTGTTTTATCTGAATTTCCAGGTTGCAAAACAAAAAAAATTTAATGGTCCTAGTAATTATTCAGATCAAGGAAGGAAGGAAGGAAGAACTCAGTCTTCAATCAGTTCTTCATCACAGTAGAGGTGTATCAGAAAAGATCAGATCTGGTTCAGCACTCAGCACCAGTGTAAGTACGAACACTAATAAAGAAAACACTTTCACTTCCTAGCATATTGACATTGGGAAAACACCGGGAAAAATTCTGCCTTGCTTGTTTAGCCAAGCCATTGGCAGCTGTTGGTTCAAACAGTGTTAGAAAGTGAACTAGTACTTAGCAAGGATGTTCTTTTGTGTGTACAATTTGAATTCAGTAAACTAACTTAATAACCAAGTTGTCCTTTTCTAATGGGCCTCTGGACTCTCTTCTAGAAAACACAGCAAGCTTACAGCTCAACAAATCTGAAACCCCTGAGTGACTATGGTGAAATTATTGATTAAAAAGAAAAGAAAAAAAGAAGAAAAAAAAAGTTAGAGCTACAGTGTACTTCCTGACAGTGGAGTTTCTTGCTCTATAGATCTTACATTTTCACCACCACAAGGATAAAAGCAGCTAAATTCATTGTAGTTTCAAGAATGCTTAAAGAACTCAGCGAACAGAGGTGTGATCTAACATGGGAGTGTTTCATGCAAAATCTCCAGGGCTTGGTCATCATGACTTACCAGGTTTTCAGTTCAGCTGGATGACAATAATCTTCCAAAAGTAACTCTCAAACAGGTATTAGTGGTGTGGACAGAGGACTGCAAAAAAATTGAGTTAATCTTTTTGAAGAAGACACCTCCCTCTCCCCTTCCCCAGCTTGAGATGTCATTGTTGCATGTGCATGCTCGTAGTTCATAACTTGTGAGTTAACAGAGCTTACCGTAACCCACCACTAAGGACATCTTCCAAAAATTAACCCCCAAAGCCCCCCACACTTCCTACCTGTTTGGCAAGCGGAGGATTCACTGATAAGTATTAGATGAGGACATCATGTGGAGTTAGTGTCTAATACGGGAACTTTTGGGATTCACACTTTTCTTCACATTAAGACATACTTAGTTCTTGTCTTCTCAGAGCAGCAGAAAAACTACTTGCCTCTGCTTTGTGCAGATCTTTTCCTTGAACAATACTGCCAGATCTTCTGGGAAGAATGAGTTAAAGATAGGACAAACAGGAAGAACAGCCTAAGGAGAGGTAAAAGGACAAGTGCTGTGGTGGATGGGTAAATGAGAGGCAGAGGGCAAAAGAACAGCATGGAGAGGAAAAGAAGGACGTGCAGAGATGAAGTAAGTTGAGGAATGAGATATGGGGGACGCAGTAAGACATTTCATAAAACTGAGCTGAAAAAAAGTAAGAGGAAGAGAAATGGTAAGAGAACAAGAGGCTAGAAGAATGGGAGAACATGGGGACTGTATCTTGATGGACACTGAAGTACCTCCTGCAAGGGCAGAACCTGGGCAAAATCCATGATTTGGGGCTGAGAAAACGGGAAAGTGACAGTCAAAGAACAATACTCATTGTTCCTACCCTTGCAGTCAAGCTGAGCAACTGATTATTGAAACATAATTTTGTGTGCCAGATGACTTAAACAAGCCCAAACCATCAAGAGAGGTTTACAATAGAAGCTAAACTCAATTCTTGCACAAGCTTTGCAAAGAAAGCTGGGGGATAGTAGTGAGCTATCCCATACCAACGCTGCACAGGTACACACACATCAGATGGATGTACAGTTCATCCTCCAAAACCATTAGCACTTGTTCATTATATTGGGAAAACTAGGCTGTTTCCTATGTCTTGATAATTTGGCCTGTGGCTGATGCTTGCTAATTCTTTTTTTCTTAAAATATTCTAATTCGATAGTTCTTTCTCTGCCAGCGTCTTTTCATAAGTTAAAACCATTTTAATATGACTGGTGGTTGAATGAACAACATGAATATTGCAAAATAACTCATGTTTAGGATATTTAGAGGGCTGTAATGATCTCGGGACTGAGATGGTTATTGGAACTTGAACAGTGAATAAAAATGTGAGATTAGGACCAAGATGCAGATGTAGTGAGATTTTTCATCACTTTTTTGAGTCATTTTCACATGTGTCTGTTATGTGGGTGCTCTAGAAGCTGAGAAAGAGCCCAGAACAAAACTTCCTCTTCATTATCACTAGGCTGTGAAGAGGAGTAGGAGGCATTAGGAAATGCAAGCCTTAATGTTATTTCAAGTATGGTTTTCATAAAAAGGATTGAGTAGGAGGAACAAAAAGTTCCTACAGAGAACACAAGATGTGTATGTGTAAAAGCAGAAATAATTTCTGCAGCTCTGTCTAGACTAGTGTTTATGGTTGTCCTGTAAATTAATTTGGTTTATTGTCAACTAATTTTATTTAACACTCACCTTGGAAAATTATGATACAGATATTTCATAAAGCCATGTGTTTAAATCTTAAGGCTTTGAAGGCATGGGACATATAGGAGAAGCTCTCACTGAGCCTTGCTCCAAAGCACAGGCTTAATTTAAGCTGGAGACTCAGAAGGATCCCATCAGAGTGAGCAGGCCCACAAGCATGGGTATAGCCAACAAATTTGTGGAACTGTGACCAAACTGGCCTTTTTGTCATCCTTTTCTTACCAAAAAAAAAAAAGTCTACAGTAATGAACATGTCCAGAGTGTGAAACTAGGAGGACTGAAGTAACCACAATTCTTGTTATACCACTCAAGAGCTCAAAGTCTTTCTGGGTGAATTCTTTCAGTGATTAGTCAATGGAATTTTGGGGCATATCCATGGTGAAATTTAGCATTAAGAAATAAAAATAAAAAATCAAAGAACAAAACATTTCTCCACATTTTATTTGCTGTAGTGAACAAATGTGGAATGGGATATCATGGAACATTTTATATGGTAATCATTACATTTACAGAAGAGGGTTCAGTTTGGGCTCAAAACATTGAGAAGGGAGACAATTTATGACTTGGCTGGTGCTGCCTCTCTCCTACTGCCTTGGCACTGGAGGGTTCAGGTGAACAATATGCTGTGACTTTAGCCAAAGCACACATTTTTCTTCACTGTTGACAAGTTGTTCCTCAACTTAAAAAGAATTGATGTTTTCACATATTGCTCTGTGTTCTCATGAAAGACTTGAAGGAGAAGCAGTCTGAGGCTTTGCTGAGAGAAAAAAACCCATCATTTTGTCTCCCGAAGTGTGAAGATTCCTGGGGACAGTGCCCATCTTAGCCATCAGCTACAGGTCATTCAGAGCAACAGAGTGGGTACTGTTTGACATCCTAGCAACTTCTAACCTTTGCTAAAGTGCTCGTTGTTTTAGTATATGGGATATTTTCCTTGATATTTACACACCCTCAGGGGATGCCCTGAACACTGGCAACCTGGTGTGCCAATATTTACAGTTCTGGCAAGGTACCCCTTGAAAATGTCTGTTCTTGTGACGTGACAGCCTGGAAATCCCACTCCTAAGCCTGGCAACCAAACTAACTTCTGTCCAGTTAAGATCGTTTTCAACTTTGCTCTGACTGTTGTCTTACTCCCAGCTGAAAAGCTCTGCCTGACTTACAGAACAAGCCAACATGGCTGTTATCTGCAGTAACACTTCAGCCATCAGGGGAATGCATCCATGCCACAGGGCCCTGACATCCTGGGAAGCCAGGGTGGATTTGCTCATTCATCCCCAGCATCACTGAGCACTTTAATTTTGAAAGTTTTTGGCTTAGTATCCTATAAAACAAACAGGGAAAATAAAACTCATCAGAGAGTCCACGATGCTCTTATGTAATGCTGACCAGTGCCACCCTGAACCCAGCACGGGACAACAACTGGTACTGGGGGCAGCCAGCTAGGGAAGGGCTCTGGGGTGTTACTGCTCATGTAAGTAAAAGGGTGTATACCTATGATTATGGGTCATTGTCTAAATGTGGATATACTCTAGTCTGGTGGGAATTCATTGTAAGTGAACATCCATGGGCAGTTCTTTGCAGTGTAATGACTCAGCAGAAGAGCAAATGAGCCCCTGAAATTGGTAGCTCTTTTCTACCAACAAATAAAGTCAGTTGGCTTAAACAGAAAGCAAAGAAATCTTCTCAGCTTGGCCTTCAGCCCATGAAAATAGAAGAAAGATTAATTCCCTTTAACTTCAACTGCCCAGCTGGGGTCCCTGCATAGGCACCTTGAGAAGGTGCTGGAGATCTGAAGAGAGTTCAAATGCAGCTGGTAACCCATGAGGGCCAAGGACAGAGACTCATCTCCACCCCCAGCTCCTACCCAACACTTCCCAGAGAGCCTGCATGGTGGAAGAGGGAAAGTAGAATCAAAGTGGAGGCCACTCCTTTTTTGAGGTGAAGTCTTGGTTCTGTATAAAGTTGCACAAGTGGCAAAAGGGATATCTTGCTCAGGTTTTTACAGGACTTTGTCTTGTTAAGGGAAAAATGGGACTCAGTTACTGCACAATGGACCTGTCACGACATCTGCAGAGACCAGCTCAAAGATATCTGCAGAGAGTATTAAGCTTTTGAAGATATTCTGGAAAAAAGAAAAAAAAACAGTATTCTATCAGTAATTATGCAATTCTAAGATGTTTAAGAATATTAGTTGACTTTTAAGTCAGAAGTTCTTACTTTGCAAATACCTGAAAAACTCATTACAGGATAGTGAACTCTATCCTGTTAGGTTAGTTAGGTTTTACCCAAAGATCATATTATAGACCCTCAAAGAAACTTGTTATGAGAAGCCACATTGCAAAAGCAGCTACTCCGTTCTTCCAACGAGTAGAGTGCACACAGAAGGTTCGTGTGTTGGGTCTGGATCTCCAAGCTGAATTTTAAACAACTTTTCATAATGCCCTCCGGGAATCTGTACACTCTGGTAATGATCTTTGTGCAAATATATATGTTAACTTTGATATAATCACTGATGTTCATGCATAATGTATTTCCCTTTTTTCTTTCCAGAGAAGTCAGAGAGAGGTCGCAGAAAATCTTGTGTATGTAACAGAATAAGGTAGTTTGGAAGGTGCCTCTAAAGTCATCTAGTCTGCTCCCTGGCTCAAAGCAGGGCAAACTGCAAAGATAAATCAGGCTGCTCAGGACCTTGTCCAGTAAAGTTTTGGAAACTGCCAAGGATGCAGATTTCCACGTCCTTGAGTCCCTCTTCCAGTGCTTCATCTTTCTCACTGTGAGGGATGTTGTCCCCGTGCCCAGCTGAAATAAACATTTCACAGTAAGGAAAACAGTGTAGGCTTTACCAGAGAGCTGTTAAGTCACCCACAGATTACTAATTCAGTCTCTGAACTGCACCTAAGTAAGGCAATGTTGATTTGAAGGGAAAATGAATGTTGCATGGCATCAGACATTGTTTTAAGGCATGTTCTAAGAAAAACTACAACTAGATTAAAACGTCTCAGAAAATAAAGCAGTTCTGGGCAATTTTAACAATCATTATGTAGATCTAAATTGAAAATGCTTTGCAAACAATATTGAGGTGATAGAAAAAAAAGTGGATAAGATTGTCATGTATCTTTTTGGAAATAGCTTTCAGATAACATTTCTCAAAACATATTTTGGTCTGTCAGATAGCATAATCAAAATAGGCCAAATGCAAGAATTGATATTTTAAACAAGAGTGGTCTTACCTTCCATTTCTTGACTCCTGAGTAGTTCTTGGAAAGGAGGTATCCATATGGAATTATAAGTGCAATATTTCAATGAACTATGTGTGATAGTTTCATTAGGAAATGTCTCTGCAACCGATCTGTATTTCCTTTATCGTAGTGCTATGGTAGTGCATTGTAGAGGTACGCAGAGAAAATCTTTGCAGTGGAAGCTGATGCTTATCCCATGACCGTGATGCTAAGGCTTGACTTTGCAGGACCATAGAGAAGCCGTCATGATTTACGTTAATCCTTATATCTCAGAAAGGCAAACAGTACAGTTCAGTCTATTTGTCATATCCCATCATTTGCGGTAGCAAAACTGTCATGAGGAAGAGAGTAGAAATGGCATAGGACCTCACAACAGAAAGATGACATGAATTTTTATCCCCTCAATATTCTGCAGCTCTCCAACTCATGTTTTCTCTGGGAGATGTGAATGAAGTCGAGGTGTCCCAAAATAACCAGTGATTTTCAGTTTCTGCAGTTTGTGGTGACTTCATGAGGGTGGCAGGAAAGCCTCCACTCCAAGTGGCCACACAGGCAAAAGGCTGTTTTTCACCATGGCAATCCTCCTGATCCATTTCCCCCTGTAACAAAGCCTTGAACAATTGCCTTATGCTTAGCCACATACTGTGGCCTGGGCTCTGACTCCTCACATGGCATCCAGGTGGCATGGCTGAGAGCCTGGGCTGTTCCATGCTAGAAGTCAGGCTTGGGTGACTTTTGAGTGTGATCCTGAGAGTTTGTAGCTAAGTTTTGATTTGTGCTTCCCCAGCGATAGAAATCTATTTCTAATGGTGTGAGTTTCAAAATCTGTGCACTCCAACACTTTTGAAAATAAGCATCTCTTAAGGGGCCTGAGGTTAGTCACCCCATGGCATCAGTCATGTTAATCGCCTGATCAAGTCAAGAACAACTTGTTTTCTACCTGTTCTAATATTCCCTCCTTCCTCCCCACATGGCTCTGTATGGCAAATGCATACACTGCAATGGCCTCCTTGTGCCACACTCAAACACACTCAACCCCTTGCTGAGTTAAATGGCCAACATAATGTCAATTCCTCAGTTTTGCAACTTTATATTTTAAACAGTGGTGCACCTATAATTCTGAGATTTGACTCAAGACCTATGTTTTTCCAAACCCTGAACTCCTGAGTTGAAAATCTTGATCCAAGTAAGTGTCAGGTTCCCCCATCTTTTATTTCTATTGTTTGCATTCATTTTGACTCTTGGCAGTCTGATCGCATTGGCAAAGTGCATTACATTCAGGTCATATCTTAGAATTAAGTAAAAAAAACATCCAGACAAAAATAATAACAAAATTCAGTATCTTACTGACCCTGGAAAAACATACATAACTGCAGCTGTTCAGGTTTAATAATGAAGTTTTTATGTTTTTTTTTTTTAAATAGCAACTACTTAATGAGTTCTCAATTTTGCCCAAGTTATTTGTAACCAGTGCGCATTACACGCAGTGTATTCGGGCAGTGGCTAAGACCTTTGCCTCCAACATTTCTGTTGAACTGTAATAAGGGCTTCAGCAGAGTACTAAGTTGCTGTAAGTGGATAAGCAAAATCTATTCTGATTCCCAGTGCTGTTTCCAAGTGGTAAAGGGAAATGAAGTTTCTTCCTTTTTTTTTCCACTCAAATAACCTGTTCAGGCAAACTAAGGAAGGCAAGGGTATTTTTGCTTGCACATGACTATATTTGGCCACAATTTGCACTATTTACAAGCCAAGCAAATTCAAGATGGATGGAACTCCTTCTGTGGTTTATGTTCCTGTCACATTTGTTTCTACCAGCATTAATTAAGCATACTGCAAACAATGTTTTGAAATGAAAGAGGAATCATAATGTTCCCTGCTTCTCAGAATCTCCAGAGTAGAGTGAACCACAGACATGAAGTTGTTCATCTTCATTATAACCAGAGAAACACCCTCTGGTTATAGAGAAGGGCAAATAGGTTAAAAACATTCTCTTCTACTAGCAACTTCCTTTCAAATTGTCACACATGCTCTGACACTGTCATTCCCGGATAATACTGGATGGCCTATATTATTGATAGAAAGCAGCACTGTGTTGTCTTGTACAAAAAAATAGTTGTGAGATTTTTTTGGTCTCCTATCTGGACACATCTTCAGCTAATGTAGGTTTATACCCACATTACATTGAGGTTTATTCTCTCCATTGGATTATAACATTAGAGACTGTAGTAGTTAGAGGCATCCCAGGTGGATCATGGTTTGGTTGCTCATACTGAGAGACAGATGTGGAGACTGGTCAGACCCTGTCCTGTCCCACTGGCTGCATCCTGGGCTGCAGTACGGACCATGCCCAGAGCACACCAATGCAGTGGTAGGGGCAGGGCAAAGCCTTCACCTGGAGTTTACTTCACGAAGTCCCACCTCTTCGCTAAAGTGGGTATATCTCATCTCTGATGGCAGATGGCCCTTCAAAGCTCTGGGGTAAAAGGCATTGTCTTTTATCCTTAATCTCCTCAGTGTCTCATTCAGAAGTAATTGACTGGCATCTGATGTTCCCAAATAAATCACCCTAATATTCTAAAATGTTTAATAAATAGCACAATAATCTTGATTTAAAACCAAAGCACTTAAGAATACTCTGAAATACTGAGAACAATTTCTTACCCTGGGATCCTTTTTCTCTGGAATCCTTTCACCATCTGATTTATTTTAACATCCCTGATATTTGAATTTCATGAGGAAGAAGCCCCAGTGTTTGACAACTACAGCTAACTCCTCAGTCTGCAGTGCTGGGATTTGCTTGTTGCCTGCTGGTCAAAGCTGTACAGCTCGTCCTTCGTTAGCATTTCTTGTAACATCAGCAGAGTGGGATTAGTAGAGCATAAGGCTGCACTGGGTGCATGTCTGCTCTTCGAATCCTGTGGTTTTTCAATACCCCTGCTCAGCAGCTACCAGTGCTGAAGTAGTTTAAATTCTGGTGGTTTGGCATATGTAAAACCTGCAAAATCTTTACATCCATTCCCCAGCTCACAGGAAAATAAAATCCATGCCCTTTATTCTCTTAATATTTAATGATTAGACAAAAGATGGCACAGCTTCAGAAGAAGAGGTTGAGAAATGCTAAGCCTGGAAGACCCTAGATGTTTGTCATTACTACCCTCTGACAGGGTGTCAGCTGGATTTGGGACCTTACTTTAGACTACCACCCATAGTGGTATTTCTGAACATGTTCCAGGAGTGCCACTGCCACCAGATTGCCAGCTATAATGCCCCTGGTTTCTGCAGGACAAGGTTGACTATGTTTACCTGCAGACTCAAAGAGTCAGTTCCCAGTTGCAAAGCCCAAAGGTGACAAGCTCCTGTCTTTATAAGAGGTGCAAGTAACCAGTTGACTGTGAGAGCTGGGGATAAGGCAGGGTCCTTGTAGTTGGTGTGTTTCCCAGGCTACCTTGAAGGCTTCTTAGTCATCTGTGCTGATTTTAGGAGTGCTAGGCAACGGTGTCCAATTCTTTGCATAGATACCTTAGCCTACGATGAACCGCAAGCAGCAGGGCAGCCTATTGTACGGTAGGAAATGCTCAGTGTGAAGCCAAGGTTCCCTCATGGACCCAGCCTGAAGGACCTGGCTCAAGAGATACTCTTTGTCTCTTCAGAATGGCTGTGCTTTTTCTATGCCAAATGACAGCTGAATATCCCAAGCAGTATTTCTTTGCTCAGAAAAGCCTGTGCCATGTTGGACCTGCTGGAGTATATCCAGAGGAGAGTCACGAGGATGATCCGAGGGCTGGAGCACCTCTCCTATGAGGAGAGGCTGAAAGAGTTGGGGCTGTTCAGCCTGGAGAAGAGAAGGCTCCGGGGAGATCTTATTGCGGCCTTCCAGTACCTAAAGGGGGCCTACAGGAGAGCTGGGGAAGGACTTTTTACTAGGGCATGTAGTGATAGGACGAGGGGGAATGGCTTTAAACTGGAAGAGGGCAGGTTTAGATTAAACATTAGGAAGAAGTTTTTCACTTTAAGGGTGGTAAGGCACTGGAACAGGTTGCCCCGAGAGGTTGTTGAGGCCCCATCCCTGGAGGTGTTCAAGGCCAGGCTGGATGTGGCCTTGGGCAACCTGGTCTAGTGGGAGGTGTCCCTGCCTATGGCAGGGGGGTTGGAACTCGATGATCTTCAAGGTCCTTTCCAACCTAAACCATTCTATGATTTTGTGATTCTATGATTCTATGTTCAGTTCAGCACTGCTGAGTCATCTTATGAACGTTGGCTTGGGTGTTTGCAGTCCTGACTGCTTGAAACCAGCTGGCAGAAACCATGCTCATATTTGGGAACAAAAGGTTGAGTGAGAGTGATGGTTTTAGGGGGAAAAATTGAGTCTTTTGTTGGCACCTGTCTCATGCTGGGGCTCACAAGTCCAAACACCCTACTACAAGGTATAGAGAGAGGGTCCTTAAACCGGGCTACATAATACCCAGCACAGTTCTTCTGGGGATGTCTATGGAAACAAGCAAGCAGAGCACAGCACAGCCAAAAGGTACAGACAAAAAAAGAATAAATGTGTATTTAATGCCTAAGGTGTTGCTAAGTTTCAATCCAGATCGGCATTGCTCCTTCCTACTATGACGAGTAAGCCTCAGAGCCAAAACCCACCCTTATGAGTTAAGTACTCTTAAAGGAAATCTGCCACATTTGAGTGCTTTGAAGTGGTGGGTAGGTTTACCTAAAACGATCAGAACAGCACACAGATGGCTAACTTTGTAAACGTCCTCTTTAATGTCATTAAAATATAGGTAACAGAGTAGACATAAAGATGCATGAACTACAGGAAACATCTGCATCCATTTTCTCACTGTTTTTGAACAAGCAGTATCATTTCAAAAGGTTGTTTAAGAGGCTTGTACTAAATTGTAACATTCTGCCTGGAATAATCTTGCCCAGATCGACCTGGATTCACCCTACTTGTGGTACAGCCAGTGCTGGAAAGGCAGGTTCCCTCAATAGTCCATGGCGATAAAGAGCTGTCTCCAGAGAACAATTCATCCCATTTTCCTCAGACACAAGCTTTAGGATGGAAGGTACTAGGCATGAGAGGTGCCTGCCTCCACTGTGTGAAGAGGTTATGGTTGTCTTAGACTAGATGTGAAATGTTTAGATGCTTGAATTTAACATAATCCCACCCTTAGTGTTAGCAGTGAGACAGATTTTTCTTCCCCCAAAAGGAAGTACTTTTTATAAAATCATAGAATCATAGAATAGTTTGGGTTGGAAGGGACCTTTAAAGGTCATCTAGTCCAACCCCCCTGCAATGAGCAGGGACATCTTCAACTAGATCAGGTTGCTCAGAGCACCGTCCAACCTGACCTTGAATGTTTCCAGGGATGGGGCATCTACCACCTCTCTGGGCGACCTGTTCCAATGTTTCACCACTTTTGTTCTTAAGTATCTATTAACCAGTCAGAGAGTGCCTCCATCCTCCAAAGCCTCCATCTATTCTTCCTTCCAGTCCTTTCAATCTTCCCAGTCCACATGACAGTGCAGGTGAGTAGGCCTAGGATGTGGTAGCACAGTGATGTGCTTCAGTGGTAAGATGAAGCTGCTTTCTCCTTTGATCTGCTGTTGCAGGATTGACTCAGGTGTTCATAGCACTTAACCAATGACTTTTTAGTAAATGGATGCACAAGTGAAAAAGGGAGGTAAGAACAGAGTAAAAGACAACTATTAAACTTGGGATAGCTCTGCACTACACAGTTCCACAAAGATATTTGAGCTTGCTCCAAACCCGGCAACACTTTAATGCTGGTTCAGCACTGAAGCTGTTTATTTCAGTTATGTCTTCTATGCTATTTCCAAAACCCAAGCAGCATGCTCCACAGTATAGTGTAAATCTGCTGCATTAGAAGAATAAGGAACTAGATGATGAATACACATGAACATGAATACACATGAACACAACAGTTAAGTGTAATGCAGAAGTTGTACACAGATGACTCCCTAAATGGTCCCCATTCTCCAGAACACACATCCAAATCATCTACAATGTAATTTCACTCAAGTCAATGAAGACCCTGTTGAAGTCAATGGAGTTACAACAGAGATTAATTTGTCCCTTAAAGCTTTAATAACAGGAAATAACCATCTGACTCTACACGCCTGCTTTATTTAATTTTTATAAGACACAGAGTGACAGCCTTTATAGAAAGATAGATTATTATTGTGCACTATCGAAGCATCTTTTCTCAAAACCAGGCTTTATTCAGCAGGAGGAGCGCATGCATGCTTGTTTCACTTACTGATGTCTTTCTTCTTTCATAAATGTGGATGGTTTATTTTATTGTGGTTGATGTCGGTAAAATCTCAGCTGCCATAATCCCTGTTCCAAGCAAGTGATTCAATGCCTGAAGCCTGCAACTCTATTAAAAATAAATAAATAAAATAAATAAGTATTCATTCAAGGATCATACGCCCAGAGCACCGGACTTAGCTTATTGTCTTTCTGCGTCATTGCCTTCTCCATTTTGTGGAAATGAAATTTATTTGCCAAGTCTTGGCTTATGAAATAGGCATTTTTGCTCACAGGTATTTACCTACATTGGCTTATCCCAATATTAATAGGAATTGTATAGCCAGATCCCCACAGAAAACAAAAGACATTTACCCTTTCCCAGAAAATGTGAATTTTTACTAGCAACCTAATGTGTGGAAGCAATAATTTTAAGTCAAGAAAAGTGGTTGTATCAAATAAATTCGTAGTAGTGGTCTGCTGTCGTGTCCCCCCCCCCCCCAACAGAAGGCAAAATATATGCAAACAGCTTAAAGTAGGCACTTTTGTATGTAACCATGTTCACAGAGTCTCGAAGGAGCCCCTTTTTCATCTGATTCACGTCAATAGGCATAAAATTGCAGCAGGCTTTATTGCCTCTAAAGAGAAGACTACAGATTGCCAAGTCTGGCACCCCATCTTACTCCTAATCCTCTTTAAAACTGTGTAAAACTTGCAACTTTCCCATCCATTGTGAAGATGTCTTGGGTCTCAGTGGGGATAAGTCTACATGCATGTAAGGCCAAAATCAGAAGTTGAAGACATCTTAAACTTCTTTAAGAAAAATTATAAAGGCTGTTTCTTATGGTTAATACAAATGCTTTTCACGGCAAAACTAATGGCAGAGCTGGTTTCCTCTGTGTCTTTGTATATAAACCCCATTTGAGAGCATTATTCAGTAGGCAGGAAACTGAGCCACTAAAATAAAACCCTTGGAAAATACAAACTGTATTAGAAAGGCTAACAATTGCTATTTTCCTTTTAATGGTCTAACTTTGTAACACGATTATGATGGGATTTACCAGAATGAATTCCACACGTACAGGAAGCAGCCCATTCCCCATTTCGCCATCTGCGGTGTCATGCTGGGTTTTTAATAGAATTCTGTGGGCATGATATAATTACAAATCTAGTAAGGAGTTTGTGTCTGCAATATTTGTCATAATACAATGTGTAAAGTTTTACTAGTGTCTCTTCAGAAAGCTCTAAGAGATACAAGCAGCCAGAAGCCAGAAATGTGCTAATTAAGGTATACAACAAAACATTAATCAAGAGATCTGGAGGAGGAGGAGGGAAAGAAACAACTCCAATTAGTCACACCATTATGTGGCATCCAGCATAGCCTGAAAGAAAAAGCTAGCTGAACTGATGAAACAGTCAAGGAAAATAGCTAGGAGACCTGTCTGGCATGCAGTATGAGGATGGGGACCATGCATGGATTCTGTAGATCCACATGAGCTTCTGACAAAGAGCATTTGCAGAACAAAACAGTCAGCACTGAGGGCACTGTGCATGAACATTTCCAAGAGCACTTCCCCACATTTGCCTTCCCAAGCCTCATGTTTTAATAATAATCATAATAGGGAAGTTAAACACACCATACTAAAGAAAGCAATGGTTAATTACTCTATAAGCCTCCCTGCACCGTTGGGTAAACTAGCATGCTCCCCTCCAGGGGTACCACCACCACTGTTAAAGGCAGCACTGGAAATGTCCCTGGCTGTGCCGTGTACTAGGGCTCAGTTTCATCAGCCCTTCTGTGCATATTGTTTGTCTGAGACTCTCAAACAAACCAATAAATTATTGATTCTTATCTCCATTACCTGTAAAGTTTGATGATGGGAGCCGCCTATGTGTTTTGTGATGTGTGTCCCCCTGGAATTTGTCTTGTGACCCCAGTTAGACCTCCTTTGCCATGCTGTTTGCAACCACTATCTATCAACAGACATAGGTGCAACATCATCTTCATAAGACCAGACCACACAGAGTTTTTTAGGTTTGCTTTATCTGATACTTGCCGCTTTCAAGGCACTGTGGTTCTGTCTCTGCCAGGCCAGTTATATTTTGGCTTAGTTTTCTGCTGAACAAGTCACAGCCGTATAACCTATGTGGTCCTTGTTCAGCTCAACATTGGTGTGGATCAGGCACTGCCTCTGCAGTCTTTGTAGTGCCTTGGCATTGTTTTAATGACCCTTTCTACCATTTCCAACCAGACCAAGAATGATGTTGTAATGTGGTTCCACATCCAAATCCACCGCATTCCTCATAGTGCAATGGAATTATATCAAAGACAATCTATAGAGCAGAACTAACAAATATGATAGATGGGACAATAGTTACAAAACCTTTCTTGAAGACAGACTGTAGGGATCAGAGAAACTGTTCAGGTACAGTACTCCTTGCACAAAAGAAGCTGGAAGCTGACAGCTGCGCAAGGCTGACAGCATCAAGATTTATAGGTAAAGAAGGCACAAATTAGCCCCTTGGAGGGTGAGGGAACACCCAGACTCAGCACACATTCACCAAGATGCTTGCAGAAAGGCCAAATGTGACATTAGACAGAACTTGCATTGATTTGCTACTGCAGATTCATCTCTCGACATTCCTCTTGGCAAATAAACTGTGCTTGGTTTTGAGTAAACCTGGTGCCATTTATGTTGACAGATTCCTGGAGTGCAGACAGGCTCCCAGCTTCTTCAGCCTGGTATGCAACACGGCTACAACCTGATATCTTGTCAAAAAGGGAGGATTGCAGAGCCCCACTCCAGACACCACGGGCAGCATTGTTTGAAAACATTCTCCTTTGGATGCTGGAAGAGGATCTGGAAGAGGGAGCCCAGCCAGGTCCTGTGACAGCACCACCAGGAAAGTGCATTCCTGCTTGTGACCAAAGCTGCCAGTGACCATCACTGTACTTCGAGGCCCTGGTATGAAAGGGCTCCTCCCCATTAACAGAGGCTGAGGCAGTTTTCAGCAATGTTTCCTTAAGTGTGGGGATCTTCCTAGTCTTTGGTGACTCGGAAATCTACTATTTTGCTTCAAGGGGTATCCTTGTCGACTTTCAGATTTTAATTACGGGATCTGGACTGTTGGTGTTCATGTTTTATAAGTGAAAAATTCTCAGCATTGTCTTCGGCATTTCCTCACAGCTGGAAATTTTCACCCTATTTCTTTGATGTTTCAGCTCTTCCAAGCAGAGGTTGGACAGCTCTGGTGACTCAAGCTGTGGTTTCTGTTTCAGTTTGGAAGGACATTTAAACAGTAGCAGAGCAAAAGCACAGGGCTGGTTTCTGCAGTCCAGCAGAGCCTGAGAATACACTAGGAATCCTGACCCAGGACATCTGTGTGACCGGTCAAGACCTCAGCAGCATCTTCTCCCTCAACCTTGAAGGCATATGCTTTGATTTACAACAATTTACAATTGTTGGACATTTACTACATCACCAAGGGAAGGAGAAGCCAGAGTTGAACTTCATATTGCAAAGAGCACCGTGAAAATAACATGAAGTTGCCAGTTAATTTGTGAATGACTGTTACAAGCAATATATTGGGTGCTTTTAACTCCTTTCCTCTACCTACCTTTTCACAACTATTTTAATTTCTTTGTGCTGGAGTAGGTACAGAGGGGTGTGCAACAAGCAATGTCCTGTAGCTTTCATCCATCTAGTCTGCACTGTATATGCATTTACCTTGCCCTTTGCAGCAGAAATGTCTTGATCATCAGGACAACTGTGTTTAGAAGATATTTTCCTGAAGTGTTTTCTGTCAACGACACTACAAGCATTTTGCTTTTTTTTTTGTTGTTGTCCTGAAAATTCTAACGCATATGCATTTTATAGCAAACAACTGCTTTGCTGAGGAGCCAAATTCCTCTATCCTTTCATTGTGAAGACGACTACTTTGTGTTCAGGTATTTGAGAATGGGAGCCAGTGACTCACACTAGAGCATCAGCATTTGCCCACAGTATTCCAGTTACACCACCAATTTGATGCAGAGAGGCTCTTACTTGTACTTATTGCTATACCAACCAAGGCCGGCTAATTTTGTTATTTGCCCCGTTGGAGCATCAGAAACCAAAAAGCATAGAGGGGTCACACCTGCAGGGAGGAGCGGACAGGACAGGTGACCCATAACTGACCAACAGGATATTCCATCCCATCTGCATCATACTCAGTATAAAAGCTGAGGGACCAAAGGGTCATCCCCCTTTCTTCAATGGCTGGCGTCCAAGGAGGACTCTGTCTGTTCGTCTGCCTTTCATCCCAATACCTGCATTCCTGAATCCATATCTGGAATCCAGTTCCCGTCTGTTGTTGAGTTGAGTCTGGGACTTTCCCAGTGCCTGCTGGTGACGTGATCATCATCCTGGGAGCTCAACATGGTTTTGTATATATTGTATATGTGTCATTATTTTCTTATTAATATCATTAACTTCTTCTTTTTATTATTTTATTATTAATATTTCATTAAAGTAGTATAGTTTCCTTTCAACTAATAAGTCTCTCTCTCTCCCCCCCTCATTCTTCTTTCACTTGGGAGAGAAGTTAGAGAGCATCTGTCGTTCATTTTAGCGGCCAGCCCAACCCAAACCACAACAAGACAGCACACTGAAGGAGGGAAATCTGCTTAGAAGTTTTCTTGGGTTTTTGTGTTGTGGAAAGATCATGTCTGAAGAAGTGAACCCCCATGCTCACCTGCAGCAGCTAAAGTGCGTGGGTTTGTAATGATTACACATGACACTGTGCCCACAGTTCAATCTAGATAACATGGCATTTACCTTGAGCTTTTTGATCAGTACAAGTCAACAGGGTATTAACTGCCTCATGACGACTAACACAAACCCTGTGTCATCATCAAAATCCTGTTTTGCTTCTGATTTATGCCTTCTGGAAGGTTTGTCATCAACATGTTGATCTATGAGGGTGGGGAAGCACTGGAACAGGTTGCCCAGAGAGGTTGTTGAGGCCCCATCCCTGGAGGTGTCCAAGGCCAGGCTGGATGGGGCTTTGAGCAACCTGGTCTAGTGGAAGGTGTCCCTGCCCATGGCAGGGGGGTTGGAACTAGATGATCTTTAAAGTCCCTTCCAACCCAAACCATTATAATATTATATGATTCTATAATTTTATGATTTTATGATCATGATATTGATTCTTTGAAAGGCATAAACTGCACACAAAAATTGCAGGAGTAGTATTAAGAAAAAAACCTGTCTAAAAATAGTTTGGAGTACTAATAAAAACATCAAATATCAGGGAGGTTCATGACAGAATTACACAAGTCAGCAGGACCGTGATCACATAACTCTATGTCTAGTTAAATTTCAGATACAGTTTGACAGCTGCAGAATGACATGCCTGCGTAGCTGGAGGAGCTGGTTCATACTTGTGTTACTAGAAAAACAGATTGGAAGTTCTGAAATCTTTAGGAAAAGAAGAGATGACTGTTTCCCTGCTGTCCTAAACAAAAACAGGTCCTTAAGAACGAGAGTCTAATTCTGCAATGTGAGCCTTGAGTGGGTTTGCTTTGAGGTCTTCAAGGCCATAGGCATAAGCAAATAAATGCTACTCAGTGTGAGTTAGTTTCACTAAGGCAGTTAATCAGTGTAGGAACAGATAGTGGCATTGCCCTTTATTTTCAGGGGTGCATGAAAGAGGGTCTGAGACAAAATTTTATATCTAAATGCAGTCTGGGAATGTGTCACATAGGAGAGGAGAAAGACAAGATCTCTGTAGCCCCACCAGGTCACCATTGCATGTCACCACTTTGAAGACCTGGAGAAACTGAAAAGAGTACTGAGCTTCAAAAGATTTGTTCTCAATATGATGTTATCTGACCCATCCAGACTTTGGAATTAATTGCTTCCCCCCTTACTCACTTTTTATGTTCTCTTTTTTAAAAAATACTTCATAATTTTGCTTTTCCAGAAAAACCCACCCCTCTTTTTAACCACCCCATCTATCATTGCCTTTGTAAGGTATCCAAGCAGCTTCTCTTGCTCAGATCCTTTAAAGCTTGGTGCCTGCCATCTGCTTTTTTCCAGATCTTTAGCCAACGATCTTTATTGTTTTTTACCCTAGCACAGGTTCTCTAAGGGCCTTGTATTTAGAAGGATTCTTTCCAAATTTAAGATACTGGCTGTCATTCAATCCATACTCCTCAGACTTGGTTCTTTGCTGCATCGAGGCACATCCCTCTGGAGTCTGTGGCACGGTGGAGGGTAGAACTGGGGCTGAGTTACAGCTGTGACATATCCCTTCACACAGTTGCCTGCCGGGGGCACTCTGAGAGTTTCCTTCCTTCTGTTAAATCATGGCACAGGGATGGTGAAGGTTAACTTCTTTAAACTTCTTTGAAGCTTTAATTCCACTTCTGCCTGCCTGTCCTTGTGAAAGCTTGGATTTATATCCGATGATCTGGGAAGCCAGAGCTGTGGACAAATCTCACTCACCAAGAGCGTATGGTTACCACAGCATCGTTACCACAGTATCTCATGACAAAGACACTGTCAGCAGTTGGTAAGTGCTCTCCACTGTCATTCAGAGCTAAACCTCACACAAACTCTTCTTACTTTACTACACAATAGCTGGAGGTACACTGAGTCTTAATTGTAGAGAATTTAATCCATCACCCACCTTTACTGCAGTAATGTTAATTAGCAGATGTTTTCAGGGTTCCATGGTAGTCAGTATCATGTGTCCCCATGTAACATCAAACAACAAACCTATTTAAACATGAGAAACTGATGAATATTTCTTTTAACTTCATTGCATTATCATTAGGTTTCACTGATTTACTGAACATGAAGTAGGGCATTTCTGCAACTGCAGATGTCCAGCTATAATATGAAAAAAATCCTGCTCTTTACTACCGTTGCTTGCTGATTTGGTTGCAGTAGGTAAAATTTTGAAAAGACAGAGTTTCTGTAATTATGAAAGAGACACTGGATGAAGAATACAAGTTTGTGTTCAATGATCTTGTCCAATATCTCGAAATGTTAATAGAGTGTGAAGCTCTACACCATGTGATTTGATTATTCTAGGACAGTTGTACCACCTGGGATTATTAATAGTTATGGATAAACAACTGGGTCATCAGGTCAAAACCAGTTTATTAAAACATTTCTAACAATGAACGAGGGAAAAAGAGTATGGAGAAGAAACAGGCTGGATTACCCCAACGTGAAGGACTTGTAACGCAACTCATGAACTCTGTGAGGGCACTGGAAGATTGAAAAATCCTGGTCAGACCCAAGAACCATTATGAACAACGATGATCAGGAAAGACCTTCATTAGCAGCTGCCTGATGTTATGTTGGTATCCAGAATTACTCTTGATGATCAGGATCTCATTGTATTACATGCTGAACGAACACACTGGAAGACATTGTTCTGCTTTCAAAGATCTTATCGTAGAAAAAGCACACGAGGCAAAGGCAAAAGCTGACACAGTTTGGCAGATTAGCACTTAGCCTTGTTCTTGCTTCGGTTTTAGGGTTTTTTTTACTAAGGGAATTTCAAAATCTATGTACGGGTGGGAAAGGGTAACGGAGGACCGTTGCTTTCTTTTATGTAAGTGGAAGAAGAAATTAAGGGGTAACAGGAGAAGACACAGAAACTGAGAATAGATCTCTTAAAATATAGAGCATTTATTTTTATAGGCTCAAAGGACTGATTGGTGCTAAACAAAATTTAAGGATTATGACTCTGTTTGCACTTTTGAGGAAAAGGGTTGAAAAACACTGTGCAACATCTCTCTGGTTTCCTAAAAGGCCACCAGTGGTACAAAAAAACCAAATAGTGGTTTAATCTTCGTTACATTTTTCAGTGATCAGGACACAAACATGTAGGATTTTGGGCACCTCTGCAGATAAGAAGAGTTTGGAAGAAAAGTGAAAAAGACATTTTCAGAAAGTTAGATCAATCACAGCATCACAATATATTTTCTGTCTGGAAACAAGTGATTGGAAGATATGTTTAAAACGTCTTAAAATAAAGGATAGTAGCAATCAGTAGGGTAGCACAGATGTAACTGAAACTGGGTGGTGAGTTTTCTGGAAGCTTTTTCAGTCTCTATGAGGTTTTACATTCAGTACAGGTGGAGTTTCCAGCAGGGTTATCTTTCAAAGCATCCGCAGCACTTAAGAAAATCTCTGTGTACACACAAATCATTTAATAAAACACACAGAGAAAATACAGCTCACTAGATTTTGGCAGATAGATAACTGACCAGAAGGAAACTTCCCTCTCTAAAAGTGATTCACCTGCAGAGAGAAATATATCTCTACAAATATATAAACTAGAGCAATTTATTCTAATAAAGTCTATCTTTCCCCATTTTTTCCTATGTGAAACAGGGTCATTTATTAGTAAGGAGGGTTCACAGCTGTTCTAAGATGTACACATATTTTGCTCTGAAGGTGTACCTTTTAATCCGGCATTGAATAGCCAGCGTGGGCTGCAGTGCCCATTGGATTGTTCCTCAGAGGCATCGCAATTCCTGTCTGAAGTTGCACATTATGCCTCACCAATAAAATGGCATTAATTAGCAAATACTGTGAATCATGTGAGCCACAGTTGCTCCCAAAGGCCTTTCATTATCTTGTTTTAATGTTTTTTTTTTATTGACAAACAGATAAGTTTAATGGCCTCGAATTGAGCATGAGCTTACTCTGGGTTTGCTCTTGGCTGTCTTGCATGACACCGTGAGTACCTCTATGGAGAGCCAGCTCCAGCTTCAGGAGGAACATGCATTCATCTGTGTGTATTTACTCATCAGGCATGAGCTCTGGCTGATCAGGAGGCATTGGCTAACCCCTCTCTCCAGTCAGCTGCAAATTCAGGAGAGAGCTCAGGCATCACCATGTGTGCCAAGGCCGGATCCCAGCACATTTCACCCAGCTCCCTTCCCATGGGGAAGCCACAACCTGAGCACCATGGGTGCAAACACAATTTAGAGACAGAGGAAAAGTACACAGGAACTCCCCCACCTTTCTTCACATGACCCAGACGCATTGTGAGGCGTTGAGCTTGTTTCACACTCTCCAACAGGAGCAGCCCTTTCAGCAAATAACGCTGGGTCACAGTGATGGTGGTATTTGGTGGTTTATATACTTCTACATAGCATCCTCATGGTGAAAAAGCTCACCAGCAAGACAAACATCCAAGTTCAAAGCCTGCAAATGTTAAAATCCACATCTCTGTGTCACTGCGTTTTGCAACTAAAAGGTGACACATTCTTAAATCAGCTAGATTAAATACTTTCAAATAATTAAAAAGGGCAACACATAGCCACAAATTACCCAAAGACCAAGGCTTGCACGAAATTAAAAACAGGATTATCAGTTTATGAGATAACAATGACGGCAATTATATAGAGAAGGTTTTATGTATAACCATTATCTATTTGACAGAACACTGATCTATTTATATGCATTGTGCATATGTATGACATACACAGATTTGAAAAGGACAGTTTTGTTATGACTGTATTATTCAGTATTTTTTCTCTATTCTTCTGAGGCATCTGGTACTGAACTGTGAAAGTCCTTACCAGAACCAGACAGATCTTTGGTTTGAGTTTGGATACCCAACCCCATTTTCTAGCTGTATAGAAAAGCATGGAGGACTGTGTAATGAAAGTCTGGAAGGAGAATTATGCCTAACATGAGAAGAAATCTACCTGGTGAATTTTCTTAGGAAATGGTAGAAGTAAAACATAAATAGCACTTTTTAATAGAAAATGCTGAAACAAATCTGTGTTGTTGCCTTGGAATCAGCATTCTACACTGCTCAACAAGAATTCCCTTGTCTGTTACAAGAATACCTTTCAGTCTACAAGGACAGGTAAATGGACCAACAGAGCCAGACCAGTTCCTTTAAACTCTTTATCAATGATGCCACTGGCTAATTAACACTTGATTGTTGCTGGGTAATATGCATCATTGCAAATTAAGCCAGTACCCTTCAGGATGAAAAGGGAAAGTTTGTTGTAAAACTGTACCCACTGGTAATGGCATTAGCAAGAGCTAATGATGCCAGCTGCACTATAACTGATTGGCTCACTGTTCAAGCTTCTATGGAGGAAACATTTGGGAGAAATTTGCTAATTTGCAGCTCTCTGAGGGTGATGTCATGGTTTACTAGCAGGGAAATATTCACCATGAAACATGGACTTGGCTTTAAGCTGCAAGGGAGTTCGGGACTTGTGGGTTTTGCATTGTTGGCTCTTTTAATTATACAAAATATTTCCCATGTATAAGTACCTTTTCAATGATTCACAACAATAGTTCTGAGCACAGCTAAATTAAATACAGCACAAATTTAAATACATGTAATCTTATTAGACATTTGCAAGATAATTTTCCCATTATGGCTAAGTGCATTTGTGAGGGTAACAGCCATTCCACCAAAAAAAACCCAAAACATATGTTGCATTTGGGTGGACTATTTGTTCTCTTTATTGTTCAAGCTTTTGGTCTGCAAAGTTTAATTATAAGTGACTATCTATAATGGTGAATTTTCTTCTCTGAACAAGTATAACACTACAAGGCCCTTATAACCACAGGGCACGCAGAGATCACAGGCGCTGGTACACCAGCATGCCCGGAGCCCGCAAGTTCAGCGATGTGTATTGATTTTCTAGCTGGGCTGAAAGAGTCTTGACAATACTAATTTTAACCTGAACACAGGTAAAGGGGATCCTTATACTGCTGTGCATGGGAAATAACCCATGCTCCACACATTTGCTCTGTCCTCACACTGACTTAGGAAGTTGGTTTAGGTTCAGGGGTGCACAATGCTGCATGTGGATTACCATCACAAATTGCTTTTCAGTTTTCACAGCAATCTTAAACTCGTTCTCAGCCACACAAACACATTAGTGCAGCTTAGCAAATGGGGCTGTATTAGTTGCGTGTCCACAGACAAAACAAATAGATATTGCTCAACCCTCCTCTGCTTTTAGACTCACCCTGCAGTCAGTTCTTAGGGTAGTTCCTTAGCTGCTATGACAAATGCTTCGTGCACTCAGTATGCACGTCAAAAGCCTGTACAAATAGTGAACATTGTGTTAAAATACTTTGAAATATGATCCAACCCATGACTGAATTTCCTTCTCATTTCCTGGAATGAACCACCACGTTGCAGGGAAAGAACTCTCAGTGCAGCAAAGTCCTGACACAGTTTGCTCTGTGGGAGGTGTAGGATCAGGCTCATTCCTTACTGCTAAGCAGCAAATTGAGGTGCCGAAGCCAGGTGTTCTTAGTCCTGCTACGTTATAAGAGTGAAACATCTCCTCTGCAGGGTGATTTGGTTCAGCTAAGATTTGAGCTCCTCTCTGGTGATGCCCCTCTTTCTCCTTTGGCTATGAGGCAACCTGGATAAGCCTGCGGTCCCAGGTTGGGCACCTGAGCTGCATGCAAATGGGTGCAATGAAGCAGAGTTCCACCTTGATTAGGTTATTTTGACCTGTGTTAGCAATTGTAAATCATCAGTGGCACCCAGGAGCCCTGTGGCATTGAAGGCTGTACCCACACAAAAGAGAGCTCCTGACTTAAAGAGCAAGTAACAAAGGTGTCTAGAGACGGCTATTTTAAAGAGGTGATGTGGTAACACTACTAAACTTTTGCAGGCTCTAAGTGGCTCAGAGAATGTGTAAGCTATGGTTTTACAAGGTGAGGCATAGGCCACAGACAAGGAGCTGTGGAGAACAGCTTCTCACCTTCTCAGCAAGGACTCACTACTGAATATCATCACCACTGGGTACAAAATGGAGGCTAAAAGTTAGATCCAGCCTGCTTGGAGACAAGGTTAAGCATTTCTGGTTTCTATATTTGCAAGGTAATTTTATAAAGCATATACTACCACAGTTATATCGGTGATTACATAAAAGGAGGTCTTTGCCCTTGAGTAATACTCTTTTGGCCTTGTACTCAGGCTCAGGCTGAAATTCTTACTTGAGGGTAAAATGAAATCTTTCTACTTTGTGCTTAAAATCTAATGCCTGGGCAAGATTTATCCCTGATAGGCTCGCCTATGTTTTAAGAACTTAAAATGTATATGAATATTACTATGAAGTCTTTTTTTGTTCTGTAAAACTACACTGCATATGCATTCTTTGATGCAATGTTTGCTTCTTTTTTATTTGCCTATTGTTTTCAACAATAAAAATGTTCAGCAAAGTTTTTTTTTTAATTTAGGTTTTTGGAGTATTTGGGGGGTTTGGGGAACTGATTCCTTGACCTCTCTTGCCTCCCAGTTGACAATACTCAATATGTTGTAAGTTGGCACATACAGAGCCAAGTAGTATAGAGAAATTTCTTCCAGCTAAGGTATCATTACAGGCAGAAGAAAAGAGAAAATAAAGCAGAAATGGGTCACTTTCACATTAGGAAGGGAGGGAGAAATAGTGTTATTTAATTAAAAGACTTTTGGAAAAGATTTCACAGCAGCTTAGGAAACTTCACACCATATAAACAAAGAACTTTGCATGTTGCACATCCCTTCAGGCTATGCTACAGAGTCTGGCTAGGAATAGGTATAACATGGATGGGGTAACTTAAAAGAGCAGTGAACACTTTGACTTGGAGAATTATTATCCTAGTGCTTGAATCAGTGGAAGAATATCAAATACCATTACAAAAATACACAAAGGTCCGAGTCTGGAGACTGGTTCTGTCCAAATCAGTGTCTGGAGCACTTCCTGCCAAGTGCCTGCTGACCTTTATGAACTCTGAGAACTTCAGCTAAGGCACCTCAACTGATTGACAGAAATATACTCATAGATTATACACTTTTAAGTGTTTAATTTTTCACGTGTGCTGCCCACTGAAGGCCACACAATATGGGTTTGCACTGCATATATTCTGCACAAGTGGAAACTGAAGAGGTAGTTACATGAAAATACCCTTCTGCACTTGCAGATTTTCCAAAAGCTCTATCTTTCTGTGCAGTATGAGCAAGATAATCCCCCCCATGGGTTTTCTTGAAAATAGATATTTTGAGTCATCTTCCCGGTAAGAGGTTCTGGAAGCTGTAAGAAAATGAGAAGGATGATGCCTTTATCAGCTTTCTTAATTCAATCCAGTCCTTACTTTTTTGTATGACATATTTCAGCTCCATATTCACAGCTGGCTGCTCCATCAAGCTCCTCATCCTTGCATAGCATAAACTGTGTGGGATCCCATCTTCTTGAAGAATAATGAGCTTTTCCATCTGCTTTTCACATACTCAGTCATTCTTCACAGGGAAGTCTCACTCTGAAGCTCTTAAGCCACACACTGCTAGATGATTGCTCTGAATCTTTATATGGTTAATCCTATTTCCAATGGCAATCTAGTCTGTGTGTTAGACCAAACAGCCCATAGTTGCCAAGTAGTTGGCAAATGCTGGTAACCTATGACTTATTTCCCAAAATAACAAGAAGAGTCGCTACCACCACATGATTTTAGATTCTCTGGGCAAAGCAGAAGAAGATGTGAGCAGTTAAGGAAAGTGTGTTTGGAAAGATAATGATGGGAATGAAACAGTTTGGGAAGGAAATGCAACTACCAAAGTAAGCAGAGGCATTACCAGCCTCAGAGAACTGAGAAATCTCGAAATGGTGTATGAAGAGGCTGACAGTGCTTGGCACGTGGCTGAGGGGGCACACAGCTCTGGCAGAGAGGGCTCCTGGGTCCCTGAGGGCAGTTATCCATCCGTTGGGGTTAGGGGACCACTTTTCACTGCTGAGCTTGGCACCCTTGTGTTTTTATCTAATGAAGCCCATCTATTAAAGGACAGGCAGTCTTTTCTCAGTCAGGACTGGTCTGGGTCCCACTGCCCAGAACAATTATTTTGCCAACAGTGACCATGGCAAAAATAAGGAACTTTTTTGTGAGATAAAAATCTAATCGGTGTGTTGTGTGGTGACGTCCCATGAATTCATTAGCTCTGCACAGTTAGCATTTCAGCCTGGCTGGCTCAAGCTCATCAAACTGAGTTCTCAAACAAATGTAACAGTTAAAATACCATCTTCTAAATAAAGCATGAAGTTCTGCAAAGGGGGGATGGTCAGGGCTCTCCGCTGCCCAGCAGAAACAACAGGAAGGTCCCTGCTCCTGCGGCACAGAAACCCTAGACACTCATGCTACGGAAGTGACAGTCTACCAAAAGGACATTGGAGGGTTTGGATTATTCAGACCTCCCTATAGTGATTCAGTTGGTGGCAGGGGTTTCTGAGAATACCAACAAACTGAAAGCGGAGAATGAGCTGGCAAATCTGATGGCATAAAAATAGCTGTCTCATACGAATTCTGGGGAGTCTGGAGGAAAAAATGCTCAGTGCTATTTTAAGGCATGAGTATTTCAGCTCCCAAAATTCAAGATGTTCCTATCAAGACAGCAATAAGGTCCCTGTTGAGTCAGGTACAAAGAATAAAGAGCTGGTGAAAAACTCAGAACAAGCCCATTTTACGAGCTTTTTACAAATCACAATATTTGAACCCTCCACTTTATTTTAAATTCTGATTTCTTTTGAGACATTTATTTTTCTGAAGGCAACAAACAAGATTTTTAACTGTATCTTTGAATCTGGGCAATGGTGTAAGACCTATCTTTTCCACTAAAATCTTTTTTGCCCTGAAACTATACACATTTGTTGTACTAATGTAAAAGCAAGCAAACAAACAGCAAGAACACACATACAAAGAAGACAAAGTATTTCAGTTTTACTGTGCTGTAGTTTTGCTAAGTTTGGTCTATGCTTTTGCCTCAGGTTACTCTGACAAAATATGTCTGACAAATTTGGTGACCTGCTATGACGGGGTTACAGCATTGATGAATAAGGGAAGAGCAACTAACGCCTCCTACCTGGATTTGTGCAAAGCATTTGACACTGTCCCACTCAACAGCTTTGTCTCTTAATTGGAGAAACACAGATTTGACTGATGGACCGCTCTGTGGATAAGGAACTGGCTGGATGGCCACAGTCAAAGGATTGTGGTCAATGGCTCAATGTCCAAGTGGCAACCTGTGATGAGTGGTGTTCCTCAGGGGTCGCTGTTGGGACCGGTGCTGTTTAACATCTTTGTCGGCAACATGGACAGTGGGATGGAGTGCACCCTCAGCAAGTTTGACAACAACACCGAGCTGTGTGATGTGGTTGATTCACTGGAGGGAAGGGTTGCCGTCCAGAGGGACCTGGACAGGCTTGAGAGGTGGGCCCATGCCAACCTCATGAAATTCAATGAGGCCAAGTACAGGGTCCTGCACATGGGTCACAGAAATTCCAAGCACAAATACAGGCCGGGTGGAAAATGGATTGAAAGCAGCCGTGAGAAGGACTTCGGGGTGTTGGTGGATGAGAAGCGAAGTTGATGCAGCAGTGTGCACTCGCAGCCCAGAAAGCCAACCATATCCTGGGCTGCATCAAAAGCAGCATGACCAGCAGGTTGAGGGAGGTGATTCTGCCCCTCTACTCTGCTTTTGTGAGACCCCACCTGGAGTACTGTGTACAGCTCTGGGGCCCCCAACATAAGAAGGACATGGACCTGTTGGAGTGGGTCCAGAGGAGGGCCACAAAGATGATCAGAAGGATGAAGCGCTGCTCCTATGAGGACAAACTGAGAGAATTGGGGTTGTTCAGCCTGGAGAAGAGAAGGCTCTGGGGAGACCTTATAGCAGGCTTCTAGTACTTAAAGGGGACCTACAGGAAAGATGGGGAGGGACTTTTGATCAAAGGCGTAGCGATAGGATGAGGGGGGTAATGGTTTTAAACTGAGAGATTAGATTAGATATTAGGAAGAAATTTTTCACTCTGAGGGTGGTGAGGCACTGAAACAGGTTGCCCAGGGAAGTTGTGGAGGCTCCATCCTTGGAAGTATTCAAGGCCAGGCTGGATGGGGCTTTGAGCAACCTGGTCTAGTGGGAGGTGTCCCTGCCCATGGCAGGGGGGTTGGAACCAGATGATCTTTAAGGTCCCTTCCAACCCAAATCATTCTATGATCTGGTGAAGGTGAAAGGGCATTACATGGGAGAAAAGGGAGCTGAGGGGCATAAGGATTCAGAAATTTCATTTCAACAAAATCTTAACTCTGTTTCATTTCATTGTTTCTGAGAAGAAAAACCCACTGCTGTCCCAGGTGGAATGTCTTTAGCAATTCACATAACCAATTCAGTAGCAGATGAGGGAGAAAAATGAATCTGTATTTCTCGCAGGCTGGGCAAGTTTCCTGCCTGGTAGATTACAGACCTAGCTAAACAATCCTTCTCTTTTAGCACTATGGCAAAGGGAGAGTATTGTTGGCCTTTTTTTTATTATTTTCTGTGTAGAGCGGAACAGCTAATAAGACGGGCAGAATGGACAAATTTGCTTCCTCCTGAGAAGAATCAATAAACCAGGGGGTTGGCACTCACTTCAAAAGTGGAGTGCAGCTTCATTTGCTACTTATGCAAGCACAGCGAACTTCAACTATCTTTATCTATAGTCTTAGAGTTGCTGTAACCACTAGGCTGTTATCTGTTTAGCCCGACCTGCTCTCTCTCTCTCTCTCTGCCTTTTCCGAAGACCTTGTAAAAGACATTAAGATTCTCCTACAGCAGGAAGGGAGCACCTTTAACATCTTGAGCATGCATGTGGAATGGAAAAATCCAGCTGTGCTCAAGACAACTGTGCACATTCATTAACCCAAGTCAAGAAGAGCTGTATCTTTCTTGGGCCCAAAGACAGATCTTTAAAAAATATGACATATAATATGGCCAACCAACCTGAAAATCACCTTTCAGGTGTTTGACTGCTCTTGAGAAAGCCAAACGCTTCTAGTGATCTTTTGTGCTAAATTTCTTTAGTATCAAACCAAGTGTTTCTAGGCCTGAACGAATATCTACTGAAATCAATATCTTCAATCGACATTGGGTCCTCTTTTTGTCTGGCTAATATACAGCAAAAGGTCTGAATTTGTCTTATTCTCTTTGACAATACTATCATATATATTAAAAACTATTGATTTTCCTTTATGTTTTTATTTGCATTTTCCACACAAGCATAAACATTTATATTCCAGACATACAGTAGCTGAAAAATGAAAGTGAACACAGAAACAAATAAATTTCACAGAAACTGCAAGTGATCAATAGTATTTCCAAACTGGTTAATTTTTTATTCATTTTCATTGGCTCTTAAAATAGTTGTGTCTGTTTCTCCTGATGAAAGAATGCAAGGGAATATTGACATTTGACACATACTAAAACTGTAACATCTTTCGACATGTTTAAACCTGAAAAATTCCCTTAAACCTAAAAGTTCCCTAACCAAGTCAGACTTGGGCTCAAAGGACTGCCACTGGGACCCTGTGCTGGAGAAGAGTGATCTCCAACAGTACATTGAGAACAAAAGAAATGTACATGGCCTGTAGCTTCATGGGGTGGTAGAGTTGAAGACTTACAGTCGAAGACCTACACTTTGAGTTGAAGACCTGCAGGGTCACCTAAAATCTCAAAAAATCTTAAAGTAGATCTTGTAGGGGTCATAATAAACTTTGACCAGACTTCAGCAGAGTTCAACCCCTAGAGCAGATGTTACTACAGAGGCCGCAGAGAAGAGAAATATGTGCCCTGTGTCAGCAGTATCACCATAAGTCACAACCAGACCACACAGCCATCGTTCCTCATGTTTCTCATTCTCACAGTCTTTTGAGGAGTATAGAAGGAAGCCTGGAGAAACAGACCCTCTCCCAACATGTTTCCAACTACAGTTATCTTCTCAGGAAATAATCTAGAAAATTAGAAATGGCTGTCCTGGGTCCTATTACAGATAGCTCCCACCAGATGGTCGGTTACAGTCTTGATAAGAACATCTGCAATCTGCCAATAGTGGCTGTAACAGGAATAAGAAGAGCTCATTTTTCATCTTCATCCTTTGGCTGACTGCCATGTGCCATGGGACTCCACAGGGTAAGGACATCTGCCAGAGGAGTTCCTGCAGGGAAGACCCTACTCAGAGAGACCCTCTGCTTCTCTGCACACACCCATGAGGGAACAAAGGGTGTTGTAGCATATGCACTGATATTCTGATTCATTCAGCTCAGGGGAGGGGCCTGAAAGGAGGCAAAGAAATAGGAAAGATATTTTTGACCCAACCATCCATTACCCAGTAATATAAATTAAGGAACACTACATTTAGAGCTATTCACTTTCTGAGTCCAGTACAGTGTCTTCTACTTTTGCTTTTCTATTATTCTTCATGACACATTCTTCTATGCCCCACACACCTTCTTTTTCATTGAAGAACCATTATTTTATTCCCAAAACCTTATTAAAAACATTTTTATTCCCAAAACCTTATTAAAAATACTATCTGTATTGATTCCCTCATGACACTTGTCATCAGTTCCTGTAGTTTATAACGTGAATTAATGGTGTGTTTTGATTTATAAAATATGGCACAGAACTTCAAGTCAGGCTGATCATCCTCTTCTGTTGTTTTTCTCACCAAGTTAATAAAAAAAATGTTTTATGTCTTTAAAAACAATGTAAATGAAATCTTGCCTATTTTCTTGTCACTTCTTATCATAGTTCAAATGATGATATGTTTTCTAATCTAGCAGACTGCCAAACACCTCACAAAGTGCCATATGTGCCATATGAGGATAAGCTACTTGATGAGACATTTATAAAAGGTACGAACTAAAGGCAAGAGCTCCGTGAAAAAGGAGTATTATTTGTCTGTTGTGTTCTTGAGAGAAATGGGGGCTTTAGTCCTCCACCAATATAAATGCCAGCTGAGAATCCACTCCTGAGCTGGTAACAAGCCCTTCCCCAGGTCTGAGCAGACTTGTTCATCAAGCCCTCTCTAAAGAGCTGTCAGCTGGAATTACATGTGGAAAACATGCCTTCCTCCCAACAAACTCCTGCTGGCTTCCTTTCCCTTTGCAAACTTAACCACACAAAATGTTCCCTCTGCAGGTCAACTCTTGGCAATTCTTCCTCTCAGGCAAATTTCAGCAGAGGAGCCCTTGTTTTTGCATTTTGTCCTCTGTTATTCCATTGTTTTGCTTGGATTTTTGGAATTTAACTGTTACAAACTCCTTCAGGGCTTTTGGGATCCACATGTTCAGCCCACCACCCTTGTATATGACACAGAGATTTTCTCTGCTTGCTAGAAAATGCTTTGGCCCTTGTGACACCAACTCTGAAATGAGCTCATGAAATTCCCGTGGATACACACTCTCTCAGATTTTGCATACTGACAGTGCCTTCTCTGCACGTTTGCACAGTGCAAAAGGAAAGGCCCCACTGCTCTGCCATGCCAGTCTATTGCTTTCTTGATTTCCTGCACCATAAGGCTTTTTTTTTTTGAACATTGTAAGATGCATGGGATTCATTGTGCCTCACCTCATCACTGATTTCTATAGAGTTAGTCTTCCAGACTTCTTTTACCGAGTGAAACAAGCACTTATAAGGAGAAAGCTATGTTAGCAAAATATGAAATACAAAATCTTCTAACTAGATATATAATTTTGTTACCTGTTACCACGTGAGCATGACATGAGGAGCATGGTACCACAGATGGTAAAACTGGAAATGAGAAGTAAAAGTAGGGTAACACCACACTACTCATGCATGTATAGAGTGAGCACTGAGTTTTATACGGTTTCTTCTGGGGATCTTCAGAGTATTTAACAGAAGCTAGCAAATACCTGAAAAGCTGCCTGTATTCATTTCATTCCTCAGCTTTCATATTATTTAATTGCTTTTGTATCTGGGTTTCATATTCCCCCTGCTCCTCGTTTCTTTCAAACCTATTTTCCAGACAGCAGTATTGTTCTTTCTCTCTGTTGCCTCCTTTCTTGGCTTTCTGCCTTCTGTACCTCCCCATTTCCACTCAATCTCCTCCTCACAAGCTATGTCCCCTCCCTCGGGCTGTCTCATTATCTTTCCCTCCTCACACTCTTCTGTTTGCTGTTTTCTCACTTGCTCATCCCTTCTATGTTGGTTTCTTTTCTTTTCCCACAACTTTCTATTCCTCAGATAATTTTCCCCTGTGATTTGCACACATTGACATGCCACCATTTTTTGCCCCAGCCTTACATTCATCCATACCCTTGGTACCACACATCCTAGCACAAGCAGAGAGCAATAAGAATGACTAAGAGATGTTGTGTTGGCAGAGGAGGATGTTGGGGGGCACAGAAGACAGACAGGGAGAGAGGAGGGAAATCGCTCTGCCAAACTGCAACCACACTGCACCCCACTGCAACTGGTACTTTCCCTCTCTTGCCATTCTGAACTCTTCAGCAAGCCTGCTTTTCTCTCTTGGGTTTCACTCATGATGTTCAGTGCAACGATTTCTCCCTCCATTTCCTCTGCAAGTCCTTCCTGAGGAAGTAATACCTTTCCACACCGGTGCTCCAGGCTTAGGATTTATTCCAGCTGGTCTTTATGACTGTCCACAGGCAGCCCTCCTGGCACATCCAGAGTCCTATCCACCAGTCAAGCGCATTACTGTATACTAAAACATACGTTGATCCTGTTCATTAGTGATGATTTTAGCCAAATATGCCTAATTTTTAGTACTTCACCAATTTTAGATTTAGCCATGGCGGTGGACTCCTATTTTTTTAAGTCCTGGCCTTGCTTGTGTTTCTACCCAGATCCAGACCTAATTTGAAGTCTTTTTCATGACCATCTTCTGCTCCTCTGTCAGAGTTTTTTCATCCACCCCAGCTGTACCCTGGTGAAACATTATTTATTGAGCAGCACCCCACAATGAGCTTTGGCAGTGCTCTTACTGCCTCCCAGAGCTATCACTCAGGTCAGAAGGAAACCTTTACAGAATAATCTTTGCCTCTTCTTTTTTAGTCTTCGGGTCATATGGTTCTAATCCCATGGCTGCTCTTGACCTAATCAGACAGGGGACATCGCCACCAAGCATTGCTGGCAGTCCTTGCACCTCTAACTCACCATGCAACAGCTCAGTAAGCTCCTTCTGAATTCAGTCCCAGCATCTTTTGTCGATCAGCACCTGGACCAGATTACCCTACCACGGTATAGAGGAGCTCCCCAGCCTTTTGTACCACGATGCACACCCTGCACATCTTCCTCCGATGGGACTGCACTGGCCATGGTCTCAGTAAACCAAGACCAGGGCTTTAGCAGATGCTCCCAGCCTAGGGATCCTCCTCTGGACTGGTTCCCCACAGCTGCAGGCAGGCAGGGAGGGAGCTAATGGCAGCGGTAGCACCATGACATTTTCCAGGCTCTCTAGATTCTTCTCTCTGAAGTCTTTTCTAGCCGCAGGCACACTTTCTGTCCCTCTGTTTTCCTCCGTTAATGAGCTTGGCTGATTAGCCCCCTTGCTGCTTCAGTTTCTCCAAGCCACAGTAACCCAAGCGCTGCCCCCACATGCTTTCTTGATACCTAAACAATGATTGCCCTTTCCTCTGTCTTGACCTTTTCTCTGTCCTCCTTCAGCTGTCTTTTATCAGTAAGCCACAACAGGATCTGACTGCTTTGATTTCAAAGCATGATAGTAGTTCGTATCCTTCCAATTAATTCACGTTTAGAGAATCAACCTGCAGGGTCCTCTCAGCAAAGAGCCTAGCAGCCAAACAACCCCCAAAATCCCCATCTGCAGATATCTTTTATCACCTAAAATACAGAATGACGGAGCAGAAAAACTTTTAGTGCTTTGTGCTTTGACCTTCTGGTAAGCCAGAGGGACCCAAGAATGGAGTTAAAGGCTGTCTAAGTCACGGGTCTTGACAGATTGCAAACATGCCAGAGAAATTGGAGAGAGTGCACTGGAGCTTTAAAATCTTCAGATTAACTTCATGGGGTTTGAACACAGCAGCCTGAGCAGTGTCACCATGCTTGCTGCTCATGGCAGGCCCACTTTTATTATTAGTACTGTTCACAGAGGTGATGAGAGACTTATTGAAGGCCAAAAAAAAGGTCTGTCACATCCTACTGACCCTGCGTGACTCACAGCTTAGCACCTCTCTTTGCCCCTAGGCAGTATTCTCAGGTCTCAAGAAACAGAAACAACTTCTTTGAGCTTGTTCTGGGACCCGGATGGAGCATAAGCTTGCTCTTCTACCAACATTTCTTTTCTGACTGAATAGCTGTAGTTATCTTTTTCCTAATGCAGACATTGCCTGTTCTTTCTGTTCTTTGGCTGCTTTGTTTTTTGTTTTTTTTCCAATCTGTTTCTTGTTTGTCTGTCCTTAATTTCTGTGTCCATATTCCATGTCCTACTTACCCAATATAAGCCAGAATATTATGCTGTCTGTTGTTGACTTTGTGGCCTGTTCGGGTGTAACAGAAACAGGTACAGGGGTTTTCCATGGGTCAGAAACTCAGAAAGGTAGAAAGCAGTCCTTTGGCCATAACATTAATGTCTCTGCTATTCCCACTGTCTCTTCAACACTGCAAAGCACAGAAGAAAAATTTCTGAGATCACTGGGAGGTCTCGTTTGCTCATGCAGTGACAGTAAACAAGAGTGATGTGACTGGTTAGAGAAAGGGGAGCCAGTTCAGCAGGGACACACATCACACATCTTACGTCTTACAGAACAAGATGAATGAAACCATCGATACAGATGAGGGGAACAAATCAAGAACGCAATGTTATGCAAGTAAAGCCTGAAACTCAGAACTAGAAAATGCCTCCCTGAACACAACTTTGTTGTTGTTCTAATTTTTTACAGGTCAAAGGTGCACTGAAAGCTTTTCAAACAAAAGTGTGTGTAACTTCCAAAACCAGTAGCGCAATTATATGTATTAAAAAGCACGGGTAGATTTGAAAAGACAACAGTTTAGAGATAAGTCAACTTCTAACACATTCTCTGCTTTATGGGACTCTTCCTCCCCAGGAACATTTGATTTCTGCTGGCTTTAGTTATTGATGATTTAAAATAATGACTTGGAGATTGAGAAATGTGACCCTGGTTCGGGAAAGCCTTAAAACTGCGCTTCAGCAAACTTCAAGCTGTTCTTCAGTATTGACCTGAATGCCCTCAACAAATTATATAAGACTATATTCTAGGGTGTTATCTGATGTGCCACATTCATCTAATAAGTCAAACAATTCTTCGGTGCTTGTAGGGACAGATGTGAGATTTATGCAACATGAAAATCTTTAATAATGTGTAGGATGTCAAAAAAAATTGATAAACAAGAGATACTGAGATGAGAGAAACAGGACACTATGAAGTCATGAATAGGGGCACCTGGCACAGCCAGGATAATACAGAATTATAAATGCATTTATTTAATAGAACTAGATTGCTCCTTGGCATGCAGGGCCGCCTTCCTGCCTCCGTGACAAGCATGCTGAATGGGAATGCAATCTTTCTGGAGAAACTGTGAGACTTTTAATTTGCTGGAGTAGCAAAGGGACTGAAGGATGAAAATTCAAATTGTACGTGATGTGGCTATTGCAAAGGTTTATTTATTCTGTTTAGCCCTGAGTCAGGAGACTGGGTGCCGCTGGAGGAGCTGAAAATCCCTTATCATGTTAATTCAGTCTTTATTCACGGTGATCTCCCTGAAGTTTGAAGAAGTGAAGCTTTATGTCCTGAGCTTTAAAGAGAGTTCGGAGATACGACATCAGATCTGGGAATAATCTTGTTCCTCTTGCCTATTGAACTCACTGAGCCATGCAGCTGACTTTGCAAAGTCCAAAAAATAGACCCTGTTTTGATGCTCATCAATTCTGCCCTTACTGCCAAACGTTTGCAGTTTGCCTGTTCACTGAGTTCGCTGATCTTTCTTTCTTCTCCTCCATTCCCCCCTGCCCCCAGTTTGCTCCAGTGCTGAGGCTCCACAGCCTCCATCAGCCCTCTTTCAAACTGAGGCCCCTTTTTTGTTCCATTTATTTTCACATATTTCAACCTGTGACTCTGTTCCTTGGTATTTCACTGGGTACCAGCACAACAGATTTTGAGGTTGCTTGTTTACTAAATTTGAAGTCCCACGGCTGACTTCCTTAGTTAGGAGGCAGTCAAGACCATATCCAACTTTTTCATTCAACCCATTTCTCATTGCCATCCTCATCCACCATTTTCTCCTCACTCCATCTATGACTCAAAAGATGTCTCTCTCCAGGTGCTTCTTTTATTTTCTGGCACTAAATCTATGCACTGTTCTAATCCTGAGCGTAAAGCTTATTTTATTTTTGATGGTTAATTTCCAGCTTGTCAGATACCTCTGATCTTGAATGCTGGGAAAAACTGGAAGGATTCTTTGATGTGAAGTCCACAAAGCTGTTGAGTTTTTTCCTGTGAGTGTCAGTTTGAGGGTAACTTTGCTCTCACAACCTGTGCTGTCTGTGTCTGAGTTAGTCACCCCAAATTGCCTTCATAGCCATCACCAACATTTTAAAGGTGGGATTTCTCTGATCCCTTGTAGATGTTTTTAATAGGATGATGTGATTGGCAGCCTAAATTAAACTACTTCTTTCTCACTAGTTATAATGGAACTTTAGAGTGGCTACTCCGTGTGAATCCTACCATTAGAAACAGAAATGTTGGGCAAGTTTAGCGTAGTACCAGCAAGTTCTCACATCAAAGATCTCACCTATTCTGATGTGGATTTTCCACCTCCGGCTTAATTTACAATATGTAAAAACATTGTGTAAAAACATGATTCCTTCAGAGATGGCAAAGCTGCAGCTCAGAAAGGTGGAGTGACTTCCTGAAGTTTGCCAAGCAGCCTTTATTCAGCACTGAATTACTGTAGTGGTAGTCACTGATACTCAGATTGGGAGAGCTGGAAGCAAAGCATCCTGACCTTGTATCTGTCACCTATTCATTTAAATGGCAGTACCTGCAGAGAGATCACAAAGAGAATGGCCCCATTTTCTTTTCCTTTGCACCCCAAATTTGCCCAAACATCCCAGCTACAGAGATGTTTGGGGGACTTGTGTGGCCGGTAACATCATTACAACGTGCTTCATGTGATGAGACCAAAAAACACTTGGATTTACAACTAATATTTCAACCTGTAAATGCAAAACTATGGGTGTAATTTACTGTTGCAAAAAGTGGGCGCTCTAAAACATTTACTCCTTGACAATTCCTGGGTCTCCAGTTTCCCTCTCTAGAGAAAAAAAAATGCTCCATTTTTCTGTAGGCATGTCCATGCAATAGATGAACATCAAATGCTGGCATCGTCATTCAAGCAAAAATTCTAATGTTATGGCTGCCCCTCATGCATTCCAGGAGCCAGAGCTGTCCATTTTCTGCAACACCTGGTAAAGCTGGACAACCTTCACCTGACAGCTGGAATAAGATAAAGTAGACATAGTTTGATGAGCGAGCTAAATTTCCTATTATATACGAAAAAAATGGAGGAGAAGGACAAAGAAATCCTGAAGTGCTTGGTCCCGAGTGCTTGGTCCCGAGTCCTAAATCAGACACTACATAAAATACAAAAGCTCAGGCTTGAAAAGATGAGGAAGCCAGCAACAAAAAACATTTTAGAAGTAGCATGTATTTTGCCCCATATGATTTGATCGTACTATCGGGTGAAAGACTTGTATGAAATTAACTGACATCAGGCCTTGGAGCAGAGTTACAACAGAGTCTAAATGTACACTGCATTTCCTCCATTTTGTTTTATCTTCTCCTCATGCTTCTATGGACTATTTTTCTTATGCTTATGTGGCAGCTGCAGGAACACCACTCTCAATGCTGACAAGAAAGCACTTGTTAAATCTCCACATGCTCATTTTTGGACTCTGTTTCTGCCTTCCCCACAGAGGATAACTGTGGGGTATGCCAGGGGTTTTTGTCTTGGAGGTCTAATCCATCAGTGCCTGTGGAGACTCATTCAAGTCTGACTGTTAATAAACAATCTTAAAACCCTAATGTCGTCTGGACAAATTGTGTTTTAAACACCTTAGCTGGCTGGGATGAACTCTAGATTGAGACTTGCTACCTTGATTAGATACAGTCATTAAGCTGAATTTGCCCTACAATCATTAAAAGTTTAAATGTCACAGCAAGTGTCTTTTTTTTCCTCCTAACCATCAGTTCCAGATTTAGTCTAGTCTAGGTAACCTTTCAAACCACATACTCCAAGAGCAGATGCTCCTTTTTCTTCATTTTTTTGTTCAGAGCTAACCAAGAACTTGATAAAAGACATCATATAGGCATCTGTCTTAATAGCTTTTCCCAGATTCTCCTCATTTGACCTTTGTTACTGTCTGAATCATCTTCTATTGCATTGAAGTGTAACTTCCTTCCTTGTCATTGGATATTTTGCATTGCATTAAAAATAATAGTCCCACAAACATATCCTCCAGCTCTATTTGCTCCAGTTCACATAACTCACCCTGTCATAGTGTGGCTAATATCTCTGCAACTACCATTTTGCCCCTTTCGCTTAGCTCTTTGTGTGCTCCATTATTTCATGGCTCGACTGCCTTTTGTCACTGGGCTAGTAACATATTTCTGCGGTCAGTGGGCAGGCAACCTCATTTACTGTCATGCTGGGTAATTGGCAATTTCTTTTAAATATCCACTTAAAAAAAAAAAAAAGTAGAAAAATTGTCTTACAAATAAGAGCGTGCATCAACTTACATGTCTGTGTTTATTCCCTTTATTGTGTTCCCCCGAGGACATAAGCCTGCCTCTGGTGAAGTCAGGGAGAGCCTTGCCCTGGGCTAAAGCCTGAACTTCACTCTGATTTTCATTGCTGCAAGTGATGTTCCAAAATCACTTAGCAGCCAAGAATGGCATGGGTCTGAGTTGCAAAATGCTGAATTTGCCTCTTTTAGTGCATGGATGCCGTCAGTCCCCCAAACACTCAAGTTTCGGGTTCAGAAGAGCAATGACATGGGTTTAACATTCTGCATTTGCATTAAAAGACTATCTCCAGTGTGAGCTGCCTTCCCAAGGGATTCTCTGGGTGCCTTCCCACCAAGGAAACCATCTGTCAGGCAGCACCACCAAACAAATTGCTCCTTCCTCTGAAAATGTAGAGAGGAGCGACAGGTTGAGAATGTCCTCAGCTCCTGCAAACAGCTCTCCCGAGTAAAATGAAGGCGAAGAGGAAGAGCACTGCCGCACCGAAGGCAGGCTGTGTCTCCGTGCCGCGCTGCAGCGAGGGGAAGAGGGAGGTTGCGTGCAGAACGTTGATGGCAGAGAGTTCTGCTGAAAATGACTGACTGGTTTAATTAGTGGGAGCACTGTCAGGCTCCCGCCTGACAGCCTCTGTGAGGCTCCCGATTGCCAGGCTTGCACCGATTTTATCAAGACTCTGAATGCAGCAGCTGAAGAAACTTCTAGCAATGGCTCCTTCTGCCTCGACCAGCGTTAGGCAGCGCAGCACACAGTCTTTGCTGGATGAGACCAAACACCAGCGTTCACAGGTGCTCTCTCACGTGACAGAAATGCAAAAGCTGCAGCGTCTGGACGGTATTTGTCCAAAAATTTTGTTTCTACACACCTGGTCCTCTCTAAACACTACTTGCTACGACCTGCAAACTGCCTTTGCTATTCATTATTTAACTAATTGTTATTTTCAGACCTGTGTTCATTTAACTAAGTACGTAGAGTCCCTAAATCGAGAGTCATTTCTGCTGAGGCAGCAGCAGAAAACTCTCTGTCTACTCCAGTGTGGTCCGGCAAAGAGAAGTCCCAAGCACAACAGCCTGCAGTTCTAGCTGCCCTTTCACCTAGGACTGCATTGATCCAGCAACTTTCAGTCTTGAGATATAATTTATAGAGGTTTTTCTACAACACCAGGGAACTTTACTGTGTTACCAGTCTTCCCACAAGGTCATTTTTCCTGACCTTTTCAGCAAGGATGAGAAAAGATGAGCAAATTCTTCCTCTGGAAATTATCCAGTGTGCACCCCTAGGCTTCCCACATGTGTTCTTGTAGTGGAGAGCATCAACAAAGAGTAACAGACCAGAGTAAGGGAAAAGATACTGAGAAAGTCTTCAAAAGACTTAGAGAAGTTTGGCAGATATCTAAATGCAGTGGGGTTTGTCCATTGCATCAACCTACTGCACATTACTTAGCATGTGCCACCTTTTCCTAAAACCCCTAGATACCGCTGGAATCTTTTACCACCAGCTACCATGCAGCACAACTTCATTTGCCATTTTCTCACCAGTACCTTTAATGAGCTGTTATCTCCTTCTTTGCATTCCTTGCTTTTCATTACTGCTTCTGTATTTTGTAATCTAGTCTATCATCAGTAAATGAAGTCTATTGCTCTCAGGAGTTTCTACTTGTTTCACGTTATCAATTTTTATTGCAGTATTCCCCATGTTGGGTGTATATTTCTCAGTAAAGTATTCAGGCAGCATTTCTGCATAGGGACTAGCTTTGCTAGCCCTGGACACCAAGAAATTCAGAGAGCAACTCAGAATAGCCAAGAGTAGCTTCATGTCTAGGCAATGTAGGTAATTGCTTAGGGTGGCGGACATCTGGGGACAAAGGGTGGCTTCCATTCTGCCACTGCAGCTGCAAAGTAGGCAGTTGGGCTTTGCAAGGTGAAGGTTACTGCTGAGTGAAGTAGGGAGAAAAGCCAGTATGTGGAGGCATATTTTAGAAGGTGTAGTACTGTCTACTACCACAGCAAAGGGGTCTCTCCCTCTCATGCAGACTGTGTAATAGTATATCGCAGCAGCTGTAGTTAAACCCATCTGGTTCAAGATGTTACAAATACAAATGTCTGCTCTGCTCCTCCGCTCACAGGCATTTCCCACCAGCTGCAGGGGCAGAGGGAGTGGTGCACGTCTGATCCTCCATGGTCCCACAACCACTGCACGTCTGATCCTCCACATTCCCACAGCCACTGGTGAGGATGGAGTCACTGCTGCACGGGCTGCTCTCTTTCACAATCATGGGGCAGGGGAATAAACTTCACAGCAGTCCAGACTGCTCCAAGTTTCCCTGCATGCTGGCAGCTGGCAAGCTTCCTTTTCACTTGGATTGAACAGAGTGGAGAGCAAAAATCCACAAAATCCACAAAATTAATGTGGTGACATTTCATTCCCCATGGAAATCTGCAGGCATCAAAATAAATGCTACCTCTGTCAGTTCAATATTTGCAGCATTTCCTGCTATATTGCGGTACCAGTGCTGAAAGTGGGTCCGTCTGCAATCCAGCTGAAGTGTCAGCATCTTACTGTTGTTGGAATTACAGACTTGGCATCCAACAGAAACATAATGACTGATACCAACTCCTCCTGTGCACCCCTTGCATACTCACATCTGTGTATGTAATTTTTCCATGGGTTCAGTGTCATTAAAAGCTCACATCCAGAGAACATGTAAAACATCATAACTCCATTGACCCATCCAGTTGCCCTCCATTCTGTATTCACTTAAATCTTTCTACCTGTATGGTATCTTGCACTTGTCCTTATTAAATTACATCTTTTATTTTTTCACAGACCACTTTTTTAATTTGTCAAGTTTATCTTGGAGTCTGAGCCTGTCTCACAGTCTCTTACAACTTATTTTATAGGCCAGCTTAATACCTGTGTTCTCCTTCAAAGTCTTCAAGGAACCTCTTCCTTTCTGACAATGAACTATCAACAGTCTCTTTTTTTAGAAATGTTGCCCACCCAGTGTTATACCAATGTTTCCTTAGTTCATTAAATGCACTGGTTTCAAATACTTTGCTCCTGACTAATGTACACTGACAGTCACTCAGTGTCTCCTTACAGTTTCATTTTTGCTTGTTTTGTTCCAGAGTTTTTCCAAGAATTGAATTAAGCTAATTGGGTTCCTTTGCCCTTCTTTTTCAAGATAAGCCCCATATATGTCCTTTTCCAGTCCTCTGGTCCCTCACCCACTCTACAGGAGCTGTCACCGATAATGGACTCATACAGGCACTGCTTCAGCCTGTTTGCAAAGCTAACCCAGAGACAAACCCCATCAGACCTAGCTCACCACAAAACATCTTTCTCAGCTAGCTATATCACAGACTGTCCCTTCCTTAGATGAAGGTTGCTATGAAGACATTATGTTACTAACTGTGCTAGCCACGCTCTCTGACACCCTCCCTCTCCCAAACAGGGGTTAGGAGAGACATACTTGGAGGACAAAACAAGGAGATCCAGATTAGATTCATACTACGGAGAGAACCACAGCCTTGTGTGATGGGCTTCTGGCCACCCTGAAGAGGACAGGCAACTTGGCGAGGGGAGAGGAAAGAAACATTTCCCTACTCTGAAAATGCAACTAGGGCAAAAGGATAAGGGGGGACATAGCTATTTGCACATAGGGGTAAATTTCCCAGGAGGGAAAGAAACAGATGAAAACATTAAAAACTTAATTTTAAAGCTTTTCCAACAAATTAAAATCCCCAAACCAAAGGAAAACATTGCATTTTAGATTGGACAAAGATATGAATCCTGAAATGGATTTTACTCTGCAATTATTTTGTCTGTTTTTTAAATGAGAAAAAAAAAAAAGAACAGTAGCCGTTTGACAGAGACTGCAGCTCATTTCAATCTCAATTTTTCAGGTTAGCTGAAGAGCTGAAAAAATCAATTGTTTGCACACCTCCTGTCTTGGAGCCTTGGAAAATTACCCTCTAGAGACAACAATTATGGGAGTTATGGTGCAGAACACCATCACAGAAGTTTAAATCAGAACACACTGAGTTTTAGATCATTTTGGAAGATGCCATCAGACCTGTGTTTTGAGATGGGCCTAAAAACAGTTTCTGAAGCAGCAATGAATATGGTTTGGCCTTCCCTATGCCTTTTCATCTGCCACTGTTAAGTATAGTTACCTCTAGTGCTCTTCATGCTGACAGCATCAGATGATAGGTAGTTTTCTTGTTGTAGATGAAATCTCCGAGATGTATTGTTGTGCGACTGTGCTGCTGGGAAAGATGAGTTGATTTTTACCTTCATTCACCTTATTTGCATGCATGGAGTCCAGGATGTAATTGCCTTTCATAGGGAATTCAACTCTTCCTCAGTCACAGCAGTTCTGAGTTTGTCCATCGGGGCTCAGCAAATGGCTTGTCGCTTCCTTCAGACCTTTCCTAATAAGGAGAGATTATTCAGGTGATGAGTGAAAAGGTTGATGGGTCTAATTTTTTTTTCCAGTTATATATCATTAGTGAATGGAATTAATTAAGAAACTGTTTGCTTTAAAATTCTGGTTTTATCACCCAGGGTGTGGTCCGCAGACACATATATATACACACTGGAAAAATCGGTGCAACACGTAATTCATCAAAAGGAGTGGTTGGTGTGTTCTGTCATTGCTGCTAAGACAGCACTGTTTTAAATTCTATTCCCTGTAAATATTATGTTTTTATTGAAATGTATGACATCATGCGATTTTCCCCTTGACTTTCCCCAACTTCCCGAAAAATAAACCCATTTCCCTGTTTCTACAGCTCTTTTGTGTACTCTTGTCTGAAAGACTTGCGCTAAACCAATATATTAGTGGGGAAATTAGGTAGGCCTTTTTTTTTTTTTTTCCTTTCAAGCATGAGTGTTTCCTTTTACTAACTGAAAATACTGTTTTTAGACTCATGGGTATGAGCCATTGCACTGTTGAGTAAGGTCAGGTAGGACCCGTCCTTAAATTTGGACCCGACGTACGCAGAACAGGATGCAGATGAGTTTACTTTTCCCACGGGGGTCAAAAAAACTTGGGGCAGGCTGGAGCTGGCCTTCTACCATTGGAGCTACTATTGGAGGATGTTAAAAAACAGGGATAGCATTTGGTTCCCTTAGTGCTTTGCAGCTTAGCTTGAAGGAGATGCAGAGTATGGTGTGGTCAAAACTTAGGAGTGTACAAATGCCAAATATGTGATAAAACAAGGGGTGTGACAGGGTAACACTCAGGGATCTCTGGATCTGCTCTGTAGTGCACTTGGAGTCATCACTGAGGAAACACAAGGTGCAGAAGATGATCCAAACACCACAGCTGCTGGAACTGGGGCAGGAAAGCCATACAACAGCACGGGTAGGATGTGTGGGACAGTACCAGGCGGTACAAGGGATCGGGCGCTTACTGGTCTCTCTGCTCCCCATACCAGCTGGGACCACGTGAAGGGCTCCACAGCCCAACACAGTGGGACCAAGTAGGGACCAAATGGGAGAAGCTCAGCTGAAAGCAGCTCCTGCAGGATGGGGGTCAGCCCTGACCATGGTCCCCCTCCCCCTGCACGTTTGGAAGACTTTCCTCATGGCCACCAGTGAGAAGCGGAGAGCCCTGCTCTGGGCTGTCTCTGGGCTGGCCCTGAGCACCAGCAGCTAAGTCGGCAGGAGAGGGGTGCTCAGCACCCTGGTGCTGAACAGGATTTTATCTGCAAGTGGTCATCTGGAGTTCAGGAGAGAGCAGTGTTAGCACACATCGCTCACTCAGCTGCACTAGAAACTGCAACAGTTCCCCAAAAATGTGCTGCTGCGGACGCTAACGCTGATGGCATTGACTGACTTCAGCAATCGCTCAGTAGGACAGTGTTGGTGGGTTTTTATGAGACAGATCAAGAATTTATGGCTGCCCATCACAGACCACAGGCACCCCAGTGGGCTGCTGCTCCTGGTTCATCTGATGCTGGGTCAGGGGCTGGGCAGGGAGGGCTGACTGGTTTGTCCCAGCCACAGACATCACAAGGGAATTTGTGCTTGTCACTGTGAGGTCTTGGTGAAGGGAAGGTGGGACCTTCAGAGGTACCCTGCTATGGCTCTCCCTTTTCCCTTGTCCATTAGTGGATTAACTCATCTATGAATACTGTTCATGGAGTTCACCCAGTTTATTAGTAACATAAGGCCATGGAGACCAGAAGGAACCCTCACAGGTTACCAATTTCACTCAAGTTCAGCCTGGTAAAGAATTCATGACAATGGTACCTGGAGTGTCTTCTTCGGGTGTTGGCCATTCAGGGCCCTTTGTTGCCTCAGCTGCAATTAATCCACATGCTTTGCAGAAACTTGACTGGCTATGGAAATGATCTGTACAATATCTGTCTTAATCATTTGTTTTTCATCCCAACTGCAGAATGAAAAAAAATAATCTTTGTGTCTGTGCGCATGCACGCATTAGCTCACAACCAAACCTTCCTGGAGTTTTAAATGAAACCTAAGATAAAAAGAGTTGTGAGTTGTGTGTTGTATTCATCTTCCTGAGCATTTTAATAAAAGCAGTGTACAAGGCTAGGGATGGGACATGAGTTCAGTTCACAAAACTACAGAAGAGACAATCCGCCCCTCATCTAGTGCTGAGGGCACCTCCTCAGGGTGTGAAGGACCTAAGTTTGTCTCCTTTCTCTGTTTAATAAACACTTTGACGGCAACCGAGGGCTCCCACACCCCAGAGAGGCGAGGTGTCCAATCCCTGCCTTCAGCATCCTCTAAGGGGCTTTTTCCAGTCTCTCTTTTTCTTTGTAAACAAGTCTTAACCAGTCACAGAAGTAGCCTTGAAGGCTAACATCAGTCACAGAGGTTGCTCTCATTAGGATCCCTTTACAATCAGTGGACTACCTGTATCTGGAGCAGATATCTTGTTTTGGTTTGCGTTCATTTTCAAATGTGAGAGGTGCTGTCAAGACGATCCTCACAGGAGTTCTGCGATTTTGAAATCCATTCCCTTTGACCTAGAAATGTGCCAGTTTTAGTATTACACAATGTCTGATTCACCCCAACTGCTTTCCCTCAGCTTTGCTCAGAGGTGCACTGAACATCTGTATTATTAATATAAGACAAAGCTCATTGGGATTCTGGGTGTTTTAATGTTTCTTGTAAACTACGTAAAGGTAAAAAGAAGCAAACATTGTAATGTCTCAGTAGCTGATATATTGTATACAGTCAGTGGAAAAAAAATGTTCTGAATCTCACTGCCTAGAGTATTGTTTCTTCCGTTCTCAGTAACGAAGAATGGAAGGTTAGTAGCTCATACTTGTGGGTGCCCAGCACTTTCCTTTAGCAGGCACCCCGAGTAGTCAGGAACATGACTTTTTAAGCTTTATCAGATGACTGCTTTTGAGGGACAGATTCTTAATGCAGAAAGATCCTTCTGGGTTTTGCTTCTATTAATTTTACATAAGGCATTTTTGTTAGCCAGAATTAGATAGCACCACTTATTTATGAATAACCCATGAAGGAATGCATGAGTCAATACGAGACACTTTCCCAGTCCCTGGTGCTGGGTATTCACAAATCAAGAATGGCATCTATGCAGAACAATTGTCAACAGAGATATTTCTGTGGTATGCCTGGATTAACTTGGGATGAATTATCTTCCCAGCTATATGAGCTGCTTTCCCCGAAGCATGTTTTTCCCATCCTTCCCCTATAGGGAATAAGTCATGATTATGATGGAGTTTTTTAGCCATGCACTTTGAGTGGCCTCCGTTTACTTCTGCCCCTTTATTAAATGGTTCTAATGACTGCTCCTGAAAAAAGAAACACCTGGCACATGTCGTGACGGAGAAGTGCAAACTGATAATGGAAAAATCCTTGCCACTCACAAGACTTTTTGAGCTCAGCCAGTCCTGCTTGATGCGAGGTACAGGCTCTTTAACAGTCCTTCTTCAACGTGGCACTATTCATTCAATTCTAGAAATGGGCACAATGGATAAAGACCTGAACCAAAAGTGAATTACAACACAGTGAAAGGAAAAGTATGATAACATCATGAAGAAGGTTGTTGCAACCACACTGTATATGTGTGGAAGTATGTATGCATGTGTGTGTGCACTCACATATCCCTGGGTTGACAGCTCCTCACACCAACTTAAAGTTGTAGGACTGTTGTTCAGTAGCTGTAGGTTAAAAAAACACTAGTTTCCCCTAAGGCCTTCCAAACCAAGACTAGATTTCCATAGGTTGTTCCTTCTGCCTTTATGAATTTCCCCTTTGTTCTCACTGAAAGGAGAAAAAAAAAAAGGCAGTTTTGTGTTCTTCCTATCTCCCATCCTGCCTGAAATTTCTGCAGAAAAAGAGAATCTTCTGGCCCTCTAGGCTCAGCTTTTCCAACCCACCACACCCGGGATCTGCATCAAAGGAAGGAAACAAGCATTTATAAGTTGTACCCCAGGAAAATGCAAGTCTGGAAACTGGAGTGTAGCACAGGACACTGCTTACCTTAGTGAGGAGCAATAATGCCCATTTCTTTCTTTCAGACCACGCTTGAAACCTTGCACACCTCTCAGTCCAAACAAGCTCACAATACATTCACAAAGCACTGAGAGCAGTTCCTGGGCGACTTAAAGGTAGACCGGAGGCAGTTTCTGATTGACACAAAAGCCTGATGGACTTGGGTATAGGATCAGACTGTGATTTTCCCCTGAGATTTTGGATTCCTTTCAAACGAGGGATCAAGCTGGAATTCACAGGCTACATTGTCAAAGTTCAACTTCTGTTTTCCTGACAGTAAGAAATAACATTAAACACAGCTCAGGGTATGGATGAGCACAGTTTAGGGTTGCTCAAACGGGAAGGTGGCAGCTTCCCTGGGAGGATAAGGTACAGAAGCAGGTCACAGGCAGCTCAGAGATGTAATGAGGTTTGACAATGACCTGGTACCAGGTGATGCCATCAGAAACTAAGCAAAAACAAAGCAGTAATATCCCTGGCCCATTCTCTGCTAGATTTTGGTCACTTCTGCAGGTGTGCAGAGGGAGAATTCACAGGGCAATCAAGCACACTGAAATATGGGGGATTGGGCATGAAAATCCTTGTGAATTTGAGTCACACTGTCTAAGAACTCGCCCAAACAGCATTTTCTTTCTCTAGCACCAAGAAGTTGGGAAAGGCTGGGTACGATTTTCACCCTGCCCCCTGCAGTGCCCAAAACAACTGGGAGGAACTGCTTGTAGAGGGAATACATCATCCTTTACAGAGAGGCAGCAATTTGAGCGTGCTATAACCCCCATAAAATCCCCAGAGAAAATTTCTTTCTAATGTGTTTGCTGGAGCACACTGGTGCTCCATTCAGCCATCAGGCTTCTCATTTTCTGTGTGAGTGATATATAGCCCATAGCAACGCAGATCCTAAAGCATGAGTGTTTCTATCTGACTTGGGTTAAATTTTTGTAGTATAATACAGGAGAATGCACACTCATCATTTGCCAGAAGGTTTCCATGACCGGTAAAATATCAGGTGAAATTAGAAAGCAGATTAAATACATCCGGAGTATGTGTTTAGGCTCTGGAATGCATCCAGTCTAAATCAGTGTATGTAGGTAGTAAAACGTGACAGTGATTTGTTTTGAATTGACATGTAAATCGCAAAGCAACAGTTGAAATGATCAGCACGTCTAGCTTTAAAGCACATTTTGGTAACCGGTAGATATAATTATTCAGAAAAATGGACACAGGCTGAATTGACTTTAACAGGATCACTACCAAAATTCAGGTCCAGAAAAATCTTACTTTCCCTGAATAGTAGGATAAAGTTTGCTAATATGACTACTTTGTAATGATTCTTGGATAACTATGTGAGTTTTGCTACACACATCTATCTCCCCTAACCAGATCTTTCAGCTCTCATTCAGCATCCCTGTAAGACTGTCTGCCTTAGATATTTGCAGGTTTGTTTTAGTATTTCTGCAGTGCTCATGGGCAGCACAGGTAGTCACTTGGAATACATGGAATTTGCGCTGATCCCCTGGATAAATATGAAGTTCATATACAGCTGAGAGCAACTGTTAGTTCAACTGGTTCAATGGGTCTACTCATGGCAGTGAGACCTAACCCCATGAGAGAGAGCTGAAGACTCTAAGAATTAAGATCTTCAAATTTTCAATCCACAAAATTAAGCTCAGGCACGTTGGTCCTTTGGGGGAAGGAGTGAGGGAGAGTGTTCAGCCTGCATAATAAAAACAGCTTAATTTAGGCACGGAAGTTTATACAAACAAAACTGAAACCCCTTGTATCAGAACAATGAGTAGTTGCTCAGGACCTTCTACTGTCAAGTTTTCGGTATCCCCAAGGATGGAAATGTTATAACACCATTCATTTGGCTCCTGTATCAGATTGTTAATATGAAGTGATGCTTACAATAGAAACAATTCTCACTTCATGTGATGCAAACCATATAGTCACATTTACAATCAAAGAAACAGTCAGAAGAATATTAACTTTCTAGTTGAAGCAGATTTCCTAGATTTTTAAGGCCAAAGGGACAGCTGTGATCATGCAGTCCAAACTCCTGAGTAATATAAGCTGGAAAGTTGTCTTCAGACAGGCTGGAAAGTAATGTTCAGGCATCCATATATCTAGCAGCTCACTGCTGTGAGACTCTGAGATCCCTTGAGGAAGCAAGCTTTATATTGTCAATCACAAAGGACAGTTTTAGCTGAAATCCTGCAACTATGCTCCACTTGCACAATCTTCTACTCATTTATGGAGGCTCCTTCATTTCTGTCCAGCAGGCAAAGAAGCTTCAAGGGCTCTCTATCCTGAGCAATCATTTCAGGTTAAATTTTAGCCCCTGTGGATTGGTTATGAAGTTGTTATTCAAACTCAGTTGCAGCAAAAGGATTACGTGCATGATTAAAGGCTGTGAGATTGGCCCCTTTGTACTGCAACTGTAAATCAGGACGCAGAAACAGGCTGTGTCTGCATTTGAATGAGCTAAAAGCCAGGAATTTCCAAATCTCAGCAGGTGCTGTTATCAGGAAGATTTTCAGAAAAATTCTAATCCTTTATAGTTGCTGGGTAGCTGAGGTAAGGAGCCTGTTAACATCTTATTTTATCTCCTGCTGTGTTGAAAGACATAGTTTTCTTCTCAAACAACATTTTTGTCTCCACATGGGCTGAAACACATCTGCCATGGATGATGTAGTGATAAGGCACCTTCTCCCGCTTCCAGAGTGCTGGTTTGCTGCGAGGGTACACGAGAAGCATGAGCTGCTTGATGACTGTGCTGCCCCCGTATGGCTCAAGGCATCGGTTCAGCACTTGCCTTGGAGACGTGTAGGCGTGTTCTGAGCGCACATTTGCTCAGCTTCACATGACATATGTCCTACAGCGGTCCTGCATGTCCCCTGCATTGCCTCTGCTAAAGCACTTGGCTGCAAACAAATGAAAATCAGTTCTTGACTCCTTTGCATGTTGGGTGTTAAGCTATCTTTTGTCCTTGGCTATATTCATAGCTGAAGGAGAAGCATTTGGAGTTCTGGACAGTAATGGCTCTGGATTTTCAACGTAGTCCAAATTCAAATTTCTATGAGTCTGAGGTATTCAGCTCCATTGCATACCCCTGATTTCTGATTTCTGGTTGATGACCCTGCAAAGACAGAAATCCTAAGCTTCAGCTGGTGCATACACATCTTTAAGAAGTAGCAAGGGCCTTGTTTCCGTGCTACACATATTTGCCAACATATCTCTTCACAAAGTTTCCATTTGTGTCCCACTCATGCTGCTCTGTTGCCTCATTGGGCTTTCCATCACCCTGCCAGGAATGAGCTAGGAGGGAAGAGTCAGGGCAACACTCTGCAGTACTGATGCTCATCCCGCTGCAGTCCTCTGCTTCTGGTTCAAGCTAATGTTGAGCAACGGCTGCTCAAAGAAAGCAACTGCTTAAAGGTATCTGGTGCAGTCTTCATATCTGCTCCTGGTTTGGAATGATCTACCTGATGTATTGCCATTGTCTTCTAATGGCACGTTTTCCTTAAATAGATTTCTAGTTCAAATCTAGTGAGTGCTTGCTCTTCTAGTCACCAAAAGTGCTTTTTTTTTTTTTTTTGCTGTGCTAGATGGAAGATTGCTGCTACTGTGAGATGAATCACAGCTACCATGCTACATGTTTCCACCTCATCACACTAATTCAGGATTTTTAGGATGGCACAAAATAACTCCAAAGGTGGGCAAAGAGACTCCCGGTTGAAGAAGACTACACAATATTGATTTCCTTCGCATCTATGAATGGGACAGGGGTGGGAACATGCTGTATTTTAATATGCTGGTTAAATTGAGGCTAACCAGGGACAAAACACATTTGGCTGATATCCCACTCTTCTTGCCTGCCACCAGAAGTGGAAGAAAAGTCTGTTTCAAAGGTCAGCATTAAGTTACAGAGTTTGGCCAGGTGTCCATTTCTGGGCTCCCCGGTTCAAGAAAGACAGGGATCTGCTGGAGAGGGTCCAGCAAAGGGCTACAAAGATGATTAGGGGATTGGAGCATCTCTCTTATGAGGAAAGACTGAGGCACTTGGGTCTTTTTAGTCTGGAGAAAAAATGACTCAGGGGAGATCTTATTAATGCTTACAAATACTTAAAGGGAGGGTGCCAGGGGGATGGGAACAGTCTTTTTTCAGTGGTGCCCAGTGATAGGACAAAAGGGAACAGGCACAAGCTTGAACATAGGAAGTTCCATCTTAACA
>VUYV01000403.1:327871-380262 GCA_008711295.1 Anarhynchus alexandrinus
TTTTTTTTTTTTTTTTTGCTGTGCTAGATGGAAGATTGCTGCTACTGTGAGATGAATCACAGCTACCATGCTACATGTTTCCACCTCATCACACTAATTCAGGATTTTTAGGATGGCACAAAATAACTCCAAAGGTGGGCAGAGACTCCCGGTTGAAGAAGACTACACAATATTGATTTCCTTCGCATCTGTGAATGGGACAGGGGTGGGAACATGCTGTATTTTAATATGCTGGTTAAATTGAGGCTAACCAGGGACAAAACACATTTGGCTGATATCCCACTCTTCTTGCCTGCCACCAGAAGTGGAAGAAAAGTCTGTTTCAAAGGTCAGCATTAAGTTACAGAGTTTGGCCAGGTGTCCATTTCTGGGCTCCCCGGTTCAAGAAAGACAGGGATCTGCTGGAGAGGGTCCAGCAAAGGGCTACAAAGATGATTAGGGGATTGGAGCATCTCTCTTATGAGGAAAGACTGAGGCACTTGGGTCTTTTTAGTCTGGAGAAAAAATGACTCAGGGGAGATCTTATTAATGCTTACAAATACTTAAAGGGAGGGTGCCAGGGGGATGGGAACAGTCTTTTTTCAGTGGTGCCCAGTGATAGGACAAAAGGGAACAGGCACAAGCTTGAACATAGGAAGTTCCATCTTAACATGAGGAGGAACTTCTTTACTTTGAGGGTGGCAGAGCACTGGCACAGGCTGCCCAGAGAGGTTGTGGAGTCTCCCACACTGGAGACATTCAAAACCCGCCTGGATGCCATCCTGTGCAACCTGCTGTAGGTGACCTTGCTCTGGCAGGGGGGTTGGACTAGATGATCTCCAGAGGTCCCTTCCAACCCTGACCATTCTGTGATTCAGGACCCTGTTCCAGTTTACCCTGTGGCTGACAGAGAAGGAATTATTGCCTGCCCTGCCACGTGCAAGGCAGTCTCATATCCCGCTGAGGGATGGCATCTTTAAAGAATAATTCAAGTGTATTGTCCAAAGAGACTTCTTGAACAAGGCACAGAAACTATTTCACAGTCACCTTTGCTTACAAGAGAGGAAAAAAACCCTTCATGTTACTGGAAGGTGAGTCTTTTTGTATGTGTTCTGGCAAGTGAACACATTTTGCATGCCTGTCCAAAAACTGTATCAAACTGCCTGTAGAAAGTTCCTGACTACAGGGGAGAAAGGTTAATAATCTTTCTCTCTTGAATTTAATTAGTGACATACCAGCAGCAGATAGATGTTAAACCTTTGTGAATAAAATATTAGAAAAGAAAACCTAATTATTTTTTTAAAGAATCTGAGAGAAAAGGCTGTTGTTTCTACTATGTTATAGCTCACTTTGGAAATATATGATTCACCTGCCTGGACTACATTTTCCCAAATACCGTCAGTATTAGAGGGAATGGCACAGCTGTGGCATTCAGCATTTCATGGAGCTGCACAGCTAGAAGTTCTGCAGCATGTACCCACACCCCCAAGCTTGCAAAACCGGTTGGAAATCTCAGGAAAGTGAACTTTCACATAACATTGACTATTGGTCTTCTGGAAAATACCGTACACTTCACTCTAGATCCCCACTAGCGCACAGAGATTAAAGGTAACAACTCAGTTATTTAAAGTATTTTATCATCTCAGAGGAGGTTTGTTTGGGGCAAAGGATTAATGGGTTGTTATTTGTATAAGGAACTTGTCTACCTGCAATTAATGAGCCATAAAATATTATGGTTTGTTAATCAACACTGCCAACTTAAAGGTAAAACTTACATTTTAAATACACTGTGACAACTATACTCACTTGTTCACTGCAAACCTCTTCTCAGTGTTAAACATGATTGTGACTGGAGTCAACATTGCAAGCCCCATTTCTGAAAAACTTTTCAAACACCTGAGTAATCTTCAGCATCCTCTTCGGTCTGTACATTTTCCCTGTATTTTGCTGAACCAGGGGAAATTCGAAACTTAGCATTGTAGAGTCTCTATTGACAAGTCTTGTGTGATACTACTGGGCACACGGATAAGACTTATCAGGCTGTCCTGCTGCCATCCTCATTTCAGATACACAATATCTAGCCCATCCTAAAATGCATTTAGGAATAAGGATGGAGCTGAAGATTTTGGGGATGTCCTAGTGCAACACTCACACAGCCAAATTATCCCAGCTGGGCGATCTACGGTAGCTCTGAGCAGTTCCATGTACTGCATAACTCAAAACCAAACTTCACCATCTTCAGAGTAACGAAGTGGCTCATTATTTCAGAAGGCTTCATGGCTTTGCATGAGACTGGAACATTATAAAGTCTGATAAGCAAGACTTTCAAAACTGAGTATATCCTTCAAGGCCTCTGAGCAGAGATTTGGTGCCTATAAAAGTGGTTTCACTTTCAAATGTACCTAAAACCCCTGATGAAAGTTATATAGTTTCAGAGCTGATGAATGTTACATAGTTTCAGAAAATATAGTTTGTATTTTTAATATACTTTGTCTGGAATTTTTTCTCCCAAGTGAGCTTCAAATTCCTGCATTTTTGTAGGGTCAATAGAAACATCAAAATTTTCCTCTCATGGGAAATTCAGATATTTAGGCAGTTGTTTTTGACATTGAAGCATTACACTGAATTATACAGCATTTATTTTTCTCAGAGTGCACTATTTCTGTATAGTTTTCTGTGTGAAAACAGTGTGTTTCTAGTCAGTATCAGCCATGTGTCCATTTTAAGCTATAGCAAACTCCATGAAGACTGTCATTCAGGCATCTTAGTTTCCTATTCTTCTTAAAGGTTTCAAGTCATCTTTAAACCAGATCATTAATGGTGTTGTACTAAGGATAGTCAAATAATGTGTACAAAATGCTTTGTCCTGGAGGAGTAGCCCAGCCAAGAAGAAAAATCACTAAGGGTCTCAGAGAACATGGAATTATCTGGTCTATTAGTTTTGTGAGGCATTGCAGGATCTCATGCAAATACAAATAAACACTCTATTGACCAAAATGGAATGAGCTGATTGATTCAGAAAGCTGAAATGTGGGGATTTGGGTTGATCATTCAAAAAAAAAAAATCCTGGTTTGTTTTGTTGTTNAGTAAGCTGAAATGTGGGGATTTGGGCTGATCATTCAAAAAAAAAATCCTGGTTTGTTTTGTTGTTTGTTTGGTTGGTTTTTTTTAAATTGCCACATAAAACATAAACCTAATCAACAACAGTTAAATTTTGGTATAAAAATGTCAATGTTGAAAAAAATTACTTTCCATGAAATAAAATAGTTGGGAAACTCCTGGATATCACTATTCTTTTAGGTAAGAAAAAAGGTGAAGTTGCACATGCTCATGCAAATTAACTTGAAGAAGTACAGCCGGAGGCAAATGCTGCATAGAGAAGGGGGAGTTTGGAAGCACACCACTTATCTCACCAAAAGAGAGGTAAACCATGGTTTAAAAGTATTTTTCTTACAGGTCAAAGAGAACTAGCGTGCTCGTTACCCAGTCTTTCTGAAAACTTGTAAGAGTTGCTGAAATTTAATATTGTGGATGAGCTGACCTAATTAATCTTTTGTTACAGCAAAAAGGTTTCCCAACTGCAAGATGACATTAACCTGTCTTTATTATTAGACCCTGTCAACTTAGAGCTGCGTATGGTGGTAATTACAAGGAACAAAGAAATTTCTGCTGGTTGTTACTTTATGTTGTTGGTGGGGTTTTTTTTGTGAGGAGGAACGCTTTGGATGATGCTTTTCTTGAACTGCAATGCAATTAGGAACAGCTTTTAAGCTTTATACATATCTTTTCAATAACTGACTCAGTTTTGCATATGAGATCTATGGTTATTGTGGTTGTCTCCATTCCTGAAATGAATGAGTGATCAACATAAAACTAAAATGCTTTGGACAATGATGGTATGCCAAGAAACACCGGAGCCAGCAGAAAATTATCAAGAAATACCAGAGGAAAATGCAAAATTTAGCAGAATACTTTATAAAGCCTGATTTGTACTATCAAGTGAAAGAATTCAGTCACACCCATGTTCACTGAGTCCTTCTCTCTCTTTGCAAAAAAAAAAAAAAAAAAAAAGCCTGTGTATTAAGCTGCTACCTTTCTGCACAGAATTGAAAGGAGAAGACACTGAGAATAAAATGAGACATGTCGGTAATTGTGCAAGCTGTGTCACCCCTGGTGAAGGAACCACGGCTTTCTCCTAGTCACGGAATAAACACATAACTAGCAAAAACAAATCGTCAGAGAAAAACAAAGCCTAGGCTATGAGACAGAAGATGGTTTGTACGTGTGTCTGGCCGGGACCTGATGGAGGCAACAGAGCCTGTCTCAGCTGTAAGGCAGCAGCTGCCTGCTGTGGGAACAACCACCGCTTATTTCTTAGGACTCTGAGCCAGAACATGTATCCTCTAGCCTTAAGTATACGCACATGTTTTCACAGGGGAGTTCTTGTGAACTGGCTGCGTACAAGACAAATAATGTTTGCTTTTTTTTTTTCCCGCCTTGAGACTTGAGCAAAGAAACAAGTTCTTAATACAACAGACGTGATGTTTTGCCAGCATTTTATTTACCTTGCTGAGCACAAGCAAAATCTACCAAAAACATACATACTGTCACAAAACTGGAGAATATGGACAGCAAGAGACCTTCTGAGACTGTAGAGATAATCCCTGTGCTTCCTTTCTAGAAAACAGCTTTGTCTCAAGTTTGCAACTACAGTGGTTTTTTTCACTTCGCGGAAGGAATTAACAAAAAAGCAATGTGCAAAAATACAACAGAGACATCTAGGGTGGAAAAAAAGTGGTCCCAGTGAATGTGGTACACAGGGAAATCCATTGGCTATTTGTGGGCAATTACTTGTGAGTTTCTTCTAATGACTTTATCAAAGTTAGACAAAGTCTATATAGACTTTACAAATAATTACCTGAATTCACTGATCATCCTTTCTAATGTGATATATCACATATATATGACATTTTTTCTGTTACATACCTGGAAAACTCCTTTTTTTTTAGAGAGGAATATAGAATGATAATTGGAAAAACATCCAAAAAAACCAACATAGCTAACAGAACATGTTTGTTGGTACAGCTACAGATAAACAGTTTCAAACAAGGATTGAGTAACACTTGCAAAAATGACATCTTTGTCTGTCTAAGTGAAAAGTTACAACGGTTGTTATTCTCAAAGTGGCAATCATAACAAATCTGCAGTCAGAGCTGTATTGGTATATTTGTTTATGTAGGTTTTGGAAAGGCCTGTGCACTCTGAAAATGCTTTTCTTTTTCCTGAATCACCTGCAGAAGCAATAAAAAACTGAATGATACCCATGCAGTTAGTGAATATACTTCACCCTGATATCCTTGTTCACACAGATGAACCCAAACTGTACACCAGAGCACTTACTGAGAATCTGGCTGATTTTTTATGACACAGAAAATAGCTCTGGTTAAAAATGCTAAATACTTAAATGTATATCTTCTAACTTGATTTTAGTAAGCATTTCAGATTGGGAAAACAAGTGGAGCCCCAAAACATTTAGTTGTTTGGTTCACATGGAGCAACTTGACTGACAAAGTTGTACGCACATCCTGACACCTGTCAATCATAAGTAGCCCATCTGGGCCCTGTTCTTTTTATTCCTATTCAATAAAGAGATATTGCACAGGAGGCAGCTGGCGGGCTGTGCAGAACGCTTCCTCCTCCCTTCGTTTTCGTGCCTCTGCCTGCAAAAAGCAGGATCCAGCCATAAGGACCCCATTTTTATTTTTTTTTATGTGAGATTAGGAAATAGCTGAGCCAGTTCTGGCATAACAGTGCAGAAACTGATGTCACGCACAGCTGGATGGGGCTGCATCGAAGTGGCATGCAGGTGGGACACACCGTAGCAGGCAACGTCAACCAGGAGATGAACACATCACCTCCCTTTGTGTCTTTTCCCCAGGCGACTCCACCGCGCAGTCCCCATAATCAGAACAGAGAGCAAAGGCAGCGTGGTGCCCAGCACCGCTCGCTGCTGAGAACCACCAAGGAAAAAAACCTATATAATAGAGAGGACCCGGATATTAATATGAACATTATATGGTAGTTCACATGTAGTCTTTGGTGTATGGAAGGACACCATCTTTAGAGTGGGGAAACATACCTAAACACATCTACCATCTTACTGGACTCAGAACCACAGGTCACATAGTCAAGCTACTATTAGAAGAATTATGTTATTACACACAGAAGATGAGAAAGATGGCCTGGGCAAGCCTCCGGGCTACCAGCTTTTTGTCCTTCTTACCATGAGTTGAATCACTTTGCATGTGGGCTTACAAACTGGGATCAGAGAGCCTGGACCGTCCAAGGGAGGTACGTGGGGATGTTCAAGTTGCTCCAGGGCTGCAAAGCAAAACCTTGTGGGAGCCTGGGTCCTGCCGCCGTGGTGCCCAGCGCACCCCACCAGGACAGAGATGGCAGTACATTCAGAAACAGGAGAGGCTGTGCCTTTTTTTTTTTTTTTTGTATTGACTTTTCAGCTCTTCACAGATATTCACAATGCCTTTGAAGAACTTTGTCACAGAGAAATGATAAAAATTCAATCCTCTGTGAAGAGATGAGGTATCATTTTTCTTTCTTACTTTCCAAGACACTTACTGTCCCCTTTCCAGAATTTAGTTTTTCCAGTTCAGAATGATACAGACAATGAAAAAATGGGGTTTCCTCACCTTTTTTCTTACTTAAATTAAATTCGTCTGAAAACATTACTTCTTTTTCTATCCATTCAAGCCCAGAACTGCCAGAAGCAATGAGTCTACACATTAAACAAGCTGACCTAGAGCTGCTGCAATAACTACATTCCCCACGGCGACAGCCTGGTGACTTACAGAACCTCATCTGAAAAGGATGCAAGTCTGACAAGGCTGAGCTTCTCCCCTGGCATACTTTGTCACTCCAAATGGCCCAGGGACACACAGCCTGGGAACCTAAACAGCAGCCTCAGAATAATGTCCGTTGTCTGAACTCAAAGACATGTTCCAAACATCTAGGATATTTGTCGGGGAACGTACCAATCACATGGTGTAGAGAGGAGGAATAAAAGTTCCACAGTTTTGTATCACTGAGTAATGACGAATGCAATTCCGCTAGTTTAACTTTCAGTGAATATTACTCCTGTGACTTTTCTTCAACATCTGTCCTTGGACAAGAAAAATATTCCTCTGGAGATACCTTCTGCTCTCTACTGACCATAGGGGGATGCCAGAGTGACAGGTTCAGATATAGACATGTCGAAGCAAGAGCTGACACACACAGAGCATGTGCACATACAGGACAGTGTAAGGGGACAGGAATTTTGTTGTCAAAGAATGATTTTTTTCATATCGACCAAACTGTAACTTCAGGAGATGTTACTTTTCATGCTGCCACCTCTACAGTCTCACCCTTCCCTTCCCCACGGTCTGATCTCCTGGGAAAAGGCAGAGCTGACATGGGGGAGAGTTGCCCCAGGGACAGGAAGGACTTCCAGAGTGGACAAGGCAGTTGCACCCCATGTGCAAATGCCCTCCCTTCCAATCGTCATTTGATTTCAGCACACCCAGGTGAAACCTTCAAACCTTATGTCCTGATTCTTCCTCTCCTGAGACAACCTCCTTTTCTACTCCCTAAGAAGGACTCTAGGCCCTTCTCAAATAATTTCCATGCTGTGTAAAGACTAACACATCATGTGAAGAACGCCTCTGAAGCAGAACTGATCTACAAAATATTTTTGAAGACTGTGAATTCCTACAGGCTAGCACAAGTCTCCAGGCCAATCACAGGTATGCGATGAAAATCACTGCTCTGAATGACAACCTGCTGCTGCCTGTCCCACTCCTGCCACTTCGGTCCCAGCAAGAATATTTGGGTTTCAGCATACACTTCAAAGTCGTTATTCCTTCTGTTTTGTTTTGGAACAGCAGAGCTCATTTTTAGAGGAAAAAAAAAGGCAAGAGAATAGCTGTAGAAACACACAGCCTGGTGACACCCATGACACAGCAATATGCTGATTGTGGGCCCCCGAGCGTTTGGGTGAGCAGGTCCTGCTGGCAGCAGCACGGCCAAGTCCCGCCAGCCCCGTTCAGCAGCCACCGAGTCGCGCACCGCAAGTCAGAGTGTGTTCTGGTTATTTGTCTCACAACTCATTTAAACTGTAAAAGCACAAATGTGCGTGATTTTTATTATTACTGTTGCCTTCAGCAGATGTCTTGTGGGCAGTAGCTGTCTCCTTAATATTCCTGTGGAACAGCTTTCTGTTATACTGTACTGGGGGAAAAGATAATTACATCAGAGGCAGTCCTCTTCCTTCACAGAACAATTTCCCCACCCTGCACCATGTTTATGCTTAATTATGGCATATATTTGGGGTATTTCAGAACTGATAGCTCATTAAAATAGCATCCTAGCCGTCAGCCGTGACATTCCATCTGGGAAATGAAGTATAAATTTTAAGCCAGCCAATAAATCAATCAAAGTTCTAAACCTCTAAACCTGTAAAACAAACAAGAAAAAAAAAAAAAGAGCAACGCGTTAGCCAAAATTATCCTTTCCTCAGGCTCAAAATGAGGCAGCACAAACCATAGGCCCTTTATTTCCCCTTTTATTGGGAAAGGAGACAAATCATCAGGTGAAGGAGAAGCAGCTCTGCCCGAGAGCTCAGAGGAGCTTAGTGTCTCTGCTTTCCACCTACATGTCATCTGTAATTGGGGAGCATGTGGAAATTTCTGCACAGATTCAGCTTCCGTACTCTCACCTGGTTACTATCGGCTGCACTACAGAAACAATTGCAGCAGGGATGATGGATACTCGCTGCTGGATTTTAAACATTAGCTGGACAGTCAACTCACAGCTCCCATTTGGCAGCAGGGTGCAGATTCCAGTCACTGTCAGACACACTGCTCCAGCTGAAACTTGGTGTATGTGGCGTATCAAAATATATCGAGTAGCACCATGTATTCAGGTCTTTCATCCATCCTTTCCCCCAAAAATCCCTTGTATGTAGCAAGATGAAGGATGTACGCAGGGTTAGGAGAGGCCATGAAAGGACAAACATTCAATGCTCTGGGGAAATGGTTAGAGGTACTGAGGCATCCCTTTCAATTTAAGAGGATTTAGGCTACATATGGGTGCTAGAAACCTCATCGTCAGAGCCTTTCCCACAGTTTCAAATACCTAACAAGCCTGCAATGTGAGCAAGCCTGCCTGAAAAGGCTGGTGATGCTGGAAGCTCCATCTGTTGCTCATTCACAGCACATATTGTTAGGAGACCGGGAATGCCACTCTCCCACCTTGTCATACTCTCGCACTGCTTTGCATCGATAAGATTTCAGAAGCACATTTGTGGCTCTGCTCGGAGGGTGATATGACAAAACACTTGTCATGCTTTCCCTCTGCCAACGTGCCTTCTCTGCAGACAGCAAACTGGGCTGCTGCTGACCTTATTGTCTGGAAAGACAAAATCCCATGGGATTATTCTCTTTCTGTTGTTTTCAGATCCAGGCGTTTCTTCCTTCTGCTGCTTCTTCATCAGTGCTTAAGTACCAGGCCTTTAATCAGTATTGTGCCTTGACTTTCCTGACTGTGCCATATTTCACCCTTCCTTTCAATTTTAGCTTTATGTCATTTCTCCCTGCTCTGCTTGGACGTGATCCTGTCAAGCAGGGCACGTGAAGCACTGAGTCCCATTGGCTAAGTCAAATTACGGTGAAAATGGGGAAGGCAGAGCTTAAATCCAGAGACATTTGAGACAAAAAGTTCAGAAGTGCTCAAGGACTTTCAACATTTCCACTTCAGAGCGCCCAGCCTGCCATGATCGTGGCTGGCTGTCCACGGTACAAAACCCCTACTATTTTTTTAAAGCCTTGATTATCCTGTAGGGCACAGCGAGGGGCGTCACTTACTGCAGGGGGAAGTTGCACTGTGGAGTCGTGTCAGTGTGAACACACTTGTGATTTGTACGCTCCAAGGTGGCTGGGTGACTTTCATCTAATTTGGGCTTTGTGGACAAATTGTCATCAATTCATGGTATCAATTCATGGTCCAGAGTACCAAAATTCACAAGTTTAAGTGGAGTAAAATGGACTGCTGTTCTTGCTCCCCTGCTCTGCAGGACATTTTTCTGCCAGACTCGTTTCAGTGGTTCCCAATAACAGGACGAGGGGCAATGGGCACAAGTTGGAACATAGGAAGTTCCGTTCCAACACACGGAAAAACTTCTTTACAGTTAGGGTGAGCACTGGAGCAGGCTGCCCAGGGAGGTTGTGGAGTCCCCTTCTCTGGAGATTTTCAAGACCCGCCTGGATGCAGTCCTGAGTAATGTGCTCTAGGCAATCCTGCTTTGGCAGGGGAGTTGGACTAGATGATCTCTAGAGGTCCCTTCCAACTCTGAAAATTCCGTGATTCTGTGATTCCGTGACATGGATTTCTGAATTTCACCCCAACATACACACGCATGAGTGGATGTCATGATGTAAACAAGAGGAGCAGACTGAGTTCCTCTGTGGCCTTAAGACACGGTGAGAGCAGGAGGCAGGCTGAAACACATTTAAGCCATCATCCCATACAGCATTCATCTTCCCAGCTCTGAGTCACATCTTTTCTCCACCCTGATCCGTTTGATACTTAGGGACATTGAGCGAGAGACGAGTCACGGCTCTGAGAGAGAGGTGGCACAGAAACTCTGCAAGACAGTGGCAGAGGAAGGCGCTAACAGGAGTATTAAAACCTGATACTAGATTGAGCTGATACTAGACATTATTCCAAGGTATTTTCATAGAAAGCAGTTGCCAACGGTTGAAGGGCTGATATAAATTAAATGACTAGTGAAAGGAAATCCAAATCATTGAGCGAGCGTCACTGCTGAGTATTTGTTTAATTGAATTAAGGTAAAAGAGAATTCAAAATATGAAGCAAGCGTTAGTCCTGAATACCAGAAGCTCAAGAAAACAAAGGAAAACTAAAGTTATTCAAAGACAGCATCTGTAGGCAAAGGATGCAGATTTGTTCTCGTAACAGCTGCAAGTAATTGTTAAAGAGAACTAAATTCCTGTTTGGCTGACTATCTGTTTTGCATAAATATTCTGGAAGGGCTCTAGGGCATTACCAGTTTATCACAAAATAAAAAATAGACTTCTAGACAAACTTCTGAAGTTTATTTAAAAGGGCAATGTGACTTTTCTAGTGTTGTGTGTTTGCTTTTGCATGTGCAAAAGTAACAAGAAACACAGTCTTTGCAAGTACATCCTTTCTTAACAGAGAAATCCATGGTGATGACATTCTTAATAAATTCAGTTCACATTACTGTAATGATGTTTGTCTAGCAATACATTGGGAATTACAGTTAGCTTTAGCATGAATTAATTTGGTGCAATTTTCATGTGTTATCGACATGTTTTACATCCTTTGCTGCTTCCGAATTACCCCAGGATAATGGAAAATTTTTCTATGCATGAGTTTTCAAAATGCCTTTCAAATACAGCAAAGCATCCAACAAAGAAAAGCAATCTCTTGGGACCATCAGAATGCAAGATGGAATTTCTAGTTCATGATCTGCACCTATGTTTCCTCACTAGCAATGTGAAATGTTAAAATAAATTGAATGGCACAGTAGCCAGATCCTTGTCTCATGGTTATAGCAAATCATTAAGTAGGTTTTAAAGTTCATATCCTAGAAAAAGACTGTCTGGGAGAGGAAATGAAGGTTGTGATCATTTTTAAATAACTCACAGAGAAACTTCTGGTTGACTTTGATAGTACAATTAACAGCCCAAGTACCTTGGGTTTAGCTATCGGAGAGGGAAAAGCATTACTTCAGCTGCACAGGAGGTAAAAGTTAGAAGTTAAGGGAAGAAATTAAGCAATGGAAAATAAAATATAAGTACCAGCGATAAAGCAGCTGACTGTGAAGTCTCTAAGAATAAGCTGCCAAAATTGCCACAAACAAAATACGAACAAAGACAAAATCTAACAGACGACTATGCTGCACTGCTTGGCAGCAGAGGTGGTTTATTTCTCTTTTCTAATTTGGCATATTCCAGACCTGAGTCTGCGGCAATTTATCTGTTCATACTTAAACCACGTTTCCTTTACTGCTGGCAGTCCCTGTAGCTCGGGACAGCAATGACAGCAAGCGGGACAAAGAGGAATTTCATGCAGGAGGCGAGGTGTCAGTGTCCACGCTGGAGAGCACGTGGAGGAAGGGCTGCTGTTTTGGGGTTTCACCACACCAGGGTTGCTGGAGCCCCTGACTGACCCTGCCCTAGGTGAGATAGAAGGACAATTTGGCAGAGGTGGCCTCCACTAATAGGGTGGAAATACCCTGTGACAAAACAGTCATCTATTGTTATAGAGTTGTGATTATTTAAAACAAACGTCCTTTTCACACTTGTCCACAGAAAGGGGGAAAAGAGGAAACGGTGAAGTTGAGCAAATACCTGGTTAGACATGCCCATGTGGAAGGTGTCTAATAAAGGCAGTTACATTTAATAACCAGAGGAACACCATCACTTCATCTGGATAACAAACAGGCAGGACTTGAAAGAAAATCTTGCTGTCCCTTTGTTGCCATGACAGCCTTATGAAAAATATAAAAGAAGATAACACAACCATCAAACTCAGGATGTGAAATTTCAACGAAGTCAGGATATTGTCTGATAGACTAGCTCAGTGATTCAATAAAAGCCACTGTCTTCAAAAATCATACATACATGGACCAATGCTGGTGTGAAGGAAATGCAGTGGAGAGAACTGCCATGCGCTCCTGTTCAGTCCTCCTGGAAAACAGTGAGACAGAGGGATTAGCAGCAGGGTTTTTTGATGTAGTCTTCCTTTCCATGACCACAGAACTATTCAGAGTTCATCTTGAATGTGTCATTCTGTCACCTTAGCTAGATTTCGGTCTCATCCCTCATAGTTTAACGCCCTTCGTGCTGAACAGACTTTACCCTCACTCAAAATGACCAGGTATTAAGCACCGATTTTTCAGTGCAAGCAGGCAGTCTGAGATGTGCTCAGGACAACAACCCAGTGAAAGGTAAGCCCATAGGTCAAACACTTTTCTCTCTACAGAAAATCAGTACAGACAAGTGGCTACTTAGGGGCAGGACCCAAGAGGGACTTCTGTGCTTAAAGTACTTACACAGAGACAGAGTATCCCACTGCCACTTAACTTCCAACTGTGTCTTGTTTTTAATAAAGTTCATAGTACCTACAGCTTTAATTCATGTTTGGAGCGAGCCTAGGCCTACACAGCCCAGAAACCGAGCCACATCAAGAGCCTCTCCCGCGGCATATGTCCCACAAGGCCACCACTCTCAAAACCTGCCAGACAGCCAGCATCACGTTTGTTATGAAATGAATTAGCTGCTACTTTCCCTCTATCAAAAAGGTAGTGGGAGTGGTCTGGGCAATTTCTACCTGTTATCTACCCACCATTTAGCATTAGAGCATCAGGCCAGCCTTGAAAATCTGAAGTGGTTTAAAGCCATATCTTGTAGAAGGTTATCACCTGAATACCAGATTACAGGCTAATGGGGTAGGGACAATGCACACTCTCACATCCTCTCTCTATAAGGCTAAAGGTAGAAAGAGCCCATGCGTGTGCAGTGCAGGGATGGCTCACCTGCAAACTGAAATTCATGGTCCCAGCTTTCCAGTTTGCTTACAGACTTTGTTTGACATACAACACAGGACTTTTTCCTGTTAGTGACCACCTTGGCTTAGGATAGGTCTAAGGAAAAGTTCCAAGCATCAAGCATGTCTTTGCTGCACAGCAGAATAGCTTCAGGAGGAGAGGTAGAGAACACTCCTTCCCTTCCCAGGGCTCTCTTTGAACCCTACCAGGCCAAGGCTGGAATTGAACCTGGGACTTCAGCTATAGCCTAGTGGATTGATATCTCACTATGTTAGTCAAAAGAAGCAGCACCAGCTTGTCTCATCATCTTGAGGGAAGAGCATGACCATCACATCACCTTATAAAGAAGGATACTGTCACCTACAAGACTTGTAGCCACCAGTTTGGCAGAAGTGCTTCCTTGAAGCTTTAGGTCAGATGTCCAAGCTCCAGACAGGTGTACAATTTCAGGACAGGTCCTATCTCAGCATTTTCTGAGATGTCCTCTAACTCCATCCCAGGCATTCTGCAATGACAGGCAATGACAGATCTTCTGCTGAACATGCTGCTATTTTGGCTCTTATCCTGATGCATCTTAGTCTATGTCGATAAAACTTATTTAGAAGGACCAGAGAAGGATCCTTGCTCCATGTAGTCCCCTGTAGAGCAGAATGACCACAATGACCCAAAACTGGTTACCCGGGATAGAGACAGGGCTGAGGTACTCAATGACTTTTTTGCCTCAGTCTTCACTGGCAAGGACTGCAGCCACACTGCCCGTGATGCAGAATGCAAAAGCCAGGATTGGGAAAATGGAGAACCGCCCACTGTAGAAGAAGATCAAGTGCGGGACCACCTGAGGAACCTGAAGGTGCACAAGTCCATGGGACCTGATGAGATACANATGTGGCCTTGGGCAACCTGGTCTAGTGGGAGGTGTCCCTGCCTATGGCAGGGGGGTTGGAACTCGATGATCTTCAAGGTCCTTTCCAACCTAAACCATTCTATGATTCTATGATTCTATGAAAACAGCACTTAGCTGGTCTTCATGTCCCACCCCAGGGACACTCAGACAAAATTGTTCTTATTTGTGTGTGTTTTGGCAGTGCAAAGTATCTGAAATGTTGAAAATGCAGCCCAGCTGAGTTGTGTTGCCGCAGCATGAAGCTAAAGGTGTGTGTAGCAGGTCATGTGTGGCACAAAGGTAGCTGTGAGTGCTGGGGGGAGGGTAAAGCTGTTGGAGATACTTTGAAAGGGCTATATCTCATATCCGCTGCATGCAGAAAGGGGTGCTTGGAGTGAATCATCCCCAGCAGCAATGCACCCTTGAAGAGGACTCACTGGCATTGTCCAAAATGGAGCCACGAGGTAATGTAATATCGATGTGCCCTCAGCCTCTTCATGTGGAGCACATAACCCGTGAACACACATTGCTGGATTTCACTCCTAGGATGTGGCACAGTAAAGTTAGACAGCACAGCATCCCCACTCTCAGCTGAAGCAATCTTTCACATCTTTTACAGCCCTACAGCCACTCTTAATCCTAGCGGGAGAACACTCAGTAACTTTGAGAAACATGACACTTTCGGTAGCATACTTTTATAAGCTGATTTTGCAACTGAAGTTTTGGCAGCTAGCTTTTACCGCTTCGGCCAAAGCCTGTAAATAATTGAGACAACAGCTATTACTTTTGCAACTGTATGCCCTTCTAGCTGCTGTGAACACCTGAACTTTTCTTCAGTTCCCATAAATCTGCTAATTATAAGAGACATGAACTCTAGAGCACGTGGAGGACTGTGGGATTTCTCTTTCCAGTTTGATCTCTACTGGTGGCCATCCAGGAGTGTAAATCTTAAAGGATAAATTAGAGGAAGGACCAGGAAACATAAAAGGAAAATGATACCAAAATGAAAGTGTCTATACGACCCAAACAAAAAAATAAGAACATGAAGGAACATCACCTTGTAGATGTTGTCCCTCTGCAGTTCAGTGAGGCCTGATCCAAGCCCTGATTAACATATGAATTTGTTTTACTGCCACAGATGAAATATGGCCTTTTCCAGGATAGAAAACAACAGGAGATTGCAAGGGTCCTAAAAAAGAGATTCTAGACAAAAACACCTACTGGGAGCTGGCCTGCATGAATAACAAATTCAGAGACAAACAATCCATGCCAATGAAATCAAATATGTGTTGCTTGTAGCCCCTACACACAAGCATGTACGAAAGCATATTCACAATTTATTTCAAATTTACTGAACATTTCAAAGCTGAAAAAAAATCGCAGGTGATTACATTTCCCAGTTGCTAGGAACAGAAAAAGATGAATTTGATCTTCGTAGCCGCCTTCCTCCTCACACACACACTCTGCCACATCGTTTTTCTCCCATGCAAAACATATGCTGATTTTGCAGAAGGCCTCCTATTTTCTAAAGCCAGCCCTGCCGTGAAAACACACAGCTTCAGTGATGAAATCAGTGCTGTGTCAATGGTCTCTGTCAAAGGCAAGCACCAAGCCAGCAGCATGGAACCTTCTCAGCTTCAGACGACTGGGGGAGGAGGACAAGTCAGAGGCAGCCCTTGTCCTTGCTCCTGAGAAAGACAGTCTTTTCTGTTCCTAGGGACTTTGTTCTAGTGCATGTCGGACAAATGAACTAAAAAGCCTGTCTTTTCGTGTAGCCCATTCTTCTATCATATGCCATCTAATTTCACTCAGTTATCCTTGTACTGAACCCAGTAACTTGGTTTTGGCTACAGTGTGTCTTCCAGAAAGACCTCCAGCGTTAATTTGCAAACACAAATGAAAAATTCTCTGCTTCCAAGGCTTGTTCTTTCCCAATGATGAATCACTGTCCCTGTTAAAAGTGTGTATCTTACATCTTTTCTGATTTTTAATTGAAATTCTCATGGGAATGTTGCTTCTGGTTCCGGTAGCATTAAGCCAATGAATCACCACAGCTCTGATTCAGCATGACAGCTCCTACATGTAACAAAGAAATCCATAGCCTTATGAAACACAGACAGCTAAATGGACAAATGCTTCTTATATATCAAATCTACTGGCACATGAACCTGAATGCTGTGCTGAAATAACAGCATTCCAGGTACAGACAAGAATCAATTAAGATTTTTTAAATCCAGCATCACGATCAAATATTCAGGAAGCCAAATGCTGATAGAGATCAATCCCAAATACAGAACTTTCAATAAGAGTTCAAAATCAACAGGCTAAAGAAAAAGAGACAAAGACAATATCACATAAATGTCTGAGCTTCAGGCTAAAGATATGAGGACAAAATGATAGCATCAACTGTATCTTTATCTTGGATGGTTTGAAAACTGTATTGGAAACTGCCCAGTGCTTTCAGAGAGTACTAGACTTGAACGCTGCAGTTCATCTTCCTCATCTGCCTGCTCATCAATTTATTCTGCAAGCATCAAGGGAGTCGAACATTAATCCCTCAACTGCTAGACTGGTTTCTTGGTTAGTTATGCTAACTCCTTTTGTGGAGGCAAAAATTGTTAAAAACATGTTGTGATGGTTTAACCCTAGTCAGCAACTAGGGCCACGCAGTCGCTCGCTCACTTCTCCGCCTCCCCCTCCAGAAGGGCCGGGAGAAGAGGAAGAAAAGGAGGGGAAAGAGAAAAACCTTGTGGGTTGAGATAAAGACAGTTTAATAGAACAATAATGGAATGGGAAAATAACAACAACAACAACAACAACAACAATAATAATAATAATAATAATAATAATGGTAAAAGAATATACAAAATAGAGTAATACATCCCAAGTTGCTCTCACCACCTGGTTGTTGGTTGCCAAGCCTGTCCCGAACAGTGATAGTGATTGCTGCCCCTCAGCCAACCCCTGTTTATATACTGAACATGACATGTACAGTATGGAATATTCCATTGGGCAGCTTGTCCTGTCTATGCTCCCTTTCAGCTTCTATGGGAAGCTGAAAAAAAGTCCTTGACTAGTATAAACATGGCAACTAAAACAACATGCGTTATCGACATTCCTTTCATACCAAATCTGAAACACAGCGGCCACTAGAAAGAAAATTAGCTTTATCCCAGCTGAAACCAGGACACATGTTTTCCCACAAAGCTTTGACTCATAAGGGCTCTGCTTTCTTCACTTTGAGGTCTGCCTGCCTGGCTCAGCCTGCAGAAAACCAGAGTCCTGGTGGTTTCCAGCGGTGTGAATGTAGAGAAGAAGCACTACATTCCACAGAAAATAAACACACTCAAAATTGGTCTCTACAACCTCTCAAAACGCTGAGTGTGGGATTGTAAACCCTCCCTACAACAGAGTCTTGCATTGCTCCAGCAAAGAGTCACCTCCACACTGCTTTGCTTCAGGATGGTTTGAATGCCCTGAAATGTCCTTGCATATTCATTTTGTTCACAGTGAGGCCCCGCACTTTTGGAACAGTTTGCATGTAAGTATCTGCTTAAGCCTCACTGAGACCAAATAGCAGTTAAGCATATATTGTGAAAACCAGGGCTGTATTGCACAAACAGCTGTAAACAGTGTCATTAATAGAAAATACTAATATTAGTAAAGCGATAAGCTTAGGCACTTTCATTAATGAACCTCATCAGTTCACATATTCAAAGCACAATGCAATTAGCTTTTTTCCGAACAGCTTTGTGTGCCATGCCAGCAAGCAACGCCAACTCCGCTTAATGCAGAACTGAGTTTTTCAGAAATATAACTGCATGTTTTGTGATGACTTCCTAATTGGAAGTACCAACGCACACATGTCCCCGGAGCAATGTCTGATTAGATATTAGTACTCACAAGCAACCATGAATGAATTCCAGGTAATTTCATGCTCTAATTATTCATGTATTTGTTCTGTTGCATTTCTGAGAACCAGGTCTATCAAAATAATCCAACATATCAGCCATGGGATATACCCATGGCAGTAATCAGTATTTCCTTGCTCTTAAACCAGGACTTGCTATACTGAAATCTGTTACGTGCCACCTCTCATTGCAGGGACCATGGTGCCAACAGGAAATCTGTAGAGATTGTCAAACCTGGTGAGTGTATATCTGAGTCACTGAAAGAGCATAAAATGATGAAATTATGCTGCCAGTGTAAAGACTGGGGAAGGAACCCATGGGACTGCTGTGCAGCAGCGCACCGGGCTGCTCCCAACCTGCTGGGAAAAGCTTGAGTCCCATCAGCTAATACCTGCTATAAACTGAGATTCCATTCCAAGTGCTTAGGAAAACTTAAGATTCGTGCATGTATCATAACATTTTGGAAGTGTGCATAATAATCAGTTGAGGATGCAGTTTATGTGCTGTTACGTAGTTTAGTCATGTATCTGTGTTAGGATTTTCCCCTTCACAGCTCCAGGTAACACCTTGTTACCATCTGACATACTGTTACTGTTGAAATATAGGGTGATAGACTCTAAGAAAGATGCTTGGAAATCTCCCCACTTAACAGTGAAGCAAGAGCTGCGAATAAAACCTTCTTCGCTTCTTAAACAAGTTGGAAAAGAAACTTAATGACAGGTTGACATATTAACTATTGATTAATTATGAAGGTAATTAGGAAGATAAGGACAGTTCACTGTTATACACTGGAACACCCAAAAAATCACCTCCACCTTGTAATGTTTTCCTCAACTCCAATTTTCATGTTTGGCCCCAGGAGTTGCCACATGTCAGTCTCTGCAAGCTTGGGGAATAAGCACTGAAATCCCCACCAAAGTCTATCCTAGAGAGGTGCAAATTCATAAGTACCCTGTAACAGATCTAAATATTAGTATATAAATTTACAAAAAAAATAAAAATAAAACCAGAAAAAACACCAAACTATGGAAACTTGTTGTCTATTGTTACATGTTGCCATACCATGTTTGTCTGTGCTGGAGCAAGCTTGTGAGAGGTTGGTAGTTACTCCCCTTGCATTATGTCACCACTAAATGATGTTATTAAGAGAGAATGACAAAGATTTTAGGGAGGTTAATAAGTTTCTAGGAAGTATAGATCCCACCATTACCCAGAAAAGAGCTGTCTGTAACAGTCTCATTGTAAGACCATCATCTGCAGCAGTAAGACAAACCACATCCAGATGTGCCCCCTCTCTGCATCAGAAACAAAGGATGTCCATGGCACTAATTCAAACTCTGATACCTAAGTTTTCGGCACCTGAACTTAAGGTAGCTGAATGACCCTAAGAGTATTTCCACTCATGAAGAAAGACCTGAATAATAGGTATTTTTATATCAAGCATAAACTTCTCCTTTTTTCCCACTTAGCCAGAGAAAGAAAGATCTTTGCGATGGCAGAAAAATATAGTGCAATCTTGTAAGTGTGGGGAACAAAGCAGCACCATAGTACCCTGAGTTTATGACCGGTAGAGAATAATCCACTGCTCTTCCCACACCTGACCTGGATGGTTCAAGATGGCCTGACTACATCCTCCTGGACCAGTACAGTGCACTGGAAACAGAAGTAGCTTGTCTGAAGCTTTTTAGTTTCCAACCACCTGCAATACTGCCTTGAATCAGCTTTGATGGTTTGCTCACTGTACCCTGAGCAGCATTTAAGGCACTTATTCTTCCAAAAAGCAAGTTGAGTGCAAGTCCTCCACAGGGACTCTGGCCTGAATCTCAGGGCTGGCTGACATATATTCTTTTATAGAGGAACTGTAGGACGAAACAGCTTTAAGAGTCTACATGGACCCTGTTCCATTGCCTCCACTGCTGTTACCTGCGCCTGAAAGTTTGGCTGTGTTTGGTGAGCTGGGCAAGTGAGAGAAGTGCAAACAACTCACATTACCCTCTCTTGTTCTGGCATCAGTCTGGTGTGTACCTTCACCAGCTCCCCAAACACACAATGTTACTGGTGCACCTAAATAACACCTCTCACCCAGCTACAGTGGGTAATAATGCCTAAAATGGGGAAGAAAACATCAATACATCTCTTCAATATTCTGCAGGAGTGATATCTTATGAGAGTTATTTTTGAGTTTCTTGTTCATGATTCCAGCTCCAGATCTGAAAACTCACCTTCATGTATTCTGCTCACAACGTCTCCCCATCCCCTGCTGCTTTAGGGTGGGTCTTTGCTGCAGGGTTAGTCTGGATTCTTGCTCAAAGCCTGGTTTCCTCTCCCATGCACATAGGAGAGAAATCCCATATCAGGTGGCTGAAGCAAAACCAGCTGAGGATTCAAGATTTTCTTTTGATATGGTCTGGACTGGCAGATTTCTGCCTTGCAAATGAATTCAACAACTGCCACCCTGTCCTGCAGATTCATAGAAGGGCCCTGTTTTCTTGCCCCCTTAACTCCTCCTTTCATCACTGGAAGTTATCTAGATTGTTTAGCATTTAAAGACAAATTCCTTCCCATTGCTGTGCTGTTTTTTTCCCATCCTTGTGCCACATTTGAACAGGAACTTCATGCCTGGACCTGACCTTGCCTGCACTAGGCTTTTGGTAGGAGTTCAGTAAGACTCATAATTTGGGAAGACCCCAGAAATCAGAAACTGAAATTTCTAAGCAGACAACAACAAAAGGACTCCCAAAAGAGATGCCTCAGGATGGGAAATGAATAAAATACTGAACACTGTGTTCAGGATGACCAAAGAAAGCAGCTTGGCACTTGACAGATCAGTAGTGTCTGTCTGATACTGCTTCTGTTGAATTACTGATGATTATTCTCAATTTATTGTGTGGTAATGCCAGTCTGGGCTCACAGCTGCCTTGCAAAATAACAACTGACCAGCTCAGGGGGATTTTGTTGATTGTTTTCACTGCCTGCATTTCTATAACAAGACATGCTTCTGCATCAATGCAAAATGCCATCAGCATCCTTTTTTCCCTGAGCATGACTTTCATTCACTGCCCCAACAGCATATCCCTTCCAGTTCTTGGCTTAGTTTACTAAACTGGAAGAGTAATAGCACTTCCAAACAGGTTTTTCCGCAATTCCAGTGTAATCTTGCATTGGCACAGCTTGTGAGCAGAGCCAAGAGTTCAACCAAAGACACAAGTTTATGCAGCACTGAAGTGAACAAAGCAGCACAACTAGAATTTCATGTGTGCTCGCTCTTCAGTGAAGACATGTCCTTAATATAAATGACTGTCATTTTATAAGCAACAATTTTCAACAGTACAAAGAGAAGCCAAATTTGTGTTGAATGTTGGTAGGTTGGGGACTAAAATAAATAATCTGGATAAAAGACATTTCTGGAAAAATGAATTTCCACTGATGTGGCTGTTGCACAGAAGGGGTTTTGCTACAGTTTGTCACATGGTGTTTAAGACAGTCATATCATTTTTTTTGTTAACATTTCCATGCTGAACTCCAAACTGTTACTACATTACCTGCAAAGTGGGACACCTTTAGGTTCAGTCTACCAGGTTTCTTAGTTTTGTTGCAAAGCAAAGACTGAGAAAAAACAGATCTGAGAACATTTGGGAGAATTTAGCTGCAGGGAGTCATGGAAGGAGGATGCAGCTTGCTGAATGAAATCCTGAATTCCTACAAAACAGGCTAGGCACGGCTCATAGAAAGGACTTTAGACTAGAAAAAGATGAAGGGGGAAACTGGGCATGGTTTTAGTTCTCAGGAATAACAAATGAGGTAACAAAATACATGGCGACAGCTGAGGGAGCATGAGGAAGGAAACTTGTACTGATAGGAACCAAAGTCAAGTAGCTGATAGTGCTTCTGAGGGACTGTTTCTCTCCCAGTTGGGTTACTGAGTGTGGATGGTAAGAAACTGCTTCCCCGTCGTGCACTAATGCAGGAGGGCTGGCGAACGGACTGGGCAAGGTCAAACTGTTGGAACAGGATGTGAAATCAGACACTATAAGGGATAACAGCATGTGGTAAAATAACAGCCACATTTAGAGCAGATGTATCGAGGAAAATCAGTCTGCAGGAAGACAGAGATGAAGATAAAGGCAGTGGGGTGCATCGACAAAGGAACTGAGCATAAAAGTGTAAAGGTAGAAACAATGGCATGGGCAAAACAGTATCTGTCTCAATCTCACTGGGAAAAAAAAAGAAAAATATATTTTACTCAGCTGAGAAATCACCATATAATTTCATGATAAGCTCTGGCTGTTATAGATATTTAGGTAATGTTATTAGAAAGAGAACTTTCCTAATAATCACATTGTTAAGGGACACTTCAATGACCTAGATAAAGAATGTAGAATAAGTGTGATGAGTAATAGCGGGGTAAGTTACTTGTAGATGGGATGGGTGGGAGATTCCTCCACCAAATAGCCAAAAAACCCAACAGACTGTATGCTATTTTTATTGGTCTTGTAATTGCTGAAACCATTTTTTAAGATTTGATCATTAAAAATAAAATCCCAAAGACTAAGAAGTTGAATTTATATTAAATGGAAGAGCATGGGAAAGTAGGTCTGCAAGTTCTTCACTGAAGAGAGAACATTATTAGAAATGAAGGAAACTAATTAAATCACCTGTTGCTGAAAAGATCTATATAGTGACTAATTACAAATATTTCTGCTGTTCACCTGGAGCTAACTACTTCTTAATGGAGAAAGACATAAAAAGATGCTAGGAGTATTGTACAAAAGACTGGAGAACTGGGTAAAATTCTGGTCATCAATATTCAAGAATTTGAGCTGAGATTTAAACAGACGTAGAGCAGCACTGTTCAGGTGGCCAAAGCAATAGGTAGTTTATCATGGGGGGGAAAAAAAGGAAAACAACTTGATTCGTGTATCATTTAAGACAGTGTTGTGGTTTGGGCCGAACCAGCCACTGGGAGAATGACAGATGCTCCCCCCTACCTCTCTTCAAAGAGAGAGGTAAGAGAGACAGAGAGTTTTATGAACTACTTTAATGAAATACTAATAATCAAATAAAAAGAAAATAATGAAATATATACAAAACCGTATCAAGCTCCCAGGATGATGATCACACCACTGGCTGGCACAGGGGAAGCCCCAGACTGGGCTCAGTGATGGATGGGAACATATATTCCAGATCTGGATTCAGGATGGGGATCAAGGGCAGACAAACAGACAGGGTCCTCCTTGGATGCTGGCCATTGAATAAAGAGGGCTCACCCTTTGATCCCTCAGCTTTTATACTGAGCGTGATGCAGATGGGATGGAATACCCTGTTGGTCAGTTTTGGGTCACCTGTCCTGTTCGCTCCTCCCCACAGGTGTGACCCCTCTACACTTTTCCGCTTCCAGTCCTCCAATGGGGCAAATAACCAAGTTCACTGGCCTTGGGTGTTATAGCAATAAGTATAAGCAGGAGCCTCTCTGCATACCGTTCCTTGGCATCAACTATAAACATAGGTCTTATTACTCTGAGGGCGAACAGTTTCTCCACAATATGCCATTAACTTCAGTAGTTAGAAGAGGCCTAGCTAAAAAGTGAAGTTAGTGAACAAAATTGGTCCTGTTTTACCTCAAACCAGGGCATAGAGAAAAATGAGAAGTAAGTTAAATCCAGACATGGCGGAGAAAAGATCTGTACACATATACATATAAATATAATATAATAATAATATATAAGACATTGGTTTAAGAGCAAATAGGTTAATCAATACATTAAAATGAGTGACCATGCACATATTTAGCATGGAAATGGGAAGGTCTCTTGCCATTTGAGGAGAGAGGTTATGGAACACTGGGTTGGTCAAAGCAGGGGCACAAAACCTAAGGAGAGCTCAGATGGAGCTAAACCAGTTGGTACATTATGGTTGCAGCATGAGAGAGTGGCTCTGAGGCTCAGGAGAGTCCTTCCTGCCTATTGTCTGCTCCAGCTATTGTAATGCCACTGTCAGAAGTGCAGTGCTGCTTATTAAAAAATGCTGAAAAGTAGGGCAAAATGGACATTCTCCTTGTTGTCTCCTTACTAAAACAAACAATAAAGGAAATAATAACAGAGGAAACTGAAGACAAAATAACTTCAAAGGTACAATATTCAGCTGGCACTAATGTTCCAATATTGGACTCCATGATTTTGCTTTTGATGCAGTGCAGGATGCTGACTATTGGGCTGGAACTGCTGATAATTACATGGCATTGATTTTTTTTTCTGTCTTTCATAGTACCAGTGTCAATTTCCCTCTTTGCTGATGCACAGCGCTTGCCAAAGAGCATGGGCTGAAGGAGAAGAGCTTGGACTTGATAAAATATCCTCTCCATTGCTGGCAGTGTCTTCAATACTGAGAAAATAAGCAGAAGGCATCCTGTGTTACTGTCCACAGTGCCAGTGACTGCCACTGACATCAAAGAATTTGGCTGCAAGGACCCCTGTTGCCCGAGGCATTTACCCTTAGAGTGTAACTACACGCAGTCACCCTCCAACAACCACCCCGCACACCTAACCCAACTGGCCTTCTGTTTGCTAGGTGGGATACTGATAGCAACACCTCTGTGGCAGCTGAGAATTCAGGAACAGCTTAGAAATCTTGCTGGGAAGGTGGGTAAATATTCGAGCAGACGACGGCTGCTGAGTTCTGCCGCAGCTACGCCTGCTGTTCTGAGGGAAGCTCGGGTTTAAGACAAATTGTCCCAAACACAGCACAAGGAAACATGCTGTAATCACGTCTGGTAAACAAGAGGAGCAGTAAACTGAAAAATAATGAACCAAAACAGCTGTGGCAGAAAGTAGACATAGATAGTGACCAAAACAATGAGGGAATAGTCTAATGTGATCCCCCTCCTCTTCTGAGGGACTTAAAAATAGTTCAAACAAGGAAAAATCAGGGACTGAAGCAATGATTTACACTATCCTCATGACTGCCAGCCCATAGCCTCCTCAGGCCCTCCTCCTCAGATATTTCCTACCTATAGCACAGAGAGGAAACCCATTATATAACCACAGCCATCAGCTTCACCTATATACTGAAGAGCACCTAGATACAAGACTTCATTTCTTCTTTCCATCGTATGTGATTTTCTTTCTTCGTCCTCCTGGTTTTCCTTTTTGCTTTGCTGTCTGTTTAAGAATAATCTGGGTTAGAGAACTGTGAGAGTGTCAGCACATGCTCTGAGCCTCCGACCAAAGAGGCAACTCACAGCAGCACCATAAGGAGCCCAATGCTTGGAGGAGTTTACTAGCTCTTGGAGTGATTTGAAAGAGCATTTGCCACGCCCGACTAACTGCAAATAATGAGTACATTCACTTCTTTCTTTTCCCTGTAAGTTGTAGCAGGCACAGCCTCAACTCTGGAGCACCACATAGCTGTTACTTTTTACCACTTCCAAACTACATTTAATTATTTAAATCTTCTATAGTTATCAGAGTAACTCATTTTTCTCAATATGACAGTATCGGGTCTATTTGTGGGAAAGGAGAACAAAGGGTACTTACTGCACGCTTTGTGGGCTAGCAGTTGATTCTTATATGTCCTCTAATAAGTCCCTCTTATCTTCACCTGCTTTATATACAGCAGTGGTTTTTTGCTCCTCTCTGGCACAGAATCACAGAGTCACAGAATGGTAGGGGTTGGAAGGGACCTTTGGAGATCATCTAGTCCAACCCCCCTGCCAAAGCAAGTTCACCTACAGCAGGTTGGACAGAAACACATCCAGGTGGGTTTTGAATATCTCCAGAGAAGGAGACTCCACAACCTCTCTGGGCAGCCTGTTCCAGTGCTCTGTCACCTTCAAAGTAAAGAAGTTTTTCCTCACGCTGAGGTGGAATTTCCTGTGTTCCAGTTTGTGCCCATTGCCCCTTGTCGTGTTGCAGACCCAGGTGTCTCAGCCTTTCCTCGTAAGAGAGGTGCTCCAGTCCCTCAATCATCTTTGTAGCCCTCAGCTGGACTCTCCCCAGCAGTTCTTTGTCCTTCTTGAATTGGGAATCCCAGAACTGGACACAGTACTCCAAATGAGGCCTTACCAGGGCAGTGTAGAGTGGGAGGATAACTATTGAAGACAGGTAGTTTTGCCCAACTAACACAGCACTATTTAATATTCTGAGTATTTAAAGACTCAGCAGGCAAACCCAGAGAGTGGAAAATAGTAGCAGAACCTATAAGGAGGATGCCTTGGGTTGGCCACAGCAAGACCAGCTCTGCAACAAGGGGGGAGTCCCTATCCCATTCTTTGAGGGACCTAGGATGCTGGCACGCAAAATTCTACCTGCTTCACACTTCTCTGTGTTCAAGATTTTACCTAAATTTGAGCCTAAGCATGGCAGAAAAATGTTTTAGGTGAATCTGCACTGTGTGCTGCAGCCCCAGTGTTCCCCAGAGGAGCCATGAAGCCCTCTACAATGACTAGTGTGCCGAAAGCATGTTGTTAACAATAACATCTGGCACCAGTGAGTGACTGATGTCACTTTCATGGCAGTGGAAAACCAAGAGGTTATTCATCTTGATTATTATTTTTTAAGCTCTGACAGTCTGAAACCAGATTTGTTTTGTTTTGTTTTGTTTTTTTAAAACTGAAATAGAGGACAGTTCGTGACAGCTAGAACAGCAGGTGGCCGGCGATCGATTCATTTTAAAGGAAGATGACTAATTCTCTCCTGTCACACATGAAAGCAATTTCAATATCAAACAAAGAGTCTAATTTTGAGAGACTGCATTATCCTCCAAGCGCTTGAACCCTGAGATCTTCCTTCTCTATCTCAGGCAAAGTTCTCTTTGCATCTCATGCGTAATTTCTGTAACATGCTTCTTAAGAGATTTTGAAACAAACTGCTCCTTTGTACCAGGGAGTGTCATCTGGCTGCATAAAACCTCATTAATTCTACTGAGGAAAATATAGTGGTGGTCACAGTGTGACCTTCAGTTAGAGATGGGCAAGATAAACGTGTCAGAGGCAGAGAGGGGGGAAAAGGAGACATTTATAATTCTGTTCATTTTGTAGAAGTAGAAGATTTCAAATAAAGGTTTGTAATATTTGAAGGAAAATTAATAGATGGGCTGGGGTATTTTCTCTTAATAAGGATAGATCACAGTGCTATTCAGAGATAGCTCAACACTGATGTAGTGACAGAAAGTGATCCTAAAGCCTCTTGCATTGACTTTTGAAGGATTTTGGCAGTTGAGCTCCTCCTACGTTTCCCACCTTTTCTTAGAAAAAAAGAAATGGGCCACGTGCCTAAGAGCTGCTTCCACCCGGCTACTCTGACCACCAGAAAGATACCAAAGAGATTGCGAAAGACCATATTACTTAGAACAGCCCATAGATTTGCAACAGGAACTANTGAAAGACCATATTACCATATTACCATATTGTGAACAGCCCATAGATTTGCAACAGGAACTAAGTTCATTGAAGCCTTGGAAGTGAGACTACATTGCTGCCTCATCCTTTAGCCTTTCATGAAGCAGGGGAAGTTCAGCAGATTTGGCTAAGATTGCTTCAGTGGTTCAGAAGGATCAACCAAGACAAAACTTCTGGTCCCATCTACACTGTGCTAGAGGTGCTTGATCACTGCCTCTTCATGTGATCACTGCATCACTTCATGTGCCTCTTGAGCACATACAAGCTTGTTTTNTTACGCATCATTTAAGTCCATTTAAAAGCAGTGATGGCACAGAGTCTGCCTTAGAGACTCTGTCTACTCTTGAAAACAGCAAGACAGGGAAAATCAAACTGCAACAAGTGCCTCTTGAGCACATACAAGCTTGTTTTTCAACAAGTTGTGAGTGGAAAGACTTGAACAAATTTTCACCAGAAGAATAAATGGCATACTCTCAACACAAATTATAAGCCAATCAAGAGGAGAAACAAAACTTCTTTGTAATTCCACCTGATTCGACATGATAGGCAAAGCTTCACTTCAGATGGTTAAATTCTGGCAGCGTAAGAAACAACTGAAAATGGGGTCTAAGTATGAGACACATCAGATACTTTTATGAACCTGCACAGCAATCAGCCCTGCCTAAAATTATGCATTTAGTGCATGCCCAGTTTGACTGCAACCATTCAAATCATACAGAAGGAACATCACTTCTAATCCTTCTCCCTCCAACAGACAAATTATAAAGCACTTACGGGTTTCATCCATAGTTCGTTCTGAATGCTTTTTAATACCTTTTTATCTAATCCCACATAGGCTGGGCCACAGTCCTTGATAAGCAATTTACAGAGTGCTGAATGTTAAAACTTAATGAACTCTCACCAGCACCCTGCTTGGCTTGCTGGCTTCCTGGGTTGCTTTGGTGCCCAGCAGCACACAGGGAAATCTAAACAGTGAAACTGCACTTGGAGGAAATTCAAGGAAATTATATATACTCAGAGCCACATCATTCATTATATCTCTTAAAAAAAAGGAGGAAATAGAACAATAAATGTTTGACAGAAACCAAGCAATAGCCTCACCTCAGGGGAAAAACTATTTCTGCAAATTATTAGTGTGATGCTTGAACCGAGACTGGAGCAATAGAAGAGTCAGGGGTGCCTGCAAGTTCAAGAGAAGATGATCATTATTCCAGTGGCTTAAAAGCATCATCTTTGTGCCATAAAGATCCATGAGCAGAGCACAATCCAAAACCGTTGTGAGATGAAGTGCTTTCAAAAGAGAAGGCAACATCCTTCAAGCCCGAAAGTGGTTCCTTTTAGAAAAGTTACTACACTGACACTCATATCTTGAAGCTAGTGGTTACCTGAATATAAAAAATAAGAGCTAAGAGAAGAGAGGTCAAGTGTTTACCCTCCTGCTTCATTCTCACTTGCTAAGGTTTGCCTCACTGCAGCAGGATTTCAGAGCTGAGTGGTACGTGATTGTGCACTTGGTGCTTCAGGTTGTGAAGTGAGTAAAGTATAAAAGGGTAACTTAGACTGGAAGTCTACTGTTGCTGTGAAAGTATCTCACATTTCCGTGTTCTTTTAGATTTGATAACAGCAGCAGGCTTTTGAATAAAGAAGAGCACTAGATGGCATTTAAATAGCAGATCTAATGTAATTATGTGTAAGTTGGAACAATTATATAAAAATCACGCAATAAAGAAAGGAGGCAAAGCACTCAGCCATCTCAAACGAATGAAAATGCCAGAAGGGACCTGAGTCTTCATTATACACTGATGACCTGCTAAATTACATTGCCAGAGCACACGCAAGCCCGTCATTGACAGTCTAATTCCAGTCCACCTCTGTGGAGAGATGAGAAATCCTTCTCTCAAGCCCATACCCAGAAAGCAGAGGAAAAGAGCAATGAAAATGAAAAGCTTCATAGGGATCTGCTGGACCTTACTGATACAGCACCAGAACTTGATTAAAGAGGTTACAGAGGGCTTCCTATTTCTCCGGTTGTCTCAGCAGAGAGACTCTAATAAGAAATGCAATGGAAAGGCTGAGAGTGCATAAATGAGGACACTCACTGACCCATTAACTCTGGGAAACCAGTTATTCTTATAAATGTACTCTTTCAAGTTGTAAGTGCAAAGCAGTACAAGCTTCCTTAGCAGGAATGCAGGTGACGGTGAGGCTGGACTGTCACTTTGGGTACCCATTAGTTAGAAATGGCTTTGGGACAATGTGGGGCACCAAATCCAAGCTGGTTAGCTCTGCTGTGGGTCAGGGATCAGATCAATAGAGCAGCAGTGAGGTTAAATAGTTATCTGCTTTTTAGGACAGGAGCAACACCATGCTGTGCTGTAGCTGTAGGTATGCACTCAAAACTTTCTTGGGGTGTGCCATATATGCAGTAGAGCTCTTTTCCTGCTCTGGTTTCTTCTATGGATTTGGAGTGAATCTTTTAACTTTAGTATTCACACATAGGACAAATAGGGCGATTAGACCTACCCACTTTTCCAGGCTGTAGTGGCACTGATGGGCTTGGTTGTGGCAGTTTTAACAGCGGAACAAGCAGAGTTATCACAACGCTTCACTGGACTAGGAAAAAGTCTAGACCACGCTGTCCCTAAGGAGAAAAGGGAGGGGTATTTTTCATCTCCTTCAACAAATGAACTGCTTGTGTGCCTGGTCTTCAGCAAAGAGGGGTTGTACAGCACTTTGGCCTCCTATGCTGGCTTCTGCTCTGCCTGCAGGGGTAATCAACCACCCCAAGAGTGGGTTTCTACCAAGAAAGCAGGAAGCAAGCCCAAAGCAATGACATGCAAAGGATGCTGAGATCAGTTTGAAAAAAGCAGGTTCCCTAAGCAGAGAGGACACAAGGAACAGATACAACCCCTATTTTTTGTGAGACGTCGCTGCTCTTCACAGGCCTTGGGTAAAGGGAGCACAGCATCACTTCCCAAAGACAGAAAGGAGGGAGCTGCACCCTAGTGTGCGACCATGTGGGATAGATGGAGACCTTCATACTCCCCTTCATAGTTCTCTGGGGAAATCCTTTATGCACAAAGAGCACTTTAAAAATAAAGAGAAAGCTTTTACAGCTTCATATACGTGGCCAGGGAGAACTCAAAATGTCATCTGCCTTGCAAAGAGCAACATAAGTCTCTGCAGACTCCTTCAGTTTTCCCTCAGGGTAGATATCCTGCTAGCTGTTCTTCTTATACCATCAAACCAGTCATTAAACATAGACCACACCACAGAAAATAGAAAAATCATGACGAAAGCTTTTCTTGTAAATATATATATATATATGTACTGTGTGATATGTATTTATAGAATGCTTGATATTTTTCATGGAGAAGTTATTTTAGGCATGCAGCCCACTGCCGCCCAGGAGAGCTCAAAGGGCTCTTGGACTGTTCACTATTTATGGGGGTAAGATGACTGACCTATAGTCACATTCGCATATTGATCACAGTACCAGTATTGCTCAAGTTAGCCCTCAGCTACGGTGTAGTTATCTGTTTCCATGAAACCATGTTGAGCCGGATGCAGCCATCATGACCAGATGCACCTATTATGACCACAACAGGTGGTTATCATTTGGGCAGGGTTATGGCAGATAAAGGTCGGGTTGGCACCCCAAGGGCGGGGGGACAGGAAACAGTGTCACACATTGGCAGCGAAGACTTCAAAGGGGATAGGTTCTGCAAATCGCCACCTACCATGCTGGCTAAATGGCAGATCTGAAACAAGACATCCAGATGCTGGAGTCAGGACTCAGGAACATTACAAGCTAAACAGGAATACTGCTGGAAGCTGTCACCCCAAGGGAAATGCCTGGCTGATGAGGACAAAGCGACCAGACCACATAAAGAACAAGCCTACAAGGTAGTTTGACAGGAGAAACGCAGAAAATGGGATAGCACTGGACAAACAGTTATATAGCAGTTCTTTCCTATGAGTAGTGGCCAAGAACTTTGATTCACTAGCCTCAAACAACCACTGCCAACTATGTGATCTACACAGAAAACACCCACTGTGGGGTAAGCGCATGTGCTGCTACACTCAGAAGGGCACCTCCATACACTGCTTTCCCAAGGAGACAGCAGTATCAAAGACACCTTGTTGCATCAGTACAAGCCGTCCACCTCTGTGGGATAGTGTCAAACAGACTTTGAGCCATCCATGTTGAAATCTCATTATTTTTCACAAGCAGCTTATCAATATGTGGGTAGCATCTCATGTCAACACAACAGCACAGCTTCATTTGCAAAACTCCCAGAAGCACATGTAGTGAGGTAATCTGATCTGGTACACCCATCGAGACATCCTTTGCATGTTAAAGCAGAGCTGGGCCCTGGGCTTAGCCCTTAACTTCTTCCTTTTTCAAAATGTAAAACTCTTGACAAACACTCCCAATTCTGTATTGTACATCCTGGGGGCCTTGCACTCAGAGCTCGATGCCACAAGCTCCCCAGGTTCTCCTGTAGTTCAAACAGGACAGGATAACTCCTGAGAGACAATATAGGAAACTACTTTTGTCTCTCAGCCTTTCATTTGCATTTGACCCCCAAACCCAGAAATGGGGAGCACAGAGAGTGCAAACTCTCTGGGCTACTGCCCTTGGGCCATGGGATGCTGATGTTTGTCCTTGGAATCTCTTGTCAACTTCTGTTAAATGCAAGGTTATGTGAGTTGCGCTGGGGAGCGGATTCTCAGGGGAAGCCTCCCAGGACAGTTTGTTTCACCCAGCATCCTGTGATGTCCTTGGTTTTTCTCNTAGCAGATTCTCAGGGAGGTAGCAGATTCTCCCCCTCATCTCATGGGGAAGCCTCCCATGACAGTTTGTTTCACTCAGCATCCTGTGATGTCCTTGGTTTTTCTCTTAACATCCTGCCTTCATATCGATCTAAACATGGGACACACACTGGACCCTGCTGCATGTATTGATTTTTCCAAGGAAAATTGAGGCAAGCGGGTTGGAGAGAAGCTGGGGTACACTCCAGGCAGGTCCCAGGCAGGTAGCTAAGGGACACACTGTGATACACATCTTACACTCCATCTGGAAGTGCTTCAAAGGCACAATTTTTTTATTCACCTCATTTTAGTTTTTCATCCTAAGATTCTTCACATAAAATAAGATAGTGTCTTTAAGCATCCAAAAACATTTGATTTATCTGCTATATGGAAAAAATCAGAAATTATACTAGAGAAGGACCCATGTATAATCAGTCCACAGCCTTGTTATAACTTCTCTTGGAGACACTTTGAGAGCACTGAATAAGGCAAAAGTGGAAGCTATCAGTGACTGTCCTTTGATTAAGACCTGGGGGGCAAAAACTAACCCAGTTCCCAGACTTCCAGCAGTGGAAAAGTGCATCTTTCCATGATCATTTGGTACCTAATATCTAACTGCATGTTGATTATGGTTCTGGTCTCTTCTCCCAAGTAACAGGCAATGGGACAAGAGGAAATGGCTTCAAGTTGCACCAGGGGAGGTTTAGATTGGATATTAGGAAAAGTTTCTTCACTGAAAGGGTTGTCAAGCACTGGAACAGGCTGCCCAGGGAAGTGGTTGAGTTGCCATCTCTGGAGGTATTTAAAAGACGTGTAGATGTGGCGCTTAGGGATATGGTTTTGTGGTAACTCGGCAGGGCTAGGTTAACGGTTGGACTTGATGATTTTAAAGGTCTCTTCCAACCAAAATGATTCTATGATTCTATGGTGTGTCCACAGTCAGCAGTGGATTTAGACTACCCAACTAAGACATGTGCCTGATTTTGGCACCACTTTCTCTCTCCTCCAAACTTGAATTTCCTGTCGGCTTTGAAGGCTCAGGATCAGAAAAGAACTCCTCTCCCTTTCCCCCCAGACCAATTCAAAACTGGTCTGAGAGTTTCCACTTTCTCTGTGGCAGCAGAACCATCTGTAGTTTTGTTCTGATTTGGGGGAAAATCACTTTATAGTCATTGAGGTAAATTCTTTGAATTTATGCTACAGACTTGCATGGTTCCCTGTGCACTAAACTACTGAGATCATCAACTGTATCATTAGAAAAGGTAAATGAAGTAAGTACAGTTTAGACAACTCCTTAGGAACGTGGTCCAAAGCCTATCAATATATTGCTTCAGCAAATTTCTTTCTAGTAAGAGGGATATGGAAGCAAGATACAGCCTGGTTATGTCCACAGCTATTGAAAGGCCCAGTCAACCCCAAATGCTGAGATACCCAACCCCTCTGTTATAACAGTGGAAGCTGGGATAGCGAAAGGGAGCACACTTTCTATGACAAGGAGTAGGATTTAACCATCCATTTATCCTTATCCATCTGAAGATAAATATCCTGGCCCTCAGCTGAATGTCTATGGAGTCATAAAAGAAAAGGATCTGTTCAGATTTTTGTCCTGTGATCCAGCTGTTAGGTGTTATGAAGTGGGGGGTGGTTTGTGCATGCAAACTCACTGCAGCATTTCCCCTTGGTTTGGTAGCAGGGGGGCGGACAGACATGAAGAGGTGTTCTGTCAAGGCAATACACAAGCTATTGCAGAAGAGCAGCCTTAGTCCAGCTCTGAGATTCAGACAGGAAGAGCTCATCTTTGCTAGACTGTAATGAAGTACAATCAATATTGACTGTTCAGAGTTAACCTGATGAAAAGCCGTTTGCAGAGAAATGACAGGACAAACACGGGGTCCCTGCCACCGGCCGTGGGAGTAGGATGCCATGCTCTCATTGCTCTGGGCCTGAGCAACTTGGGCTGTTGGCCTGCGGAGCAGAGGAGAGCAGAGACATCTGGATGGCTTTGCATGGCATCAGTCTGCATCCAGCAGGACTAATGAGCTCTGCATCAGCGTTAACCAATGACTTTGCCTTCCTGCACTTCTGCACTGTGCTCCTGGGCACTCCCGAGTCCAGACTGTGCTCAGAGACAGCTGTGGGTTAATGGTTTAGCTTTGGGCTTCAAACCCACTCAGACATGGCTATGGGCTAATTGTTTAGGTATCTAGGGCTCAAAAGTAAATACATGTTTGTAATGTAGAGGCCCTACTTCTCAAAGCTGATGGTATTTTTGAAAGAGTTTAAAAGAGAAGGGTTTTCCTTATACAATCTTTGACACAGTCAGTCTTCAAAGCACACACCAATAAAATGCATTTGGTCAGCTCTGTGACAGTGAGGGTAGCAGCCCCACCACAGCATTTGGGTCATACTCAAGGGCAACACTGTCTCTTGTACTGGGGCTGATGGGGAGCTGTGGTACCCCATGCAGACAGGTGTATCTACATAGAGCTGTGGTTTATGGGAATAAAGCCTCTATGGGAATGCAAAGGTCAAAGATGGGGAAGGCAGGAGTGAGCACTAGCAGTTCAATCAGCCCCTTTTACTCCACAAGACGATACATGCCCCCAAGTGCTATCCACCATGGCAATGGTATTATTAGCACAGCATCTGTCACAAAGGAACAAGGGATCTTCATAATGGCCAGGGGAGAAACAAGGGCCCTAATAGCAAGGTGTGCTAAATGACAAACACACGAGGAATCCAATTTTGAAGGGTTATGGGGGTCCAGAGGAGGGCCACAAAGATGATCAGAGGGCTGGAACACCTCTTCTATGAAGACAGTCTGGGAGAGTTGGAGTTGTTCAGCCTGGAGAAGAGAACGCTCCAGAGAGACCTTATAGCAGCTTTCCACTATGTAAAGAGGGCCTGCAAGACAGCTGGAGAGGGACTTTTTACAAGGGCATGTAGTGATAGGATGAGTGGTAATGGCTTCAAACTGGAAGAGGGTAGATTTAGAATGGATATCAGGAAGAAATTTTTCACTCTGAGGGTGGTGAGACACTGGAACAGGTTGCCCAGAGAAGTTGTGGAGGCCCCATCCCTGGAAGTGTTCCAGGCCAGGCTGGATGGGGCTTTGAGCAACCTGATCTAGTGGGAGGTGTCCCTGCCCATGGCAGGGGGTTGGAACTAAATGATCTTTATGGTCCCTTCCAACCTAAAGCATTCTATGATTCTATGAAATCAGACTTGTGCTAGGATGTTTTCCTGGATCCAGGCACCATGCAGACTGCTGGGCAGGAAGAAGAAGAGTCTGACAAGGGCAGGCTCAGGTGGATTTGGGACTGTTATTATTCCTAGAGATTAGTATCTTCTTTTAAGTAAGTGATGCAGAAATGAGGAAGATGTTTTCTTTACCATCACTCCTGCCTTGATACACAAGGCTTGATCCAGACAACCCTCAAAAAGCTAAAAAAGAAATCAGACCTTTTCTGACAATGCAACGGACTTTGTTTCATGTCTTTGGATTCATGCATTGGGATTGAAATTTTCTAGCCAGTGACCATCAAACAACAGAGAAACATGTTACTGTGGTTCATATACTATTGAGATTATTTTTTTTAACTGGAGACAAAACAGCAGCATTTTCAGTTGGAGTTAATTCCACATTAAACACAATTAATTCTTTTTATGTTCTTCCAGAAATTATGAGATAAGTTTTCATTTCCATAATACACCCTCACTTCAGAAGCAATAGAATGTGTGCCAGCTCTGTGTCTTTTGAATAATGAAATCACCACGTTTGGTATGAAAACATAGATTACAGCAGTTTAATTGAGACAGTTCTGGAAAAGTGAACAAATATCAGAGCAAATGTTCATCATTAAATGAAAGACAAATTGCTACATTTTGTTTGGGTAGTTTATATATTTGGCAGGGGAAGACATGTCCTAGACAAAGACAGCTTTCCTCCTGTTCCTAGAGTGGAGCTGTATTTAAAGGTGCAGGCAAGATGGGTTTTAATCACAATATTCGGTTAATCAAGTGCAGCCTGAAGCAGGAGAGACAGTATGTGGTACCTACTTAGAAATGGCCCCTCTTTCTTCTCTATATGTTAGGAAGCCTGGCTCTCATTTGCTTTCCAGCACAGATGAGGAAGACAAGCTGCTTATATAGGAAGGAATATTACTATTATAATTCAAGTTGGTGAAACTCAGATTTCTTATCCCGGGGGGAACTTCAAGGCACTGGCATCTGGTTTCATCCTACATCACAAAAGAAAAAAACAAAAATATACTTCACTTTGACTGTTCTTACATATTTTGTTTCAGCTGTCTCACTTTAAAACAAATGAGTGCGACAGTAAAGTCAAACTGACATGTTACGATCTTTTATCTAACAAATATTTTGATAATTTTCCACAAATATTTTGACACATCCACCACACGCAACCATGAATTAATTTTATTTCTTTCAAACAGCATTTGCTGACAGAAAGCTGTTACATTTACACTTATTGACAAGCTCTGATTAGAAATTAACCGATCCGTTACTGGTGAAGGAACAGATGTATTTCTTCACCAGTGACACATGGCCAGGCCCGGGAATGCTTAAACCTCACCTAGACGTTGAAGAAATCTGGTAATAGAGTGAGGCTTCCACACACAGGAGATTGGACTCTCCCTGGACCAGCCTGTCCCTGTAGAGTAGACTTCTCCAGAAGGGACAAATATCCACATCATCATCTTCCTCAACAATGACCCCTCCATCCTTGACTACCCATCTTCTGCTAATGCAACTATGAAAGGAGGAATAAAGAAAAGGAAGGAAAACCATATTTATTCTCCCCCAAGTGTCTTTAATATCTTTTATTTCATTTTCTTCAAGTTTCTTACTGCCTCAGCAAAGTCTTTCAAAGGCCCATATTCCAAAAAGCATACTGACTGCAATTACTCCTCCTACACTGTGGTTGATCTTGTTGTTTTCTCCTCTGTTTGTTTGTTTGGGTTTAGATTGCTTTTACACTTTAAGGCCCTCAGGATACACACCCCATTTACCACCAATCTTTGTGGCCATCAATGGTACTACATAAATAACAAAGATGACAGTAATAGCAAAGTCAACCGAAGAGAAAAGGAGCCCCCAGACATCCAGAGAATGAGCGGGGACAAAGAAAGAGTGAGGAATGAAGCAGGGGCTGAGGATATTGGGCAGTAAAAAACTACCTAATCCTGGCATGCCAGGTGGGATATTGGTCCCTTGGGGTTGAACTGGGGCACTCGGATCCAGCCGAGGCACGGAAATACAAAGGGATGTTGTACAACTGGATCTTTCATCAGGGGACACGGGGGCTTCAGACTCTACCTGGAGACATTGTTCCCTATTCACCCCTGTTTTCAGTATGGGCACTTAATAGAGGTGGCCAGGCTGGGGACATGATCTGCACAAGCTGCCTAAGTGGAGGGAAGGCGGCATCTTCCAGTTGGGCACCCCAAACTGGAAGAGTTGAACTGGAACCAGCCTGCTGAGTGGGCAGCACCCACCTCCCATGACACAGGCACCAATGGCCGCAGCCATGGGTAGCACTGCCCAATGCAGAAAGCAGAAGGTTTCACTGAAATTTCATCCACAGCTGGAGGACAAAAGAGGGAAGCTTCCAGAAAGGAGGATTTTCTCTTGCTCTGGCAGGAGCTAGCAAAGCCAGGCCCTAATCTCTATCAGTGCCCTTGGGTGTATTAAATGAACACAATCAATCAGTAATGCAAAGTAATAGGATGAAATGAAGCATTGCTCAAGTTTAAGTACTGTCACCAAACTCTTGAGAAAACAAGTGAAAGATTATCTCAAACAAACCTTTTAAATGCAAAGTCACCATTTCTCTTTCCCTCTGCACGGTTGGTAGGTCATGTGGGTGTAATGTCAGGCTCAGATGAGATCTGATCGCTCCTGTGTTATCATGGGATAATTGGTATTCCACCATAAAAAAAAGAGCAAGGGATGAGAAAAGCCCTTCAAGAGAAAGGAGCTAAAATACTTAACAAAAAAAAACCCAAAAAAAACAAACAAAAAAAACCCAAAACCCCCAAACCTCAAAGATCGTAATGAGCAGACACCAAAGAGCAGCAGAAGTGCAGAAATGGACCTGGCCACTCCACTGGGAGAGAGCATATCTGTCCTGACCTATTGTCTATTGTATCACTGTGAAACACAGTGGGATAGAATACAGTTCTGATTAAATCAGCATCTAAGACCACAGAGATACGCCCTAATTAACCCATTCTGAATGGTAATAGGCAGGGATAATCAAGGCTGGAAGCTGCGCTGAAAACAGCTGCTCAGAAGTGACTAGGACAAATATCAAAATGAGGAAACCTGTAGAAAAACTGAGAATGATGAGAAAAAAATGGTAATGAGGGTATAATAGCTTGTACGTATCTAATGCTTCTCAGCCCAAGGGAAACCACAACATTTTGCAGCATAACAGGGAAACTAATTAAGAGAGGTCACTTTACCAAGCATTGAAATGGACCTGCCTCTTGTGTAAGTATCTGGTTGATAACAACTGTTAACAGCACAACAGCAATAGTACAAAACTGCTTAGGTCTGGACGCATAAAATAATACCAAAACCATCTGAAGCATCTGGTAGACAGGTCATTCAGCCTGGGCTCAGGTTTGATTAGGAAGGCAGTTTGAGTTTAACCCTTCAAAAGCTGTGTTGGTAGGAACCAAACTCTCTGAAGTCTGCAATGCAGAGATGTCTGTGGCTGAACTATTCTCCCCGGCTTCTTTTACACGCAGCAAAGGCAAACAGGTACTTCTGGGACACAATTCATGCGATCAACGACAGACATTTATTTTAAAATGAGATTAATCACATCCTAAAATTATAATCATATCCTGACTATAAAGGGAGCCGAGACAAGTAGTTTGAATATGAACAGTTATATTGTAAACTTATTTCTGTCAGATGAAGGCCACTTGATGTATATAGACACTAGATGCTGTGTGCAACACACCAGACTTTGCTGAATTGATTCATTTTCAAAATTAAAGTGTCCACAAGATAGCAAATTGTATGCTTTCCTGGTCACCATTTACACTTAAGATGATGCCCATATTTTTCTGCGCTCCCCACCTTCATATTTCTTGCCATTGTAACATTCTCTCTTCCGTTTTCTGTGTAAGTTCATGCTTTGTAGTTGGTAGTGGCTCTCTAAGTGCCAAATCACCATATCATGGGAGGAAGAAGAGTTCCGGATACTCGGAGAAACACTATAAAATTCACAACGCCCTTCCTCACATCCCCCTCCCCCCTTTTTTTTTCCTTCAATTTGAGTTTAAGATCAAGGTAGCGACTGCTTGGGACAGCAGAGCCAACAGCAAGGACTGCCAAAGCAAATCTGAGCAGACATCCAGGAAATAAGGATAAATCTGGTAGGCAAAGTCTCTGGAAGAAGAAATAGCTGCAGCAGAAAGATGAGCTTTCTAGAACAAACTTCAAGGTGGTTCATGAGTGTCCTGGTTTGAGGTAAAACAGAACCAATTTTGTTCAGTAACTTCGCTTCTTAGCTGGGCCTCTTCTAACTACCAAAATTAACAGCATATTGTGCAGACAATGTTCACTTTCTCAGAGTGATAAGGCCTATGTTTATAGTTGATGCCCAGACACGGTATGCAGAGAAGCTCCTGCTTATACTTGTTGTTCTAATACCCAAGGCCAACCAACTTTGTTGTTTGCCCCGTTGGAAGGTCTGAAGCGAAAAACATAGTGGGGTCCCACCTGCAGGGAGGAGCGGACAGGACAGGTGACCCAAAACTGACCAACAGGGTATTCCATCCCATCTGCATCATGCTCAATATAAAAGCTGATGGATAAAAGGGTCAGCCTCTTGTCTCTTCCTACAATGGCTGATGTCTGAGGAGGACTCTGTTCGTCTGCCTGTGATCCCGATCCTGAATCCAGATCCGGAATCCGGTTCCCCTCCGTCACCGAGTCCAGCCTGGGACTGGCCCAGTGCCAGCCGGTGTCGTGATTGTCATCTCGGGAGCTTGATACGGTTTTGTATATATTTTTCATTATTTCTTTTTATTTTATTATTAATATTTCATTAAAGTAGTTTAGTTCTTTCTAAACTCATAAGTCTCTTTTTTTCCTCCTCTACCTCTCTCTCTGAAGAGGGGTAGAGGGGAGCATCTGTCGGTCCTATCTGGGGTCCCCTAGGTCCCCAGTAGCCAATTTGGCCTAAACCACGACAAGGAGTAAACTGTGATTTTAACAGGCCGTGTTACTGAATTGGAAAAACTACATCTAGCACAGACCTGCTTTGATGCCTTTGCTTTTATTCTTCCAAAAATGAAGTATTATGTGTAAAAAGCAATACTGATTCTGTGAATATGGTGACCTGGATATATAATAACAATTACAATACTAACTACGCAGAGATGGCGTGAGAAATAGTGGCTTTAGTGACTAACATGATACTCAGCAACATGGAAAAATTACTCATTTCTTAAAACTATTTTTGAGAGTTACTATTTTCTCTGAGTTTTATCTTTTTCAAGAATACTAAAGAGGATTTATAACCAAACATAAATGAACAATTATGCTCAACATTCAGAAGAGGCAAAAATGAATACCTAAGTATTGCCTCCAACTAGCTAATTCTGAAGATGCAACCAGAAGTACTGCAGAAAGAATCTTCTGCAAGCTCTTTTCAACAGCTACGATGACATTTAAACCTTGATATTCTTTTACAGTTAGAAGAAAAACTGTCATAGTCGATGGGCATAGACGATGTCTGCTAACTACATAGCTGTATATATTGTTCAGCAGTTAAATCTTCCTCTCAGAAGTCTTGCTGCAAATGGATGAAATTCATTATATATAAAGACATAATAAAACTGAACCTTATTCTGTAAGGTTGGGTGCAATGAGAAAGAAGATACAATGCAATGTGGAAATCTGTCAAGAAGCAGTGTTGTGAAGATCCGACACGATTTTTTAAGGTGTATTCAGAACAGATGGTATGACAGTTCCATGTCCTCTATGCAAGAAAGATCAGAAGCTGGAAGAATGGTGTGTTTGCAGACCATTAGGTTTGGACCATCTGGCTGTGGTGGGAGATTTTGAACTGAGCAAACCCAGGTCCTCACAGAGCCCTCATGAGTCAAAGCATCTCAGTCCTCTCTGTTTTTTACAATGAATCCATGCAAAAGCCACAAGTTCACCTTTGCCTTATTCTGCCAGTCAATCCTATCTGCCCATACTCTGCTTTTTCTCCTCATTCTTGAAGCTCTGTGCAATTAGCATCATCATTAAATAGTAATTTACCGGTCGGATTCCACTTTACAGTTTTTAAGTGCTCTTACAGGTTTTCTTTAATCACTTCTTTCCTGGAAAAACCCTTGGGATGGTTGCCATCACCATTTTTACAGATGCTGCTACCAACCTCTGACATATGTAGAGATTAAGTTACCTGTTCAATGCTACAAGAGAAACCAATATCATAGGTGGGACTGAAATTCAGGAGTGTCTCTCCCTCTTCTTCCAGCATGATGATCACAGGTTTTCCTTTTCCTGTTTGAAAATCAAGTATGAGGAAAAGAAATTAAAACCACATTCAGCATTGAGGACTAATTTGCTAACAATATGAGAACTGTAAAGGTATGAGGAGATAAGGATGGTGTTATACACAGAAAATGGAAGAGCTGCCATGTGGCCCTTGGGCTGGGTGAGGTTTATCTCATCTAGCTTTAGAGCTGAGATTCAACAGAAGGTTGTAGACAGCAATTGCAGAAAGTAGCTCAACAAACCTGACTGCCTAGCACCATTTTGGATGCCCTGGGATTTCTGAGGTATCTGCATGAGGGTGACCTGCTCTGCAACATCAGCTTCAGCACAGCACCCACAAACTCTGAAAGAAGTCCCTGTTGTCCTGCTCATTGGGAATAGCTGCAGCCCTGGAGCCACTGGAGAGGAGGAGCAGTCCTCTAGGCTTTATAGGGGATGTGGAGGACCCTGTGGTGATAGGAACGGTGACAAAAGCCTGAGCAACAGTCAAGTACAGAACACAGTGGATGGGAAGAGGAAGCCTGCAGTCCATGAGTTCGAGGGGTGGCCACGTGTTGGGACAAGTGCATCTCCCCCTTGCATGCATCATGTGAGACTCTGGAGAGTCACCTTGGGCCAAACCCATGAAAGGGATTTTGGCACCTAAAACACTAGAATGCAGTGCCTCAAAAGAGGATTCACAGTAGTCAGCACACCTAGTTTTGGGGCAGGGTACAAAACCACCTAGTAGGAAATTCCAAAGGGGAGGGAGCATCCTCCTTCAGACACAGGCACCTACATGAAGTCAGGATCCCCACCAGGCACCCGCACAAAGGGATCCTTTTGGGGCAGGGGCTGACAACTGCCTCGGTCTTTTAGAAGAGGCTGGAGGGAGACTCCTTGCCATTTCCATAAAGGATGGGAATTAATTCTGCCTTGCCTGGGAAGAAATGGGCCATGGCACCACCATCAAACAGCGCAGATTCCTGTATTTCTCTTTCCAAAACAGTGCCTTAGGCACGGAGCAGGAAGCAAGCAGAGGAGGAAGATGGCATCCTTCATTTTTGCCTGTGGTATAGAAACATGAGATCTCTAGTGCTGGAAGGTGAGAGCACATCAGAGCCTCACCCTGTGGCCAAGCAATTTCAGTGTCCCTGTACGGAGGGGATGTCTGGGGCTCCAGCTCCAGCTGTGCACCCTGTGTGAAACTATCCATGGACAAAATTGTACATTGGGTAAGACATGAGGACTGAAACCAGGAATGCTACTAAGGTAAGTCATAGCTTTGCCTTGTCTGCACTAAGTCCCCATGGAACTGGAGGTTAGAATATCAAATCCTGCCCCCCCCACAACCCAGAATCATCACTGCAGCTGTGACCCATAGCACAGATCCACCCATCCCAGATGTGGTTCTCCTCACAGGCCTACCCAAAACCAGTGACACATGCTCCATTTGCCACACGTAGGAGACGCACAAGCAGCCTCACTCAGCCACTGTCCAGCAGACAGAGACGTTCTCAGCCTGAACCCGTATCCAGGGTCTTAACCCAGCCCTCGGCAATGGGGGGATTTCCCTTACAATCTGCGCATATCTGGGAATAGCAAGTGCATTGCGGTAACCATAGCGGTCTCAATACCTTAAAGGGTTAGGGAGCAGTGACTTCATCTACTAGACCAATTACTGCATGCGGGAACACAAGACCTTCATCGGGTCTTTTTAAGTCCCTCTCTTCTCTGTTGCTGTACACAAATCTCAAGCCAAAGTGTGTTGCCAACCTTAGAGTACATTAATTCAGGCCAAAATTGAGATTAATGATCCTTTTTCAAGAAATTACATATTCTAGCATAGCACTTGGTCTGAAGGCCAATTTACCTATGTTGTAGTGTTCTGGGACCTCTGGAAAATTATCTCATATAATCACTGGATAGCAGCCCAGGAGAATTTTGATTTTGGCTGGGGTTGCTAATACTTATCTCTGAATGATGGATCAGCTACATTATACAGTTCATATTTCTCATAAAACTTTTGCTCATAAATCAAAAGGGATAAAGCCTCTATGTACTTCATCTAATGAAATATAGATTAGTCTGCAGGAAGATTTTTGGAAGTCAGTTAGATGAAAGTCAGTCTGTGTTTCTTCTCACCAGCCCTTTTTGTTAAAAAAAAAAAAATGGATCAGGATATATGCATTAAAAAGGTATTAGCACAGGTATATTTCTTGGAGTCAAAGTGAGAGATTGTTTTTCACGTATAAGCAGACAAGTACCTGGTCCAGATTATAAACTGCTACTGAGGTGCAAAGTAATGTCTTAAACATCCTACTTATTGAAACCCTACAAACGCATTAAGTATGTTTGCTTCCCTCGAGTTTGTCCAGTATGGAGGATAACCTTGTAACGCTGCCAGTACATGCTGACACTGCACAGCTTGCACATACCTCGTGAAACCAGTGAGTTATAATTACAAAATGAGGATACCCAACTCAGTACACAGGGTGGCCATGAGAAACTGGAGATTAATATGGTTTCACTTCTGCTCTGTGTAAGCCACCCAGCCCTCAATTTGAGGCGTCTGAGTCTCACTTTCACATGCATATGACTACTGGCTTCAACTTGGTGTAAATCAGGACCAAAGCAGGTGCAAGTGAGGTCTCTCAGGAGCGGTTCTCTCCACAGGAAAGCAGCGTACAGCCCAGCTGTCAAGTGGCAGCGGTGGAAACCTCACAGGAACAGGGAGCGGAGTCAGCTCTGCTTTCTTGCGGGCACTCTGAGAAACTTGCACTCAACCACTTCCCAGGTGTCATGAACCGTCGACATTTTTCATTCATGGATGAGACAGGGAGCGAGGTAACCTCTGCAATGTCCCACCACAGTCAGATGGGCTGGGCTATGCCAGTTTCCACAGGCTTTTCACAGGCGCCCCCAGACCTAAGAGCTGGCCAGGGTGCAGGCAAAAAGGCACTGACAGTGGTCCAGGGTGGGAGAATATGGAGAAGAGGGGATGGCAATCTCTAGGAAAGACAACAGCAAAGTAGGAAGGGAAGTGTATTGGAGGAAAGCAGATAAAGGAGCCCCAAGGGAACAGTGATCCAGAGCATGGTGGAGGATGCACACCGAGGCTAGGACAGACTGATGCCAACCACTGCAGGTCCATTTCACAATGGAGTCGGTGGAGTGACACTAATTTACAAGAGCTGTCGTGGGTCCCAGGAAAACATTATGGGACAGACTACGAAACCACTGCTCACACAGAGCAGCCCCTTACTCTGCCAGGAGCTCCAAGGACTGAAGCAGAGGTCATCCACACAGTAAAGCAGCACGGAGTAAGTAGCTCATCACAGAGGCTGGAAGTTGGAAAGGGCATATTAAAGAAGCAGCTCCATTCTCCCTAAAGGACATAATAGAGAGATAATAGAGATTTCCTGAGAGACCCAGCCAGAGATGATAGAAGAGCACATTTCCAATTATCTGCTCATCTGAAAGGTGACTAGTGGGTGTCACTCACAATCAGGCTCATAGAAACAATGCACTGTACCTTTGAGCATGACATTTCTTGTCCAATTCAGATAACAGAAGTATAATCACAGTGTTCATTCCTCCCAGGAACCATACTCTTATAATTTTTTAGATGCAAAAGATGTCCAAGTACAGTAGCTCTTACCACCCAGGCCCATGGCAATTTCTTTGTAAGGAAGCTTGGGAATAAATAATACTGTAAGACTCACCATATCTTTTCTACTGCAATTTACTACTACAGGGAACAACAGTTCAAATTTGTTCCTCTTATGTCCATGTATCTTGAGGGATCTGTGCCCATCACATGACCACCAATCTCTGCTCTGGCTCTCTGAAAAGGTGGCAAAATGATCTGAGGACACAACCCCTCCGGGGCTATGAATAGCCATACTGAGCATTCAATAGTCCCTGTACAGCTTTTCAGTGCAATCAGAGGCTCTCTTGGAAACAGGAAAGGGTAGTTTTTAGTAACTTTTTCTCCCTGGCTTTATCTCTCACCGTTGCCAGTTCCCTGGTCAATTTGAAAATAGTGTGTATTCCAGTGTTAATATATAAACCTCTCCAGCCTTATCATATTAAATTCAAGCCCTGACTGCATGTGTTCCTAAAGACTCTCTTAGAAGGAAAGTAAGGTCCAAGCTCATTTTGTCATCTTCTGCTGTCCTCCTCATCCTGGTGATGGTAAGAACTTGACCCAGTATTTATTTTTAATTATTTGCTGTGTGGTGCTGTAGCTGTTTACAGACACAAAACTGCATAGACTCAAACACTACATGCAGCACAGGACCATATGTAAACTTCTCATAAGAGACTCCAAATTTCAGGACTGAATGCAAATAGATGTGTTCACCAGAGCACAACTGCTACCAAGAATAAAGAAGAGCATTAATGAACAAAGTTTTCCTCCAAGAATTAAGTAAATGGCAAAAGGAATAAATGACAAGGCTGACATTTTAATAGATAATTTTCCTTCTGAGTCACAGCTGTGGGTTGTGAATTGTGTTGGCCTTATACTCAAAGGGTGTTGATTAACTTTTTTCAGTTTGCTGAGCAACATGTGCTATTTGACACACTTAGTTCATGTGTCCACAAGCTATTTCTTTCTCATTTTTAAAGATGTGAATTTTTAGATTTCTTTGCAGTTTTTCATTTTCCTTAGATAGCAGATGCCCCTGAAAATCACTAGAATTAAAAAAAAAAAGGGAGGAAGAAGAGGAAGACAAAAATGACAGTCATCTTGAAAATCGTGAGGTTTTCCACTAAGGTGGAGAGGCCTTCATCTGTCATTTCTACATATAATTTATTACCTGGTTTTGATATACAGTGTGTAAATGTGCTAGAATTCCCATGTGCCCTTTCCACCATTGGCAATTTGGACTCATATCAAACCTTTTTTTTTGGTAAGTTGTTTTCCAGCATCCACTAAATACAGCTAGATGCTTATAAGTACCTAGGTCCCAGTCATTGCCATTTGTCCTGCCCAATGACCTGTTGTCGTTGCACCTAAAGTTGAGTATTTATTCCAAATGGAAAAGAATCACCCAGTTTTAAGTTTATTTTGTTACAAACTTTGTGAGATCAGGGATAAAAGGCTTCATAAAAGTCCACTTATGTGACTGAAAAACTGCTGGGTGACCTTCACTACTGGATCTTCCAACTCAAAAAAATTAAAAGGGAAAGGGAGAAACGCAGATGTTGTTAAGCCTGATTCTTGATACACTGCTTTGGTCAACTCTCCGTTGCTTTGCACAGAACTGGACCACAAACATACCACATACCACTACACTAACAGGGAATAAAAGACAGCTGTTAAATATTGCCAAACCTTTCTCACAGGCTGAGGAGACCACATGGTGGAGAAACAGCCTTGGAAAATGTTCCGTTAACAAGTCTCTGGCGCTAAATTCTAACCCACCCTGGAGAGTCAATCACACTGAAATTAGTCATAGTGTAGCCTGTATCTCACTACATCATTATTAAAATGAGCAGCTGACTCCCATTATAGTATGTATATATTCCCAAATAGTATGGGAATGGCACTGGTAGGTTCATTTGCAATCTCTTCTCCAAAACATAGAATTGCAGAAATCAAAATATGTTTGAAAAGTCCAACACAATCAGCTGTGTGTTGTAGGTGATCAGAAGCTGACACTGAACATCACAAAGAGATAGGAGGACTACCAAATAGCAGACATTGATAGCAACTTCTCAGAAACATTTCAACTACTAACACACTGACTATCAGCTATAGTTAATAAAAAGCTTAAGAGAAAATGGTAAATACACAAATAATTAATAGTGGAGAAATGGGGACCCAACTGATAAACATTTCTAAAATGAGATAATTCTAGGAAGATTTATAACAAATGTAATACATCTGCTTAGCAGTGAAACACACACGCATGTCACCTGGTGAGCTAAGAGGGCCGAGAGCAAATCAGGATAGATACAGTGCCCTGCATCTTGATACTAAGCATGATTTCAGCACTCCTTTAATGTTTAAGCAGGCCAAGAACCTAAATAGGATAACTAAGGTGGTCTCAGAGATGTTGTCCCCACTGCCTTACAGGAGAGCAAAATTCATATTTCTGAATCTCATCACATTTTGACATGTTGCAACAATGCAGATTTCAGATCTACTGAGAAACTGCATGTTATTCCATCCATTCCTCCTACTTTTAGTCACTTTAACACCAAGCCATGTGTTGGTCCTTCACAGCCCAAATGTTACCTATTGTCTGTCTCGTCATCCGCTTGAGACGCACACTGCCACAGAAAGAATGTCTCCACCGAAATCCAACATGTGTTTAGCACACAAGGCATCAGTGTCATGATGAAGAGTTTTGCATAGCTCACCAGGTCTTGGGTTTTTGCTGGAGAGTGGGTGTGGTAGATAATCATAAGAAAAGTTCACTGCTATTTCCTAAAAAGTCGAATCAGTGCCATTTTGGGGGAGGGGGGCTCTTTACTCCTCCCACACTTTATCCGGTCTCAGCACTGCACAGGATTTAGCTATGTTTCACTTACTCAGCGATCAGGGAATATATTGTACTAACACTGTTTGCCCAGTGATTTTCTGGCATGAATGATGAAGTTGCAGGAAGCCATATGCTTTTTCTAATTATCTGTTATCGTCATTATTCAGCCACCCTCTGATTATCGATTCCAAAAAAACCCAGCTCAACATTGAGGTTTATATTCAGCAAATGAATTTTTCAAGCCACTTTAGGTTAACTTAAAAAGAAAAATGAAATCTCACTGGCAAATTATATGTTTATTAAGATAAATTACTGAGATCCTTCAGGGACATGAAATTAAAAGTAATGTGTAGTGTGAAAGGTTACAACGCAAGGCTGGGAGATTCTTTCATCAATTTTTGCCGTTTCCCCTGATGCTTTGTATCTATCTGGGACACAATCACTCCAAAAAATACAAGTTCCAGTAAGGAAGAAAGGAAGAATGCAGGGGCTTTACTAGCAGAGATAGAGATATGATCATCCCACTCTACTCAGCTCTTGTCAGGCCACACCTGGAGTACTGCGTCCAGTTCTGTCCCCACAGTTCAAGAAAGATGCAGGTAGACTGGAGGTGTTCCAAAGGAGGGCCATGAAGGTGACTGAAGGGCTGGAGAACCTGCCCTATGAAGAAAGGCTGAAGGAGTTGGGTGTCTTCTCCCTGGAGAGGAGAAGGCTCAGGGGGACCTCATCACAGTGTTCCAGCACGTAAAGGGCAGCTACACAGAGGGGGGAGGCTCTGTCTGCACAAGAAGCCTCATGGAGAAGACAAGGGGCAATGGGTACAAGTTGCACTGAGAGAGGCTTCGTCTCAGTATAAGAAAGAAATTTTTTACAGCGAGAACCATCAGTTACTGGAACAACCTTCCCAGGGACGTGGTAAAGTCCCTGTCACTGGAGGTTTTCAAGGTGCGATTGAAGAGTGCTATATAATCTCATCTAGGGTCCCTTTCCCACAACAGGTTGGACAAGATGATCTTTCAGGTCCCTTCCAACCTGGGCTATTCTATAATTCTATGAAGAAACCCATAATAAAAGGCACTACTTTCTTTTAATTTATTTTGCTTAAAACATTTTAGGGTAGGATGGCCACAATTTTACAAGCAGGGGATACAATCATCGGTTACTCCTGATGGCTTGAGAGACACGCATTTGGCCTAAAGCCAGCCTCTTAACCCAGCCTCTGCAAGGTCTCCCTTACGCTGAGGCTTTGCTGGTGCTGCGGAGTCGCTCTGGCATCTCCTCCATGCTCTGGTGTCTCCTCCATACTCCCATACCAGGATATTCACATTGTCTGATTTGAGGTCCTTACATACAGCATGATTCAGAGCCTGTAAGCAAAGGACCCCGCTGCTATTTCTCATCAGGCAGCCTCTGTAAAAGACTCTCCCTCCCCTCCAGCAGACCTGCAGAATTTGCTCATCTGTCTCTCCCTCCACTGTAGGTCTCACAGGAGTCATGTCAGGGAAGCCAAACACCACTTGTCACCAGTCTGCATGGGTTCACGAACCTTCCCCCTGCACTGAGCACTCCTCTGCCACACTGCAAAATCTGGTTCAGTGTGTCTAATGATGACTGACGGATTGATTTTTTACTAAAATGTGAGATGAAAGATGTGACGTGCTGCCCCATAACAAACTGGGTGTGAAAGACTTGAAGAAGTTAGAATGCATCTTGGAAATAATTTATAAAAAAGTACAACTTGTAAACACTGCCACCATCAATGCAGAATACAGAGTGCTTTCTGGATATGTGACATGCTTCATCTCCTACACATGAAAGGATTTAACAAAGAGCCAAGTAACACAGATGAGAGGTGCTGGAATTGCGCTAAAAGTAATTGCACATGTCATTCTGTTTTTGTGAAAGCAATAACTGATCCCAATCTATTCCTCTGGCCTCATTGCTGAACCTTTAATGGTGAGATGCACCCAAAATGAAGAAGGGACGCAAAAACAATTGTCAGGACATAACAGGTTGCATTCAAGCAATTGCAGAAATTATGGAACTGGCAACACATCTCCTATCTCCAGCCAAGAAGGCTGGCCAGAATTATACAGCTGGTGAGCTGGATCCATGCTCCGACTACATTCACCAAGATAACAGAAATACTCACGTCTGGCTAACCAGGACTAATCTCCGACCAGTCTGGAGATGGATAATCTCTATATCATTCACTCTTCTCTGTGAGTTATGAACAACGTGTATGGCAGGTAACTTCATCCCAATTCACATTTATATCCCAGTTCTCCCAGCTGAGCATTACCACTATCTTAAAATAACCAAGGGAAAATATTACTGAGAATAAGGTGGGAAAATGTGAGCAACATTCAGTACAAAAATTTTACCTCATCTGCTCTCTATGACCTCACAAGCTGTCACATCTCATTTCTTTCTTATAAACTAAGATTTTGGGGGGTTTAGCTTTTTACAGGTATTTTGACATCCTTGCTGGAGACTTCATAATAATGTACAATGGGGTGAGCCAAACCTGACACGGAGGAGGTGGGGAATACTGGAAGGCAAGATATGAGCTAAAACCCAGGAAAGGAGTTTTTCTATGACCTCCCACCGATTTCTGACATCACTAGGCAATATTTAGTGAGGTTATGCACAGAAGTTTGCAAATAAGCCAGGCAGTATTATCCCAGCATATGCCATTCATGCTATGTGATGAGAAATAGACGAGTCATACCTGTGACTACTAGAACATTCTCCCTGTCCTTACTTAGTGTGGAGAAAAGCCTGAACTAAACCTGCCTGGATTCCTCCTATAACCTTCCCGGTTCTCTTAAACAACCACAAAACTTTTGCTCATCTTTCTGAACTCAGGAGTTGTACTAAGTTTTGATTCAGAAGAGAAGGAAAGACATTTTCTCAAGATTTCATGCAATGAAGATTGGGCCAAAGGTAGTGCCCGCAGTTAGACCAATTGGACACTTGTTTGCTCCTCTAAGTTGTTTACCCACTTTATCTTTGCAGTTCGGTGGCAGGTTGCCGCCTCTTGAAAATTAAAAAGTATATCTTCTAGTGCACAGTTTCTGCAGCATGGCGTTAACAAAACATTCAGATGTTTAACTGCTTCTTGTCTCTTTTCATAGAATCATAGAATCATAGAATCATAGAATGGTTTAGGTTGGAAAGGACCTTGAAGATCATCGAGTTCCAACCCCCCTGCCATAGGCAGGGACACCTCCCACTAGACCNCCCCTTCACGTCAGCTGCTCTCGCTCGAGCTGCCGGCGCCTGCGGGTCCCTGTACCGCCGCGGCGCTTCCCTGGCTGAAAAAGCACAGAAAAAGAGCCTTTTTTCGCTGAGATCGGCGAATTCAGCCATCTTGCTTCATTAAGCATTTCCTTTGACCCCCACTTGTCTCTTCTGGCTCCTGAAACAACATTATTTCTCGTGGAGAATTAAGATAAGCTGATAAAAGACATTTGCCTTTCATTAAAAATGTTTCATGGGTTGAACATTTCAATAGTGTTGCTGAGAGAGGGCTCACCAGAAGTGTTTGTCATTCTGTGCACTTTATTGACTTTAAGGTTACAAACATGTGAAGGGCTGACAATAAAAACATTTGCTGGAGTAGGCCAGAATGACTTCCTACCTTGTAAAGTGCATTTTGATTGTATCTTATTTTACATAATCACTTTTTCAGTTTGGAACAATCTTTTTTTTTTTTTTTATTTGAAGCCAGTTTTT
>VUYV01000403.1:380354-577621 GCA_008711295.1 Anarhynchus alexandrinus
TTTTTTTTTTTTTTTACATGAAGCCAGATTTTGCTTGACCTGGTTTATTTATTAGAATTAATGGTATTTGCTTTAGACAGTAGAAATTCTGCAAAACTTTGACATTTCTTTGCATTGCTTTGAAAGGGGCTGACATTTTGGAGAGATTTTGATTTCTGCTACAGTAGTGTAGTAATGGACTGACAGCTAGCCCTCCAGTTAATGCTTTGCAATGAACCATACAAGCATTCATAGCCAGAGTCTAGAAATATCATTTGTGGACCTGAGACCTATCATGACATGTGCATAGAAGGTATGTATCTATCTCATTCAATCAACTGTGAAACATAGCATGCTTTTCTGAAAGTGTGGCACTCTCACTCCATTTGCTTTATAATACTCTCACTTACCACTGGCAGCTCCAAGCCAACCAGAGACAGGTTCTTCTGTGGCACACAGAACATGGAAAGTTCTCCAAACCCCAGGGAGACATAGTAGGGGAGGGAGGCAGGGGGAGAGGAGTCAAAACTTTTAACTGAGACTAATCACAGTTCTAAAAACATGCATTTGCAGTACTTCAAACTCTCACCCATGCATTCTGTTCAAACTAGGGCAGCAGCCCTTGAAGAGCAATTGAATTTAATTGGAGATCCATTTGCTATTGTCTGTCCCCTACATGACACTGAGTCACCATGCATTATGTGCCTTGGAGATACACGTTCCAAATTGAAGGAAAGGAGCAGGTAAATAAAGCAAAATATTTAACACTGTGAGTGGCATTGACATTTACTAGTGGAAAAAGCTTTTCTCAAAAATTGTACTTGATGTTACATTGTTTTTATGGTGGTGGTTTTTTGGGTGGAAACACAGACTGAGACAATATCTATATGATTCCTAAATGGAATAGATACGAGCTTTGAAACTAAACATAGGCCACATTCATTTTTCCTAAAAATTGTAGAAAGCTCTTCAGGGATCATAGGCCAGCTTTCAAGCCAAAAAAAGAAAGCCCACAGTCAATTTTCCTAACAGAAGAGGCTTTTTATCTCTCTCTAGGAAACTCAAACTCTCAACTCAGAAACCTTTAAATTGATTTGGTCTTTAATAGTATTTTAAATCCTATCATTTTGGTGACAACCCAAACTCAAGGGCAAAAGCCATTTTTGTTCAGTATGCCTGCTGGTGAGGCGCTCAAGCCTTTTCTGGCTTTACATGTTGGCAAGAAAAGAAACCGATGGGAAAAATAAAGAAATCCCATTCATCTCTGGGCAGTTGCATAGATGTCTGCTCTGCTAATCTCTCAATAGGAAGGTAACTCAAGGAATAACTGCTTGAAGTGAAAGAGCTCATTCAACTTCCTTTTGGACACTTTGAGCGTCTTGGTTTCTTTAGTGTAGTTCTTCGCATGTGAAACATTACACACAAGCCTCATGTGTGCTGCAGAACAGCCTCTGATGTCAATCTGTGCCTGTGCCTCCAAGCTGTAGGAGCACAGGCTCAGCAGGCAGCTGAACAGACAACTGCTGCCCCAACTGACAAAGAGGACTAAACTTTCTTCAGTTCATGCAGTTCAGCATCATTATCTGAGCCCAATCCGTCCTATCTTTTTCAGGATTCCCTTACTCTTTCCAGTACCAAAACCTGCAGGCATTTCCTTAAGAAGTGGGAAGAGCCACAGATGAAGTACTGTTTAACATCTGTACTGACCTTGTCATGTAAGAGGAATGCAGTCAGTGGAGTTTGGTGAGACAATGACCACATGTGTGTCTACTTTAGATTGAGCTGAATTGTCCTGAAAGCTGTCCTGCAAGCTCAGACTTGTTCCGCACACTTAAGGGTGTAACACTGTTTGAGATGTCCTTGGGGATCCCACTTCCAGCAGTTCCCATGTCATGTCTCCTAGATACTTGAAAAAGTATCAGGTATCCAAGGGCATTTCAAAGAGCATCAGGTGGCTGTGTTAGGGCATTGAACCTCCACTGACTATAACAGGACAGATTTACATTTAGACACCTGAACTGACATGCCTACACAGTGGAGTTGAATCCCAGCCCGTCTGTGCTGGTAGCACCACCTGGGACATCACCAGTTGTCTTCACCTGTGGAAAAATGCAAGGTAATGTATCTTAAGCTACTATCTAGGGGCAGATCGCAGAAATCATGTGTCCTGTGCATTTATCTTACATTTGCTAAGTGGTACACAGCCTTGAGGGCTACAGATACAGCTTGAGAGCCTGACAGATACGGCTTAGAGGTGTCTGTGATCCAGGTAGTGCTGGGACAACGAATTTGCCCCCAAAAATTTGCCCATACACAGACACATAAGTTATTTGATGTGCCCAAGGATATTCTTTCTTGCCGTCAGCTGCTAGCCCAGAAGGTCACAGGTCTCCAATAGCTCCTGCATCCTATTCACCACACCCCTGCCAGGCTATTCCAGGATACCTCAAATGACATTTAGATAACTGAATTGAGTTCCTGGTGTTTACACGCCATAGCTTGAGATTTCAAAACCAAATCATTGCTCCCATGAGGCTTCTTATCATTCCTAGCAATCAGGTTGCATTAAGAGAAACTGTAGCTCTGTATTACAGTGTGTTGTGTCATCATTACCCCTCGAGATCTGCAGTCTCACACTATGCCGTGATTTCACTGCATTTATGAGAGTGTGCCCAGATATCAGCATTATGACCAGAGACTTACTTTTTTATGGCAACTCTTTTAAAACTTGAACAGTTTTTCAGAGTGCAGATCACATTTGGTCCTTTATTTGTTTTCTAATATTCACAAAAGCTGGTGGAAAATAATCACTTTTTATTTCATGGTTGAGCTTCATGGCTGGGCAGGAAAGTTAAGTGTCTTCTTCCAAACGTGTGTCTTTGACAAGGGAACTAAACACAGCTGGTAATTGAAATAGTGGCGGTGCTCTACTTTTCTAACTGCAGGCCCATTTTCCCAGTAGGAAAAAAAAAGAAAGTAAATGCTCTCATTCTTTTACGAAAGATCACCTTTTTAGCAGTATAATTGGGCTGTAAGCATAGAGTCAAATTTGTAGGAGTGATCTCTATGACACAAAGGAGTGCTTTTACAAAGGGATGCCAATTTTTCTTGTCTGACTTTTGCATCCTTCTTGTGATAACAGTTGATGCAAATGTAGATGAATGCATGTAGACAACTTTTTAAAATTTACACTTATTTTTTCCGTTCTGTAATGAATGCACCCTCCAAGACCCAATTTATAAAATGACTGTAAGGTATGTGCTCTTTGGAAAAAAATGTGCTAATGCTTTTCAAAACATATTTGACATGGTATGACTTTTTAAAAAGACTTGAATTAGTCTTCAGGACAATAAGCTTTCTTTACTGTAATAACAAAACTCATTTAGCGTTCTTTTTTATCCTTATGGGAAACCACGCAACCACAGTAATTTTACATCAAGCTAAGAAATTGTAAGCACTTTCTCCTTTCACTACAAGAGAGGCAAGGTTGAACTGCTGTGTTTACTTTAAGTTGATTTTCCATATGGTTGCTCCAGACACAAGCCTTTTTTGATGATTGGTCTGTAACTAATGAATGCTCAAGACCCAAGTTCTCCCTGCACCTGCTGCCCACCTGACCCTCCTGCCTCACTGAGGCTCACTCCAGTAAGAAGGTGTGATGCACGAGCAAGGACAGGACAGACTGCCTAAACCAGAAGCAAAAGATGGTGACACACTCTCCAGGAGCATCTGGTTTGCACCTATTTACACTTACAATTCAACAGTGATTTCTCATATTTTATCATTTGTTTCCAAGGAATAGTGCATCATATAAAGATCGGCACTGAAGAAAGCCACATGGGTATCAGGTTCTCACTAAATACCTCCTATTCCAGAGCACAGCAGAAGAGAAATCAGCCAAAGACAGCTGGCACATACACCTAACCAAAGCTAGTCCTCCAGTCCCAACATAATCTGGATTCAAGCCAGCACTGGGAGATGAAATCAGCTCACAGTGACTGATAGAGGAACTTCCTCCATGAAGAAAAGAAGGCTGGTATCTATTCTCATCCTCTGGAGCCATTTGACATGGGTAAGGACTCAGGAGAAGTGATGGGAATCTGGCTTAATAAGGTACAACAGGCTGAATAGTTCTTCTGATGGAGAGTCATATAATAGGTACTCACAGAAGACTGAACCCTTGCAGAAATGAGAAGGGCTGCCTGACTCTGTGATCCTTCTTAGCAGCCATACGCAGCCCCTGAGTAAACTGGTTAGACCAAGTGAGTCCAACACCAGCAACAAGCAGGGGAGATACAGCTTTACCCACCATGAGATACAGACATTTCCTGTCACCAAATCAACCAAAAGCTGTGGCAAGGTCAGGTAAGAAGAGTTAGCAGGATTCAAACCTGAGCATTGTCTCTGTGCCAGTGGCGTGCAGAGGAAAGACAGTGACGAGTCTAACACCGGAGAGTAGTGTTATTTCTGTGATAGGTGCCCACCCAGTGATCAGTTCATCCTGCAGATTAGGAGAGTTTGGCTTGTCCTCACTTATGCTGAGCCCTTCCAGCTTGGTGTGGAAAGCTACAGGACCCCCGGCAGATCCCTCCAGATCTTCCTTACCCACCTTCCTCCAGGCTGGCTGGAAAGTGTGTTAAACCAAAATGGGACTAAAATAAACAAATAAAATAACCCCAGATTTCCACATAAAGTCCAGTCTTCCCAAGCATCATCTTCCTTTATTATGCTCAGGCAAAAGAGGACCAACATTTTTCAGTCCTGTCTGTTGAGACCGGAAAGAAAGAAAGGCAAAAAATCCTTCTTTCCTGACAGATTCAGTCCAGTGTTATCATAAATTGTCTATGTTCCTAGATCTTGTTTTGACTGGCTGAGAAGCAGAGGAGGTGGTAAGTCAGCTGGCAGACCATGTCACCCCATGTTGGGTAAAAATAATCTATTTTTTTCCCCAAAAGGAAGACTTAATTGAGGTAATAATGCATTGAGACCAACGGCACATTACACTTCAGCAGCATTGATCAGTAAATCAATTTCTGTCCACTCAGACTAGTGCTTTTGATTTCTCTGCTGAGGCTTCAATGGCCTGAAAAAAATGCTTTCCAAAATTCTGAGGATGAATGCTGTGGCTGGCAATTATATTCAAGGGGGCAATGCAATTATCTAGAAAAGGGATCCAGCTTGTCAGTGCAGGATCTTTCAGTGTCTTTTGGGGCTGAGTCAGGCAGTGACATGAAGTACCCCAGTAGGTAGGGACCATTGCAACCTGGCACGTGGTTCTTCCAGACAAAGCAAGTTGCTTTGACTCTGTCATCTCTATATGTATAAATACATGTAAATATATGTTTATTTTCCTTTAAAATCCCTTCTGGAACAAGATATGTCACTGCATTCATTTCCCTTCCCCAAGTGCGGAAAGGAAGAGAGAACAAACAACACATGACAGATGTTATTCATATTGCATAAAGTGCTGTTGGAAGACATTCAGATACTAAGTGATAATATCTATAAAAATCTGAATAGAATAGACTTCACAGCAGATCTCACATGTAAGACATGGCCTAACAAGAAAGGTTGGTCAAGGATTCCTTTGCGTGCACTGCCTGCTCCACCTGGCTCGGGGTGGTGGTCACATGCATCAAGGATCGCACAAGATCATCCCTGTTCCAGGAATGCACCATGTGCACATGAGGATGCACATGGCTTGGGAGCCTTGGGTGGTGTTAGGAGTCTGTTATCTGGAGAAGGTCAAATGCTGAGTTTCTCACATCCACCTGAAGCACACTGACTTTGGGGGAAATGAGTTCCACAAGGCTCCAGAGAATCAGACTCATCTGGTGGCCCTACAAGACCTTAGTCAAAAAGCAGCTTCCTTTCAGCCTCTGTTGAACACTTCTGTCCACCACATATTAGAAACAAAACAGGATTTGTAGAGAGAGGTGAGTCCTCTCATCAGGCAGCTGGGAAATACAGCAGAGATTTCAGGCACACAGGCTGTTCCTATCCCGGACAGGAGCCGCAACCTTCAAGCAAAGCACAGTCTGGAACCAACCGCTGTAAGTTTAACATGCTAATGTTAATCAAGCAGATGATTTCAGAGTAAAGGTGGCTGGTATCTGCAGAGCCAAGGAAGAGTGTTAGCAAAAGATAGTAAGGTTAACAGAGTGAAAGCTAAGTAATTATCACCTGAGGAACACTAAGACATTGTAGGAGGAAAACCATAATATGACATAGGACCCAAATCATTTTAGTATCCAGCAAGATTTTGAATGTTATTATTGTGACTTATCTTTTGAAGATATCTTGCCATTGCTATAAAGAGAAATGCATTTAATGATTTTACTTTGTCGAGATGAAATAAATGCTTATAATGAAATAAATCCTTCAAACGAGTGATGCTGATTTTGTTTAATCTTCTTGCCAACCCACACATAAAACCAATAGGGCTGATCCTCTTTCCATTGAAATCAACACCAAAAACCTGTAACAGCTTCAGTAGGATGAGGATTAGACTCTGAATTAGGACCATAAACACTGTTCACTCACCTGTCCCAAACATCACTCCTTTTGAAAAATCAAATCCAATATCACCTAGAACAGCTGAATTTTTCTTAAGCAGTCTTTTATAACGTTAATGGACAGCCCTTCAAACAGCCATTGTGGATAAAATGTAATGCTGGTAGATACACAGCAGCAGTTTGGAAGCAGTAGATTAATATTCTTGCTGTGCTATTTGACTTTCTTGTTTTGTGTTTTTTTTTAAATTAGAATTTACTTTTTAACAAGGAGATGTTTACAGCTGAGTCAAGTGAGAACGGATGTACACAGAAGCACAACCATAATTCTCTCCTGCTAGCCCGGTCCTTTGGAACAATCAATAAAATCACCTTTTCCCATCAATCCCCATGTTGCCTCAGAGCCATGCTCAAGAGCTGGGAACCATCCCCGAGTACAGAGTTGGCACTTTTCCTCCTGCCTTTTATCTCATCAAATTATTTTTCTTTCCAAAACTCTATCTTTCTATCCTGAAAGAAACTATGTGAGCTTTCATAAGTTTCATACCACAGGTGTGGACTGCTGAGGCTAGCAGCCTGCCTCGGCAAAAGCCTTGGAGTGATGCCGCCAAGTCCCAAAAAAACAGGCTGTTTTTTTGCTGCTGGTTGTGGTAAGGAGTGAGTAGTTACCAAGCAGGGGTAATTTTATCCTGAGAATGATGAAATGTGGGGTTGCCCAGATGTCAGGGGAGACATACCAACCCTGACCTGATTTTATGGGTGCTCAGTCCGTTGCTGGTTGTGTTTTTAAAATTTGTAAGTGCAAATCTATCCTGAAATCTCCCAGTCCAGGCTGAATGGATGTTAGAAGCGAGGACATTGGAAGCAGAGAAACTTTTCAGAACAGAGGGAAGATATTTAAACCAATTTAAGAAGTTCGGTCAAGACTTAGGCTATCTAAAAGTCTTTAAAAATTACAAGAGAAAAAAGTTGAATTGTCCTTTCCTTTCAGATGAGGTCAGCAGATTTTCTCAGATCTCCTCTTTTCCCAGACAAATTTATTTGTCCTCAAGTAAAAGATTTTCACTGAATATTGGCAATGTTTCTAAGTACATCACTGTCATTGCCAAAACTGAAATATCTGAGCTTCAGCCTGGATATGTCCTTTATGAGTTTTGCATATTCTGCTTCAGAATATCTAGCATCCACAAATTTCAAGAAATGTAATGACCTAAAAAGGGACAAGTAGAAGGGAGGAGCCAAAACTGCATTTGATTATTTTATGAATCCTTCAGAACACTCAATATTACTTATGATAGTATACTGCTTGGATATGTGTAGCGTATATAAAACACCATACTGGATGCCAGGCAATTTTTCCAATACTATGGATAATAGAACTTGTTTAGAACACAAGCAAAAACAGTGTCTATCTACTTCAGTATTTTATTTGGGAAAGGAACATGCTTTGAACTGAATCTCATGCTGATCTACATCACACAGCAGCCTCAGGATGTGTGAACTAGATTCCTTACAGATAAGACGAAGCCAGTGGCACCTAATGATATACAATTCACTCCCTACAGGGTGGCCAGGTTGTAGAAGCAGATTAGAGATGGGTCTTTGCCACTGAAAAAAACCTCAAACTTGATAGACCACTGTCTCATTAGGTTCAACCATTTATTGTATATCCCCCACTTATTGTCTCATATGCACGTGTAAACGACCACCAAGAGAGAATTCCTGACCCTTGAAGAGTAAGGGAAAAACCTTTCTATGAACAGCACAAAATGTGGAATTTCTTCCCAGGTATATTTTGATAATGATGCTTTTATTTTTCAAACCCACACAATACAGTCATGTTCTTAGTTCTGCTCATGGCACCACTTCATGGAAAGCACAGCTGATTTAGGATCACATTTTGAGTCACAAATGGTTGGAGGTTGGGAGAGTCCTCAGGGGAGGCCATATGTCACTGTCCAGATGGGGTCCTCCAAGCATCTGCTTTTGTCTTTTGTCAGAAATGGGTCTGACTCAGCTTGACTGCTCATGTTGTAGGAGTTCTCAGTGAACTCTGGACAACACATCACCGAGGGTGAGTTGTTCCACTCCTGGTACCATTGTCACTGCCTCTTTCACCATGCAAATGGCATTAAAACCTCTGATACCCTCAGGGTCTCAAGTTTTGACATGTCTGGTGAAAAATGCCTTGAACCTGGGGCTGTCATTTCATTGCTGATATTGAAAGTTCATGAACCAAATCATTCTGCTTATTGTACGTTTTATTTTGATTTTAAAGGACCTGCCACCTTCAAGATCCTGAGCTTTTGCCTTCCATTAGGAGAAAGAGAGCAAGCAAACAAAATTATCCACCATGTTTCTTTTTTACACCCCAGGCATGTTTCTGAGTACTTTCACCTCATTTGCCATCTCAGCTGATCAATCTTAGCCTGCAGAAGTGACCATTCACTCTATAAAATGAATGGATGAAAATGAGGCACGGCTAATATGCATTTTGTCAGAGGTGTTTGCCCACAGACACTTTCCCTTTCGATCTCAAATAAATAAAGTTCCTTGTCCTCCTTTTCTTAAAAGCACAATTTGTCACCTCAGAAACATCTCTTCCCTGCTGTCTTCTAGCAAGATCTATGCTACCTTACAGAGGCTGAGAATCTGGCCAGTCTCCAAAATGTTACACCTATAGTTCGGTACCAGGCACTTCAATGAATCAGGAGAATCATAAACTCAGAGAGAAAATAGCAATTTGCTCAGTAAGTCCATTTTAGCGGGTGAATAAGAGAAGATGTGTCTTTTCAAGAAGATGGGTGGGTTAGTTTTGCTAAGTCTATTTTACTGTAAACCTGCATATTTCTTAAATGTGTATTTTATGATTTTGCTCTTCCCATGATTGTAAGACTAATGTTTAATTCCTGGCAAAAAGAACCATATTAATTGTAAGGCAAATCATATATTTGTTGTGGGAAAAAGAGATAAGGAGTCACTCTAAATCAAAGAAAGTGTGTTTGTTAAACCAAAAATGTGTCAATTGTGGTCTTATTCAAATATTTGTGTGACTGATCTTCAAGACAGTTTGTATGAATTGTTGTGCACCTTCAGAAATGCTCTTTTTTAAATATGACATATTTCTAAACTCAGTCATAAAAATATTTTAAATATATTATAAATATATTCTTTCTGAAAATAGTTACTTCACTGAGCTCAAGTTTTCCCCAAACCTAATGGCAAAGTCTGATTTCGTAGTCATAATTAGTCCAGAAGCTGCTAAAGGGTAAAATGTATTTGCACACACATTCATCCAGACTTACAAGGAACAGACCTATTAATATTATAATTTGTGCAAAGACAACTCTGAAGCAGAAGACAGACAGAAATATAACAAAAGAATTGTTCTCTGACAATTATTTCTCCTTCTGCTCATTTTAGTGCGAAAAAATAGGTCGAACTTGTTCAAGAGCACACAAGGCTGAACACTGAAAAAGAAACAAACCAAAAACTAATGTTTTGTGAGGAAATTCTCTCCTGGAGATTTGGAAAAGAAACTTCCTGGACTTACATACAGGAAATTCCTTGTTTTTTAGACACCTGAACTTTATGATTGAGGTATGTTATAATTAACACAGCTGTCCAAAACGCTTGTGGGGCTGCAGCAGGATGGGTTTGTCTGTATACTCATTTCAGACCCAAAGTCATTCCACACCCCTGCTCTCTGCCTGCCAGAGGACACCTTCCCACTGCTCAGGGCTTCCCTGGAAACCCACTGCCGACAGGAGCTTTGTTACAGACAGCAGGCCACAGCAGAGACCTTTGTTCCAGCCCACACGGCCTCTCCTGACACACCATGGAGAGAAGTTCAACGTGCCCAACATCTCCCTTTTGCCTCTGTCCCCAAACCAGCCTGCAATTTCCAAGAACCCACAGGAGATGCTAGGAGTTGCAGAAAAGGAGGTCCCCTCCTTGGACCACCATGGGGTACGGTCTGCCCCCACCTCACTGAAACCACCATTTTCATTTGCTTTAGTAAACTCTTAATAATCAATACCAGGAGGCTCTGACTAGAAGCACAACAAGCACAGAAAGCTGACTTGGAAAGAGCCTTCAGGTTTCTGACATAATCAATAGAAATAAACAGCTTTGGGCCATAAAGATAAGACTAAAGTTGCACAATATAGTGAATAGGATGCAAGGACAAAGTGATTTATGGAGCCTCCCAACCATAGCTCGCTCCATCCGCATGCGGAAGTGCAAGTCAAGCCTTTTCTTTCCAAAGCAGTTTGCTACTTTTTGCCGTTCCCACTGACCTCAATATCCAAACTCCCCATGACTGTTCTCTGTCTCAGTGGTGATAACCAACATAACTGAGTAACTCAGTGAAGTTGCTCTGTATTTACAGCAGCAGAGGACCCCAGCCCCTCCGTGCACTGATGTATGAACTTTGGCTATTAGACCTACATTGTGCCAGTGTTTCTGATGGGACTTTCAGGTCCTTAAACCCAAGTGTGCAATTAAACGAATCACTGACCTGTCACCTTTCAGCTTTGACACTGTAGGGCAGGGATGCACCCAAAACTCCTGCAACTAAGGTGTTTTACATCCTGGAAGAGGGCAGGTTTAGATTAAACATTAGGAAGAAATTTTTAACTTTGAGGGTGGTAAGACACTGGAACAGGTTGCCCAGAGAAGTTGCGGATGCCCCATCCCTGGAGGTGTTCAAGGCCAGGCTGGATGGGGCTTTGAGCAACCTGGTCTAGTGGGAGGTATCCCTGCCCATGGCAGGGGAGTTGAACTAGATGATCTTCAAGGTCCCTTCCAACCTAAACTATTCTATGATTCTAGGATCCTCAACACCTGTGTGAAATGTTCCTACAGCTATATTTCCGACTGTAATTATGATGAGGACTATACCTAAATAACTGGTTGGGCATCCAACTGTGCGCATGTTTACACATATATACAAAACACCTCGACAACATGAACAAATGAGGAGGGGAGAGCAGAAACCACGGAGGAAAGAAATGCCACCATGCACAGAGGTGTAGGTATTTCTAGGACTGTGACAAAAGAGATGGGATGGCAAATGGAATGCAAAACAATTGCATTTCTGCCTTGCCCAAAGCTATTTCTGTCACTAGATTCAAGGCAGATTCATTTCCCATTCTGCAGCATTTTCTATTTTGTTGTGGCATTTCCTGTTCTGAGGTATTTTTACCTAAGATTTCATCAACATCATTTCAAGGAGAATGGTAAACAAAACTTATCACTGAGCTCTACAGCATTCGGTGTTTCACTCAAAGACTTTTTATGAGGGGAATATTTTTTCATGCTAAAAATATAAGATCTGATAATAAGTTTAATAAAAGGACTGCATGGAATATAGTGCCTACCCGTTTGATCTGAAAGTGCAAAAAAGGAAGATGCAGCAAAGAAGAGAATTTTATTGTAAGGATGCCTTTTATCAGTGAGAAAGAAATAAACAGACATTAAAATACTTATCATCTATCTCGTGGTAGCTAAAAATGAGATGTCTAAACCTCAGCTAGTCACTCTTGGCTCCCTGGAACTGATGGAGAAAAATGGATGTCTCCACAAGAATGAGCCACCTCATCCCAAGGTATGCATGGGTAGGGTATAGCCCCAGCCAAATGGTTTCTCTCACATACAAACCTTATCTTACCCTGGGGATTGCTTACCTCTTTCCATTGGAAATAAGGAGAAATTACAAGGTAGATGCTACTTAAGAGGAATTTTCATGCTTTTGAAATCAGTTATTTTCTTTTGTTCCATTTGCGATACCAAATTCCATTCTCTTGTGGATCAACCCAATCTGATTTAACATCATCTGAGGCAGATGTTTGTTGTAGAATACCCCTAAAAAATTAAGCAAGTGCAGTCCCTATTTGAGAGTCACCATTTCTGAAGCACTTGCACAAAGATGATGCGTGTGGGGAAGACCCATGACTCTCTACCTGCTGCCAGAGAACAACTACAGGGAGCACCAAAAAGCCAACAGGGAGAAGGCAGGTAGATGTGTCCTTGCACTGCAGTTGTACACTCTTCTGGAGTACAACTGGATAATCTCTTGCTTTCTGTAGACAGCATTGACATACCACAGAGAAGCGCCCTAGTTACTTCTACTAGCTTCGGTTGGTAATGCGGATGGGTGCCCATACCCACTTCTGAAACCTGGATGAGCTATTTGGGTGTTTAAATATGCAGTTAGGATCCTAACTGCAATCACCTGTCTCAGAAAAATTCGTCTATGGATTTTAGTATTTTATTTGTACACAGTTGGCAATGATTTTCCTGGTGGTTTGTGGAGGTTAGAAGTTCAATGCAAGAGTATGTCTTCAGTACACAGGCGTTTCAGGCTGACTCCCTCATCTATAACACCGAAGGAGAAAATGTGCAAATGTAGAGATAAGCAGCAAACAACAGAGATAAGAGGTACCAAGCACCCTCTGAGATTTCGGGGTCAGTAAAATAAAGCAAATGTAAATATTGAAAAGGATGTTCAAATATTAATATACAGCATTATCTTATTTGTAACTATTATATGTAAAGTGACAAGGGTGATATTTAAACCAGCACAAAGAATGAAAAGTTCTCGAACGCCAATCCATTTGAATATGTTTTGCTAAATTAAAATTACTTCAGTATTAACAATGGTCTTTTAAAAGGATATGAAATGCAATTGACCTGAATGTAGAAACTCTTTCGTTTAATTCATTTTAATTGTGTTTTTTGCTACTGAAGGAAATAGGATTATGGAAATTGGCAATCCATGGAGAAAATTCTTAAAACCATATACAGTTACCAAAAGGATTTAACCTGGAAAATGCAATATTAGTCCTGAAAATTTCTCTGCAAAAGGAGAAAATCTCTTTTGCTGTTTAATTTTTTTAAAAATGCAGTCCCAGGAATACATAAAATTAGACATAAACATTATGTAGCAATTTTTGTACTTACTGCTCTAAAAGGTTTGCTGCAGTTCATCCAGAAATTGCAGAATTGCTCCATGAAACTGAATGCTTGTCTTATGCTGGAGGGCTTAACGTGTATTAGTTTCATATGTCTTCTGATTTACTAGATTACAAGGTGCCAGTCTCACCACAGGCACTGCTAAACAGTCCCTAAACATCAGATGTACTTGAATGTTGTTGTGAGTCATCAGAGTGTCAAATTTTCACAAACATGCAGCAAAAAAATATGACCATAGACCTGAAAAAAATGGTCATTTCTCTAGGATTACCAACAGCTACTTCTAATCACCATCAAAAGAGAGGGTGATGATGGTTTCCACACCTGTGCTTTTTTTCCTGTTTCTTTTTTCTATTGCATTGAAATATCAGGACAGACTTGTCTTACACTTTGTCCCCAAAAATGTGAATCCATATCTGTTTTCACGTTTGACAGCTCTGGCCAGCAAGGAAAAGGCACTGGGTGAACTAAATGCTGCTTTTCTCTGTGAATGCCAGAGTTATCTTTAAAGGAGGAGAAAACATCAAATTTGTGATCTGAACAACTGAAGTCATAGAAGTCTTCTGAGAATCTGCAGAATCACAGAAGTCTGGGGAAAAGAGATTGCAGTTTCCTGCTTATCCCAGTGCTGATATGGATCTCCCCTCCCCTTTCAAGCATGATTCACACCATCACTTGTTCAAGTTTTTGGGGGACAACTTTCATCAGCTGCAATTTTCACAGTTCAAGATTCGCATTTCTACACCTGCTCTTCCCACGTTAAACCCAAAGGATGAGGTAAGTGACCTTGTTCAACCCAGCAGTTTGTGGGTGTACTCACTTATTGTGATTAAATTATGAAGCACTTTGACTGGAATCATTCCAATTTCCCTTGAACCAGGAAGGAGAGGTTTGCTGGCTTGACTTGCACTTGACAAGGTGAAATCTGGGTTGCACTCCATTTTCCAGTAAGCTTTTTTAGTATTTTTTTTGTCCTGAGGTGCCTGTGGAAGAGGGATGGGCACACCCGGGATCCATCCTCCCCAGACAGAGACAAGGAACCTGTCCCCTTCTCACAGTCTTCTCAGGGCGGTGCAAACCTCAATGACTCTGATATGTCTCACCACCCCTTTGCTTGATGCTTGGCATGGGGAGCAGAGAGGGCTCAGGACTCCTCAGGCAGAGGGGGAGACCGTCCCCCCCAGTGAGTTTTGTAACCCCCGAGCTGTGGAGTTAAGTGGAGAAGAAAGGGACATCACTTGATGGACCTGCTGCTTTGTGTGGAACTGACATAGGTAGATCTGGTCAGAGGTAGACAAGCAGGTACCTAGAGAAAATTACATGCGGATAAAAGGGACATTTAGAGTTACAAAACAACTGAATAGGGGCTTTGATAGTACAAGTAATCAATTAAGGACTTTAGATGCTTTTTTTTTTTAATTTAAGCCACACATATTTGAGTGGGATTCTTCTCATTCCACTGAAGCTGTCTACAGTTCATGCACAAAGCCTAACACACATCTAAAACACACACGTAAAGTGTGAAGGAGAATGGAGAAACAAAGGCAAGTAGCTAGGAGAAAAGTTGGCAAATTTTAAGAAAAATAATAAACTGTATGCAATTAAAGCTCATCTCAGACTCCATGGCCATCCAGTGTCACTGACCAGAGTTACTGCCTCTTCCTCCCACTTTCCCACCCCTTTTGTCCAGGAAAAAAAAAATACTACCTGGCTCTTACCTCAGCCAATGGAGGCTGTGTGTCTGTAGCCTCTACGTGTAGGCTTTACACGTAGACCCTCATACCTCTACCAGCAGGATCTGGTCTCACACTGGCTCTCCGTTTATGTCCTCCCTTTGCAGCAGGTCCCTGGGACATTATCTTTCCAGTCACAAGTTGCTCCATGCCACGAGCTCTCAACTCGTTAACCCCACTCTGAAAGACACACTTTGACATTTCTCCCACACAGTGGAAAAGTAGCAGGCCAAATCTGACCTCTATCAGGTTCCAAACAAGTGCTGAGCACAACCACTGTCAGAGCTAATCCTGGGTGCGAGCTGTAAATTGTGCGTCAATGCAGTGTAAATAACTACTTCTTGGGTGAGCCGTCTGTACAAACAGAGCCACCGAGGAGGAAAAGGACATGGTATTTCTATTGTCAAAGGAGCCCAAATATTTCCAGAGAGGACCTGGAAACCTTTTGGCCAATGAGTTTCACGAAAAGTTCTTCCCTTTTACAACTTCTCCGAAATCCCCGTGGATGAATGCAGCCAGCCTGGGAGAGCAGCCACTGTACTGAAACCTCCAATTAATCCAAACCTAAGTTAGCTGCAGCCCTTTCTTCACAAAGGGTTCTGAGAGGTTCAGAGCATGCACCATCCCCACAGCACATTCAGGCGTCTCAAGGAGAGTGCGTGCCTCTAAAAGGCAATGGGGACCAGCCCCATCCCTTCAGAGCAAGAGAGCACAGTTTGGTTCCACGTTAATGGACATGATATCCATATTTTTTCACTGAAAAAGCAAAATGCAGGACCTCCAACATATTTGACTCTTTTATGTGTACAGCCACATTGATGTTAAGGGACAAATGTCATTTGCTTTTGCATCTGGGAGGAAATCAGAGTTTGCTGCGTGTCCTCAGAAGCTCTCACATTTTTCTTTGAAAACTGTGCAATCTTTTTTTTCTAACCAGAGGAAGGTATTGTCACTTCTGATCCAGAAAAACACATGAGATTTCCTCCTCCAATGTAGCCAACAGCAAGTTTAAGAAACACAGCGGTTTCATGCCCAGCAGAGTTAATAAAAACTGGTTTCCCAGAGCCTTGCATCATCTTTGGAGCTACCCCAGCTTCCTCCCTTGTCCCCTGCATGGCACTGCTCCAGCAGAACTCTTCTGTCAGGATGGTGTTTTGCAGAATCTGACCCAGATTAGGAGCAAAAGTTTAAATAAAATAATGGAAGCCTGGGAAGCTATGGACTTGCCTTTGTGTTAATTTACTGGTGCTGTATTGGATCACAGCCATAGCTACCTGATACCTAGAGGCTGAACGAGTTGGGGCTGTTCAGCCTGGAGAAGAGAAGGCTCCGGGGAGATCTTACTGCGGCCTTTCAGTACCTAAAGGGGGCCTACAGGAGAGCTGGGGAAGGACTTTTTACTAGGGCATGTAGTGATAGGACGAGGGGGAATGGCTTCAAACTGGAAGAGGGCAGGTTTAGATTGAACATTAGGAAGAAGTTTTTCACTTTGAGGGTGGTAAGGCACTGGAACAGGTTGCCCAGAGAGGTTGTTGAGNCCTGCATGGCACTGCTCCAGCAGAACTCTTCTGTCAGGATGGTGTTTTGCAGAATCTGACCCAGATTAGGAGCAAAAGTTTAAATAAAATAATGGAAGCCTGGGAAGCTATGGACTTGCCTTAGTGTTAATTTACTGGTGCTATATTGGTTCACAGCCATAGCTACCTGATAAGAAAAAACAGGGAAGCAGGTTTTTTACAGTCATAAAGCTGTTACCGTTTATTTTCCGTATAACCATCAGATGAAATTCACAGATGGAGTCCCTACAATTGAATTCCTAGAGGTCCTGGGGATTCCCAGATTGTAGAAGATCTGTTCATGTCAAGTCGTTATCAGCACCGTGCTGTGGACTCTGCTGGGAACCGGCTTTGACAGTTTATCAATATTGTGAAACTAAGGAAAGATACCCTGCTGTCCAGCATCCTTCCACCAGGGAAGCTCCAGGAGTAAAAGATTTCAATTAGCTGCTGGCTACTTTCTCTTCCTAGTGCCTGCATCTTTCAGAGGCCACTACTTGCTCTACTGGGATCGCCACCAGGTCCTCCTCTATCTGAGGATGAATATTTGTAGTGACTGTTCCAGGCTCTGCCTCTCCCACCACTCCTACTCCCTCCAATATTCTCAGTCAAAGTGTCCCTTCAAAACAGGCTGTCATGTACGGTCTTCTATTCCAACAGGGTGTCAAGACCAAAGAGCATGTCACAGCATGCCACAGCATATTGGTGACAAAAAAAAAGTCCCAGCAGGATCTGCTTGCCTGAATCCAAAAGGCCCAAGCCACAGCTTCCCTTTGTGTGTTCTCTAATAAACTCCTTAGACAGAAGCTGATAATCCATAGGGTACAACTATCACACATTTCCCTACGGGTTATCACCTTCTGTCATGTCTCTAGGCACTAGCAACCTCAGCATACATCCCAGTTTACGCAAAACGTCTTTGAATGTCATATTCGGACACTTCCTGGTGTGTTTTCTTACTGCACAATAGCAATGTGCAAAGCACAAAAGCTTGGGTACACTTTTGTAAGTCCTTTGAAAGACTGCAGACCTCCTGCCTGCTAGTCTGTTCTCTGAATGCTTTTCCACAAGACTTACAAGCTTCCCTCTAGTCCATTTCCATGGCTACTGATATTCTGCTGAATATTTTTCAGACCTGTCTGAGCCACGTAGCCGACTTTGGAACCTCTTCATCCTATTTACTACAAAATACGTGAAAAAGGAGGCAGTGCAGAATGTCTTGTGTATCATCCTATTTCAGCCACTGGACAGACCTAAAACGGGTATGGGAATTCACATCACGACCACTCTGTTTTGCAAAATAGCAGCTGGCTTTTAGAAAAAAACACGCTTCTTTGCTTCAGATGGTAAGTGATGTAAAAATGTTTCTATGGGGATGTACCACTCATGCCCTTTAGACTAACACTTATTTTGGCTATGCTGCTTCCACTTCATGCTGCTCTTTCCATTCTGTCATGTTGGTCGGAGTCACTGACAGATGAATTGATGTGTGTGTTCCCAAAATACCAGGAAGATTCCTCTGCGACTTTTTCTTGGGGAAAGGGTGGAAGGTAGATGCAGACCAGGGTATTTTGGAAAAAACAGATGTAAAGTTGTGATGTACTTTAGCTGTACATTCTGGCTGACAGTGTTCTCTTTAGTAACAGGAAATTGCTTTGAACAAGCCACTTTCCAGGTTTCAGCTAAACTTGAACTTGCCATGGTGAACATCATCAGAGCTGGCAGCAGCCTATGTCACTGTCTGCTAAGCTGACTGAATGGCCTGGAAGGAGAAGACTAGGTTCATGTAGCTGGTCCTGCTCTTCCCTTCCAAAGTGATGTCAAAGGGAAGGAAACAGATAGTGATTAATAACCCCTAAGCATGGAGGGATTTGGGAGCATCCCATAGAGCTCAGGGCTATCACCATTCATACCTAACATATGTGGGCAGCTTCTGGGCAAGGGACTGATGATGAAGACCTGTACGGTGAAGACCTGAAGCTCCATCTCTTGCACTCGGTATACTGTGTCTTACCCCATATAGCTCACTGGCTGAGCAAAGCAAAAGCATATATAAAACCACAGACACCCAGATCCACCTCAACTCATGCAGAAATCACATCTGAACACCAAACATCAAAGATGCTTCTGATTTCCTAAAAAGAGAAAACGTTATGGGATATGGGGTAATTATTCTGCTCTCTTCTAAGCTCTTGAACTGTCAGAAGCAACACACGATAAACTCTGACACCTGTTACAAACCACAGCATTAATAACAGGCAAGGACCAAGCAAACTGCCTTCAGATTAAAATACTGGAAGCCTCTCAGTGGATGTGTGATGAAGACCTTCCTGAAACACATATGACATAGACATACATTGCTGCTCAGCAAAAAAATAACATCAAAGTAATAAATTAAAGATGTACTTCATATTCTCCACTGGCTGCCTAATAAGCTAAATCACTTTAAAGGTCTTTATTTGCAAATCCCATGACTGGCCTGATAACTTTATCCTTTTTTCTTTCCACTGGCAGCTGCACCAGGCTTGAAAGTTCAGCTTTGGCGGAGAGGTGCCAGCTCAGGCTTGGTGGCTGCTGAACAACAATGAAAACCTCTCCCAGGAAACTGTGTCACTTATACTTATTGTTGGGAGGATGTCGAACTGTTGATTGAAAAGAAAATCTTCAGACTTCCAGAGCTATTTCTGAAATTAGAAGGCAAAGAAAAAAACAGTTCATCAGTAAAAAGTGAATTTTTCACCTTCATACTTTTTCTTTCTTACTACATTCTGAAACTCAGCGTTTCTCCTTGATCTATAGATTCATAGTGAAAAACTGGTGGAGGGTAAACTTTTCCCATGTGCATTTCAGAATGATTATAGTCTTCCACAAATACTTTTTTAAAGTAAGGAGGATGCTAAGAAGAGTGACAACTTGTTGTCTGTATTCAAAACAACAGCAACAACAATTATAATACTTTATGCATGCTGTGTATCTGCAAAGCGCTGCAAAATAATCCATCATTATTACTTTTATTGCCTCAATAGTAGTAAGAAATAACTTGCATTGTCATTGTTTTAGCAAGTGCAGGGGGTTTACTCCTAGATTTCACTGGCTTCTGCATAATTTAAATTAAATGTTAATTTAGGTATTACAGAAAGTACAGAAGGTACTGAGTACAATATTACATTTCTGTGAAGAAAAAAATCTGTCTTTTCCTTCCAGATATATTACCCAGTTGTCCCTCGTGTAAACTTTACGAGGCAGAGACAAGCACGAACACAGAAATTATAGAGCAGGACACATTTAGATGAATTACTCTTTGGAAATCTTCCTCCATCTTAGATTCAGATGTTTTAGAAGTGAATACAACAGTCATGAGATTCCAAAGGGAAGGGAGAATGATGGAACGGTTTGAAACAGATTCATTTGAGCTTCATTATACAACCTTCACACAGTTTCTGAAGAAAAACAAATCAATCAGCAAGCTGGAAGAGTTCAGAAATTATTATTTTTTAAAAGGATGGAAAAGATAGAAAAGAGAATGAAGGTAAAACTGAAGGTAAAAGACATTCCAAACATATTTTGAAGGATGAATTTCAAAGTTGCCTTAGCATATTTTTCAAAGATGAGGTAAAAAGAGAGAGATGAAACACTGCAAATGGAAATGTAGGTGTTTACAACCCCACAAATAAACAGGTAAGAGATGCTGAGTAAGTATTTGCTAAAGGTTGTTGGAAATTACCGGTATTTCAGCTGAGGGGGGGGGGGGAATAGAAAAAATATTTTACAGAATGCTTTCTCCAGCTTCTCTAAGGCCCAGATCCTGGCGGCTCAGACAACAGTGTCATCATCTGTTGCACCATTGACGAAACAGTCTAAGCACTGAGACTGAGAGAGTTTAGCTTGGAAAATGGTTCCACTTGGTGACTCAGTAGTAGACGCCCCAAAGCACCAGTGCACAAACCAAAATTCACAGTCATGCAAACTGACATCAGTAAATCGACACTAAGGCAAGAAAGAATAACACAAATTACATCAAATGGCTGAACGAAAGGAAAGGAAGGCAAAGGGGTGAAGGTAAAGGAAGACAGTGCAACATTTGAAGATCATCTGTAAGAGCTTTTTAGAACATAAGTTGTTCTGCATGCTAAAACATTAATGACAAAGATTCATTTAAAAGGACAATATTTTCATTAACGTTCCTCATCTTTAGTTATTAAAAATACAGCAATTCGCTATTTAATTAACCAGTTTCAGGTTTAATCTCTTTCTTACTTGTCAGTTTTAACAGTTTAATTAAAACATTCCATATTATCTCTCTATGGGATAATTTCCTGTTGCTGCTGTATGCTTCCTGGTGTTCATCCATGTTTTTATCCAAGGAAGAGACGTGGCAATGTTTGTCAGCACTTGTTTCATCTGAATCTGTTAATATTCTTCTAATGACTTCAATTGCATTCCTTATATTCAGCAACTCACTCTTCAGCAGAGTTCAAACACCAGTCATCAGCTTTCCAGGCCATCAGGACAAATTTTCATGCGGACTGGGGCTTTGCACAGTTAGCAGGAGTGAAAAAACCCTGTTGCTTCTCATGGAGTTGTTCCTTCTTTCCTCTGTCTGCTGTTGATCCCTTTCTTATTTCCTTGCTTAACCATTTTGCAGATGTTTTATTCTCTGTATTCTTGTACAGGACAGTAAGAAATGTCAGATTTCTCTTTTGTAGAATGAAGCAAAACATTTCAGTTCAGAAGTGCTTTGTCCTAAAAAATTGTAACCTGACAAATTTCCATTTAGTCTGCAGGACTTTGCGACAGTCCTGCTATTATTTCACAGAAGTCCACACGTGTGGATTTTTGATGGGAGGAGAGTTAAAAGGGACTCTCATGCTCTCATACTCTACCTCTCATTGTGTAGGTACAGCAGTTCACCTGTCCACCACTACCACAAATAAGTAGGATACAGCCCTGTGGACTTCTCAGTTGCTGTGGTCTTAGCAGGCTATGCCCACACTCAGATGAATGTTGCTGGCACTCCAAGCTGTCTAGAAGCTGTACAGCTCCATTTGGCAAAGGCACAGAGCCCAGACTAGTAGGACCTACTGAGAGACTGTGCCTTTCAAATTGGTCTCAGTACCACGCTAATACAGCAACACGGCTTGTGGGCATGTTGGCCAACGGACATGTGCAGGCAAGGGACCGTGCAAACACAGCGTAGCCTAGAAGCATTGTAGGCTCATCGTGTTTAGTGCTATCTTATGGCCTATTTCTAAAAGCTTGTAATTAGGTCACTGGCACTGAAAAACAATCAGCCAGTAACACCAGCCTTGAGGAAGTCAAATTGATGACCTGTTTCCTATGAAGTTGGGAGCTTGGTTTGAGAAGCATAAGATTTTCCAAAAAAATGAACCTCGGTTTCCAGCCTTTTCATTAACTCCCAGGCTGTGTTACTGAACATATTCATAAGGCTGTAAACCTCCTGGGACTTTATTGCTGTTGCTTCTTGACATCTTGGCCCTGAGACGTGGCAACACAGTGGGCTGTAAGAGGTGGCAGATATTTGATTTTTTTTTATTGAAGGCTCTTCTGTGAGGATCTGCTGTGTTGTGCTGTCCTTTAAACCAGCAGAAATGTTGATCATTCATTAGGTGTGATTTGACTTCTGCTACAAAGGGTGAGATTCAGCCACCCAACTTTGTGAGAGTTAGACCTTCTGAAGGGAGAGTCAGCTCTCGAATGGATGCCACCACTGCTGACTAGGAAGGTCCCAAGGGGGACCAGCTTCTTATGTTAGCCCTCAGTACGGTGCCTCAGGCTCAGCAGGATGGACTTGAGCTTCCATGTTTGCAAATGTGTTTAAAAAGAGGAGAGGCTCTTCCCAGCTCTCCCAAAATAACAGGCTTCACATGAAACCAGATCCTGAAGTCCTTCCATAAGTCCCACATCAAAACAGATGTGTTGAACACGTTTATGTCTTTTCCTTAACATCAAGCATAATCTGATGTCCCACTGAAGCAGGGATTACCAATACATCTACTTAACCTAAAGCAGACACTTCAGTACTCTCCTGAGTAGGGATATGCTTATGCACATGCTGAAGAGTTTTCCTGGATGGAATCTTCTCATTTCAAAAAATCTCTTTGACCCTAGTACAACTGCAAGCAAGAACTTAAGGACAGTCTCAAAGAGCCTGCTGCACAGATTATATAGTTTTCTGGGAGATCACAGGATTTCCCATTCAGCAGAAGCTGGAAAATTTGTAGTAAACTTGTGTGTCCTCACAACCTAAAGGCAAATCTGCACTAAACAGACTTGTCTGAAATCAAGGCGTATAGACAGTATAGATAATTTTAAGCTGCTCCTTGGAAAAGTATTTTTATCTGATGCTTTATCTGGTGATTTTGACACTAAGTCAAGCATTTACTAGAGTTCAGTTACAGATGGATCCTCTACCTGTTCCAGAATCTGGGACATGTATAACTACATTTGTTCAACACAAACCCATAAAAATCTACATTAAAGTAAGAACCAATCTTTTTTTTTCAGTATGCCCTCAGGTCTTACTTTGTTTTGCTGTACTCTCTGAGCTCACTTGTATTCAATATTATTGTTATATATATTCACACAGCAGCTTGTCCATCAAATTGATTCACAATACAGAAAATAATAGTAAATAATCAAGTGATAATTTTTGATTAAAAAATTCCCTGTCAAGGAGCCAAGCCAAGGTTGGCAAATACTGCTACTTTTATCAGTGGACATTAAACTGAACTCTTAGTTTATTGGTCTGGAGAGAAACCTATGGCCAGCGTGAAAAAGTACAGGTCTAGCCCTAAAAGTGACTTTATTTTAAGACATGTTCACATATAAGGTTTACCCAAACTTTTCCTCCAGAAATGGTCTGTTGATTAAAACATACCAAACCAACATTCAGCCCCTCAGTCCTAGTCCTGTATAGCAGAAAAGGGCACAAAGTTTTCACCAACAGATCATAGGATTGCAACCCATAGGATTGCACCCTACAATGATAAGGATGAAAGGGAATACCCATTGACTTGTCTGACTAAATCTCCTCCTACCCTCTACTGAAATACAGTAAAAGATGAAACAGGGCAAGTCCATACTCTCCACACATAAATCCAGGATGCATGCTAAGAGATTTTATGGCTATTCACAGAACATCTCAAAGAAAAGGAATTGTAAGAGAACTTGCTTCTACTCAATTTTACCTTGCAGGCAACAATGTTAAGACATCTCAGATTTATGAGCTTGCAACATTTCAGCCCCAAAACTGATTTTCGCTGATGCCTGCCAACAACATTCACAAGTCATCTCTGACTAACGTGTAAGGCAGCTATACCCCAAGGTACTGAACTTTGGCTTGATCTCAAGGTTAATGAGCCCAAGTTCTGGAATCATTTTGGACAAGAATTTGTCATGCTCCCAGGCAGCAGAAAAGACCACTGCATCAGGCTTAATTCAAGGCAGGACTACAGTCTCAGGTAAGTCATTATCATCAAATACTAGCCTCAGGCTTTGACAACATTAAACCCAACTGTCTACCACTATTACCCGTGAATTATTACTTTCTTTCCTGATTATTAGGTGTCTGGGGTATCCCTATGTGTCTGGCATTACCTATCTGGTAAGGAAACCTCCCCAAAGGAAATAAAAACTGTTCTACATTTTCACAGATGCAAAAGGTAGGAGGAGATGCAGTTCAGCACAGGCTGTAAAAGCATACCAGGTAAAGAATATATTTCTCCTTGCAGGCACTCCTGCTAGCAACTGACAATGCCAGTCTGCTGACGGAACCTTTTATTTTATTTCTGAGTATCTTTAGCTGAGGAGATTCACACAGATTACTTTCTGTGATAAAAAATTGCTTCCTTCCACAAAGCCCAATTCTAGTCACTTAATTTAAAACCCGAGCAAGAACACTGTCCCAGTTAAAATATAGAATTTACAGAGACAAAGCAATTTCTCTCTTCTCAGAGGTAGCGCCAGTCTTGAGAGGGACAGACAAGAACAGTGCACACTGGTGCCTTTGTGCAGCCAACCGTTCCAAACAGCAGGTACCATGCGACATTGTGCACCTGTCTTCACCTGCCAGCACCTTCTCCTGCTCAGTCCATTGGTCCTTGTGTGATAAGAAAGCTGTTAACATATCTTTAAAAATCTCCTTCTCACCAGAGTATCCCCATGAGCTGATGCTAATCAATAAAATCATTCAAAACCAGGATGATTCTCTGTAAGTCGTGTTACTCAACACCTTCCTCTGATCCCTCATAGGTATAACCAATCACCAGGAAAACCTCTCTAATAGGCACTGTCCTGAACTATCTATAATACTGTCCAAAGACAATGATCCAACAAATTCCCAAAGTGGTCTCTTCCAGTCCACATCTGAACCTCTTTTTTTGATAGTTAAACTGATTAGTTCCTATCCTACCACCCACTTACAGAGAATAATGATCACCGCTCTGGTTGTATCAGTTTAAACAGCGAAATTATTGTCATGTCTGCTCACTGACTTTTTCTAGAAAAAAAAAAAAAAGACAATTCCTTCAGGCTTTTCTTATACAATCCAAAGGTTTTATTGTTCTTGTTCCTATTTTCTGTATGCCTCCTACATATTCTTATTCCACTTTACACATTGGTACCAGTACTCCAAGTGAGGTCTCACCAGCACTGTGGAGAAACATACACTTACTTCCCTGTGCTCTGTACTTCACACTTTTGCTAATACCTCCCCAGAAAGGATCCAGCTTGTACTCCACTCCAACTCTCAACTGCTTTTTCACAGTAAAGCTGCACTGGCACATATTTCTCATGTTATAGCTGCCTTTTACATTTTTCTTTCCTAGACACAGTTCTTTGCTCTTGCCTTGGTTGAACTCTATCTTGTTGATTTTGGGTCACTTCTCCAATATATCTATATTATTTTGAGTTAAAAACCTGACCATCGAAGTGCTTTCAATTCTTACCAATTTTGTTTCATTTGAAAAGATTATATGCAGGAGTCATATTCCATCCTCTAAGTCATTAATGTCTATACTGAGTAAAACAGACAGACCTCTGGAGGACTCCACTTAAAATGTCCCGCTAATTTAAGATGGAATCATTCTTTGCAGTTTCTAGAGCAATTTTAATGTAATTATTCACCCAACTCATCATCGTTTCATCTGGATCATATTTCCCTAACTTGCTTATGCAAGACAGTGCCAAAAATCATACTCAGGTCAAGATATATCACACCTTTTACTTCCCCTTAATCAGCCAAATAGATAGTTTAACACGACTCGTTCTTCAGTAATCCATATTAGTTGGCATATATCACCAAATTATTCTCTGTGTGGGTCTGTAGATTGCTCTAGTCACTAGGTCCTCCTTTTTCTCCTTAGAGGTCTATGCAATGTCCTTCAGCTGCCCTCTGGAGCCCTCTTTGCCAGGATCTCTGAGAGGTGCTTGCAGGTGGGTCAGAGACTGCTACAGTTCCTCCCTAAGTACTTGTGGGAGGGCTGTACCCTAAAGTACCCTAAAATGCCTCCAATTTCCTTGAATATAAATATTCTTTACCGTGACCTTTTCTTTTTCTGGTGTAAACTTGTATCCCTGTGTTACAACTCTTATATTAAGTATTCGCTCACAGTTAACCTTTTGGGAAAAACTAAAGCAAAAAAAAAAAAAAAAGGAACTGAAGGCATTAGCCTGCCCTGTGTCACCTTCTGTGCTTGTCTCTTTCCTTGTCCTGCCTTCCTACAGCCTTTTCTCCATGCCTTTCACAAGCCTCACCAGTTAGAACACGTTTTGTGCAACAGCCTCTCTCTCCCTGTGTACTTTACCTGAATCCAATAAGAAGGCAGGGAAGCGCAATCAATTTCTCGGTAAGAAAATGGACGTATTTGAGAACTTCATCTCAAATGGGCATTCATGTAAGTACCTGCTTTTCTTCAATACCTGTTGTTTTCAAGTACCTTTTCCTGCGTTTTGCATCCATACAAATAAAGGCGATGTTCCTTTCAGCAGCTCGCTGGATACAGTCTGCTGCAGCTGAAGATGTGGTAGATAGCTGTCAAAGCACAGTTAAAGCACACCAAAAAAAAAAATGTCCAAAATGCAGCTTTCCGTGTGAATTCACAGGGGCACAAATGGAGCCGCTAAGGCTTCTTTTTGATAAATTAACCCATATCATAAGGTAGCAGAAATGAAAGCAATAGAGCCATTCCTTCTGGTTGGCCAGAAACAGGCATCTAAAATAGCATTACTGGCATACGGTATGTTAATAGAATTAACATTTTCAGGCTAAGCCTATTATCTCTGCAGTTCATTCTGTCAGTCTTAAAAAATTGCAAAATCTTATCTTCTTTCAATCATGCATTATGCAGTGGTTATGTAAGATTTAAGCACCTAAAGTTTTGCTGATCAACCAGTCTTGAGGACTAGCACCAGTCAAACATTTTCCTGCAGAATATTTCTTCCACTGAAAAAAATGCTTTGACAAAATGGAACCTTTCTGTAGGCACATATCACTTGCAGTGAAGTTTCATTTTGAAATAAATAAATAAATAAAATTCAGTCTTCTACTCCTCTCAGGACATTCTGCCAATCTAGTTCTTTCAATCCTTTTCAAAACACAAGGTTTGAGTTTTCAGATTGAAACGACATTTGATTTTGCCACATCATGGTATTAAAAAGCAAAAGTTACTGAAAAAAATTTCTTGTTATTACCAAATTGAAACACTCAAGCAGATTTCCAAATATTTCTTAATTAATTTAGTGGGAAGTGTCAAAACCCAATGGATTTAGTTTAAAACAAATTTTAATATTTTGAAATCTCCTACAAAAAGGACAAGCTGGTTCTCTCCTACTTTTCAGTGGGACTATCATTTCAGTGGAAACACATTAAAAAGACATTAATGAACTCCAAAATTTCAATGTCCTCAGCTGAACAGTAGCTTCTCATTTCTGACACACTCATTGTGTCACGCACTACTTAAAATTTTATCAGTGACAACAAAAATTTACTCTGGGAGTCGGCCCTCGGACTATCTTCATTTTCAATTGGGAATCTCAGGAAACAAAATCAGTTTTCCTTCATTTGTGCTGAGCTAGACTCCATCTTCACACATCTAGGACAATTAATTGTTAAAGATATTTTAGTTCTTAAAATTATTTAATTATTCTAATTTTATGCTGTTATTAATATTATCCTAGTTATCCTTTGTCCTTTGAGTTAAATTCCATCTTCAAACATCTTTTGTTTCTTGCAAAGAGGACAGGGTTATCAGCCACCAATGAAGAGAAGAGCTCTGCAGAAAATTAGACGGGGATGGATTTACACTGGGTTTGCAACACACAAAGGAGTGGAATATCCTATGATACCAAGTCCAGATTTGTAGACAAAGGAAAAACATTAATTTACTGTAATAAGGTAACAGTTAAACCTGTAATTTCACATTAGGAAATGGAATTACAAGTGTAAGGGCCCAAAATAGAAAGTGGTTCTCTAGGTTTCATTTAACAATGATATATTTCTTAACCACTTCAGCATCTTAAGTAATTTACAAAACAAATAATGCAGGCCCTATTCCCCAGTCCACCTCATAGCCGGGTTCCTGTAGACTCTTCCCAGCACGACATCTCTCTTTTTGCAGTTGCTAGATGCCTGTCAGGACCAACACGGAGACAAAGACATGGATTTATTTTCTCTCCCACATGTCAAAGTGGCCTTGACTAATTTCTCCTAGTGGCTTTTCACCCTCGTGGCACTTGGTTGTCTGCAACTTGGCTTCAAGACACCACATGCAAACTGTAAGAAACACGGCATTACGCCATCGGCCCCATCGCCTTGTTCTTGGGCTCTTCTCTTTTGTTCTAGCATTTTTTATTTGCATTCTTGTCATGACTTTAACTTTCAAGATATTTTTTTCTTTCTACTCATAATATGCTTAAGAAACTATGGTACATATAACTTGTTATATCCAAAGCGTTTATCTCCCAATGAACACTACAGACAGCCTATGCGTGACTTGCTAATTAAGTTGGGATCTGGCACTCAGAATGTTTTTATCGAGTCATTTCCCTCATTATTTTTAGGAGTTCTGCTATTACATCTTTCCAAATCCATATTCTTAACATGCTTTTTTTCAGCAGGCGGTTGTCCTGACTGGCAGCTGAACAAGCTGTATATGAATATATGAACATATGTATCCTCTTGTTTCCTTACACGTGCATACATAGCTGGACCCTTCAGCACTCAAATGACAACTTGCAGCTGCAATTATCTGTCTCTCACATGAAGTTGGAAGATGTGCACAATCATGAGGCTTGGACAACAGCACAAGATACCTTATGGGTACTTCATTTGCCATTTGTTTGCTTGAGAAATTCCTTTCAGGTATATTCACCAAATAAATTTATTTACCAGTGCTTTGCAGTTTTAGCTAAGCTTTCCTGAAGTATGATATTAAATATTTCCAACATAGACCTTGTTCTTGTTTCTTTAAATAATTCCATTTTAAAGAACAGTGGCTTTCATTTTCACAGAAAAGCTGAAATGTAAAATAAAAAGGAAATAAAAAAATGCTGACTGGCAGCTATTTTTAAAGGGCAAAGACTGAAGCACAACTTTTGATTTCCTGTTTCAAGTGGGTGGAATTAATTTTTCATCTGAAATGTTTTCCATTCAGACATTAGCAAAATATATTTAATGCTATTGCAATTACAAATTGATTCATTTCCATGCTGCTACTATTGACACTCATTTATGCAGCCTGCATAGGAAGAACAGTAAATGTAGTTTTAAATAAGCTGTTACAGTTCAAGTCTGAATAAAAATCAGGCAGGTAACAAACACATTGAGTTGTTAAAGATAAAATATGCAATTACTACAAATAATATTTTAGCAAGAAAGTATTTCACCATATTTATTTGAGATTCTAATGACTGTTTAAACAACCTTTGCTGAGTACCAGGCTTTTTTCATTCCTACTCCAATGCAATTATGGTGCTGGCTGCCAGATGTTAGTGAATCACTAGCACCGGGTTCAGAAGTTCAGACTTTCCCAGTCAAGCAGATTGCCCAAGTTGTTCGTAACACACATGGCCTCAGGGCTCCACCAAAGTGCATAGTAAGACTGATTCATCACTTCTTGGACTACGTGATCTTGGACTTCTTGGATTAGATGATCTTTAAAGGTCCTTTCCAGTTGAAACCATCCTATGATTCTTGAGGAAAGCAGCCAGCACACAAGGTTTCCAGTGTTGGGGCAAGACTTTCAAGACTGACTTTTCTAACAACAATTCCAGATTTTTCCACAAGTCCTTTGAAATGCATTGTACTGAATAAAATGGGTGGAAAACATGGATATTTTCATGGTTTATATTTTGGCAAAGGTCTTTCAGAAGAGTGTTTCCATTGTGGGTTAACCCCAGCAGGCAGCTCAGCCCCATGCAGCTGCTCGTTCGCTCCACCCCAGTGGGACAGGGGAGAGAATCAGAAGGATAAAAGTGTGAAAATTCGCGGGTTGAGATAAAGACAGTCTAATAGATAAAGTAAAGTGGCTTTCCTGAATATGGCTAAACATCAGCAGGCAGATGTTTAGCCAGATCCTGGAAAGTAGGACTTCATCATGCCTAAGGGTTATTTGGGAAGACAAACACCATAACTGCCAACATCCCCCTTCCTCTTTCTTCCCCATAGCTTTTATTGCTGAGCACAACATCATATGGTGTGGGATATCCCTTTGGTCAGCTGGGGTCTGCTGGCCCAGCTGTGACTCCTCCCAGCTTTGCGTGCACCCCAGCTGACTCGCTGGCAGGGCAGTGTGAGAAACAGAAGTCCTTGGCTCTATGCTAGCACTCTTCAGCAGTAATTAAAACATCTGTGTGTTACCAACACTGTTTTGCTCACAGATCCAAAACATGGCACCATAAGAGCTATTATGAAGAAAATTAACTTTATCCCAGCCAAAACCAGTAGAGTTACAGAAGGGCCACGATCCATCCGCCACTGCTGTCATTGTCTTCTGTGGAGACCAGGACAGACTTCCTCCTCTTCTTCATGGAGGAGGGGGGGACCAATTAGAAAGTTTTTAATTTCTTAAGTTACCCTGGTTATGTGACGGAGTTAAGGCACTACTCTATTTTCTACCAGATGAGGTTGAGCAGACCCTAGGTGTAAGGGGGTTTGAGTGATGAAACGTTCATGGTGCCAGCTAGATTAAATCCCTAAGAAGGTCTGCTTAAGAGCACGTGGCCTCTGCCCTTCACCCAATATCATCCTGCCTCTAATCCTTACTTGTAAGGAATATGAAATGGTTTGTGTCTACACAGGACCCAGCATATAAAGCTGTGGCCAATAATATGGCTGTGGGGCAGTCAAAGGTTTACACCGTGCCTCTCCTAGCTTTGTTTATTTATGAGGACTAAGGTTCACAGCAAGCATTGCCTCCCTTACGTGTTCCTGTGGCCCTGAACTGGGGAGGCGTGTACAAAGGGCAATGCAGATGCCGCAGTGCTCATCAGCAAGAGGTGGTCTCTCCATGGTTGTGTCACCTTGTCAGTACAAAAGCAGGTGAGAGCCCGTGTAAGGGTCTACAATCATGTCCTTCCAGATGTTTCTCCATTTGGGACTTCAACATCTGCTCATGATTCTTTTAGATTTCTGTAATTCCTTTTTGTTAGTATTTAAAGCTCAGCTGCAGTGTCAATATGAAATTTCTCAGATACTTTTGGTTTATTTCTCTTTTGGAGAAAATTTATGGTGAAATGACAATTCACAACCAATTTTAGAGAACAGATACTTTCCAAGCTGTCTATAAACCTACTCCTACACACCTCTCAGAAGTTATGTCATGCAGCATTTGGTGCAATAGCTGTTTCTCTGTGGATTGTGCAGCACAGCACTACCATCTTGACCTGTTTTTTAAGAATTAGCATACACAATGCATGCATTGCTGTGTGCTTAATTTGCATCCACAGCGAACTCTTTCACCAGCCCTGACAGAGAAAATTCTATTTATTGCAACTTACAAGCAATGAAGACAGTGGAAATGGAGGCTGGTGAAATGTGTTTCTACAACAGAAGATGCAGTCAAATGAGTCTAAAGCAATAAATTTGCACAGGTAACCAGACTAAAGAATGAAGAATCTACTGCTGGAAGTACAAATATCTGAAGAATTTTGTAAGTGCTCTTATGTGCTCTCTACAAACATGAAAAAGCTGAGCGTGAAAGATAACAGTTTTCACTGAAGTTCAACTTCTTCAGTTAGCAACAATATACTCAGGGTCTTCTTGTAGCTTTTATATTCATATTGTGGAAGAGAACAAAATTTCTTCTCATTTAAACCAGACAAACAAAATGAGACAAAGCAGATAAAGAAAACACTTGAGACTCCATGTGAATGGAAATTTTACTGATGGCATTCAGGGCCCTCTGGAAACATTTGAGAGCTTACTGCCCTAGAAAATGTCCACTCCTTCACCCACACACTTGCTCAAGCACCTTTCTGCCCCATCCATTCTGCTGCTTTGCCAGTACCTAAATGTTTTTGTGAAGATAATAACCCTTCTCTGCTTAAATAAAGTACCTCAAAAGAGAATTCAATTATTATGCCAGTGTTGCGAGAAGGCTCAAGAGCCTTGAAGGTTCAACGAGCTGACTGCACATGGGCTTGGAATGAATTGTCCATATAAGTTGTTTTGGTGGATTTAATGAGTGGAATCATTATTAGAAGCAAATGTTATACAGACAAGTGCCCATTCCTGAAAGTTGTTTAAACAAGAGAGTGCTTCAGCCTGCTGAGCTGACATTTCTCATTTCATATCATCACTATTGCTGAGCAGAGGTATCATCATCCATTCATTGCTTGTATTTTAGGTAGGATTGATAGGTATAGCATGGACCTGGAGGGTATCACTGAACAACACAAACTGTTTCAACTGGGTAATGAGCTCTGTCCTCTTCCCTTGTTTTGATATAATAATAACCATCTTATACAATCTCGCAAACATTGTCTGGTTTTTATGTGGTTTACCTGGAGGTGCTTCAAACATTGTAAATTCCAGAAACCTTGAACTGTGAGAAAGTGTGAACAGCCATTCATTTTGTCACACTGGCTGTCTCTTGACTACCGTGGCATAATCACTACTGATTAAAATCAAAGAGATAGACTCTTAAGTCATTGAAGTCCTTCAGTGTTTATTTGCTTGTGTGACTGCCTCTATTCACTAGTAAAGTGTTAATCTCCCTCCACCACTTCTCTCCCAAAATAGAGCAGAATTTCAAGTCTCTATAAGCTACTTCAGAACTGAAGAAGCCTTTCTTCCCTCCGTCTCTGCAAGGATTGTGCTTATCACATCAATTATCAATGCTGTTCCCCTCTTGAGTTTCCTGAGCATTTTACAGGCTCCTTGGAAGAATAGGCAGGTGCAGACATTTTCTGATACTATAAAACAGAGCAACGTTGTCAGAAGATTCCCAAGTATCAAGGGACAGGACAAGAGGAAATGTCCTTAAGTTGCACCACGGGAGGTTTGGGATGGATATTAGGAAAATTTTCTTCACCGAAAGTGTTATCAAGCATTGGAACGGGCTGCCCAGGGAAGTGGTTGAGTCACCATCCCTGGAGGTATTTAAAAGACGTGTAGATGTGGCACTTAGGGACATGGTTTAGTAGTGGACTTGGCAGTGCTAGGTTTACGGTTGGACTTGATGATCTTAAAGGTCTTTTCCAATCTAAATGATTCTATGGTTCTGTGATTCTAAGGTGGTAGCAAATTCCCCGACTAGCTTGTTGTATGCCACAGTAGCATCACAATGGAAATTGGGGAAGTTTTTAGGGGGTTAGAAGATGGCTGCTTAGAAATATATCAAGATCTACACTGACAAACATATCCAAAAAGAATCTTAAGAGCTGGCAATGAAAATTTATCCTCATAAGAGTACTTCTCACATTACAATCCACTTTACCATTCATTTAATTTTACAGCACTGTGAATGTGCAAGGAGGTGAGAACTCACACATACATTTTGAGCATACACCCCTGGGCCTCCAGCTGCAGATAGACGCAAGTCTGCTATAGGTTTTTTACTGTGTGTCTTAGGTGCTTAGGGGCATCTAAAAAAGCATTAGATACCTATATCTGGGCACCTGAGGTACTTGTCTTGCATATAGATTTTCTATGATGTGCAGTGCCTCGTCACAAGATTTGGTTATTGGGGTACTGAAGCTTTAAGTACATGCTTACAACTGCTGACTTTAATGTTCCAGTGCCTTTCTAAAGCACGGTGGATTTCAAATAATCTTGAAATGCCTGGCTGAATAAAGCCCTGTGAGAACCCCTTTATCATCAACAATAAGTTTGTTGAACCGTTTCATCAAAAACTGGCCATTAAAAATCCCATAGGCAAGTCAGGAGCCCAGCGAGAAGCTCACAATTCACTTTTGCATGTCCGCACACACACTTCTTTCCACTCCTCCAGGTCTGCAGAAAGTCTGCAGCTCACAAAAAAATCACTTCCAGGGTAGACCTAACTAACCAGCTACTTCCACAGGCAACGGCCTGGCAGCAGCTGCCATCCCAGCACGCACAAGCTGCCAAGCACTTGCCCAGGGTCACGGGCAGAGGTGGCAGCCTGCCCCCAGCTACAGCGCTGTGACTGCTTAAGTGAGCTGCTGCGAGGCAAGACTGAGTCTTTCTTCAGGATCTGCCATTTTATCCCGGGATAACAGAGAGCATTTTCCCTCATTGGATTTGTCTATGTGACACAAGGCTCTGAGAAATGCCATCATTAGGTACAATTTCTTTCCAGTAAAGGTCTGTTCTCTTCCATTTATGCTCCTGCTATTCCTTTGCAGGTCATTTCCATTTACTAAATGCCATAAGATTATTTTGCAGTGCTGAGTGTTTAAAACCTTTGGCTTTGAGCTTACATGCTACTATAGCATATCAGAGCCACGGCTTCAGCAACAGCAAAGCTGTAGAATTACCTTTACAAATGTTGCTCGGCTGCCTGAGTGCTGGCCCTGTCCCTTATTGCTGTGTGTTATTGCCATGCTGCTGACAGCAACACGCCATCATATATTGGCCATCCCATCATCAGTCAATTCAGCTGCACAGCAAAAATTAATTGTTCTGGGAAGACATCATGCAGCCAGCCAGTACTGTCTGGGATTTTTTTTCCCTTATAGCTGATCAAGAATCTGACGTGTGATGTGCTACATTTATCTCACCTCCCAATAAGTGGAAAATAGGGATGCCTTCTTGTTCTGTGATTTTTGTGCAGTACATCTATGCTACAAATGCACTTCAGAGGTGCAACAGTTTATAACCCGAGGGCTTTAAATGACAGTAGTTGTTTTTTTTTAAGGGAAGCAATGCTGAGATCAAGGTTTATTTCACCCACCTGGAGTTTCATGGACATGCAGAGGAAGGGACTCATTCAGAAACCCACAGACTTCCAGAAGAAAGTGGTGGCTACCAGCACGCTCCATACCAGCTTGTTGAAAACAAATATTAGGCAACGTTTCAGGCCACACAAAGAGAGGTTGAAAGCCCTGCTCACAGGCCAAGGGTTTATGAGAGCACCTCCTGGGGAACGCTTGAGTGGTCTCACAGGGGAGTAGCAGTGTAAGGGGCTGAATGTCAAAACCACTGGGGCACACACTGGGAGAAGCCAAGAGAAGGGATGTATCAAGGGAAGCTTGAGGTACTGTCAGGTGGGGAGAGACATCAGGCTGTTATCTGAACAGACAGCAAGTGAAATGGTGTAGGCAGAGGAAAAGTGAGGCACCTGCAGACTTGAAGAACAAAAGCTCATTGCTCACCAAAGCCAACATGCACACTGCATATTCATTTACTAGTCCAAACGTGAACTGGTCTAAACTAACACCTTGGGGCTAGAAAGGTCATGTTAAGACAGCCAACAAAGACATATGGGAAAAAAAAATCTTACATTTGCCCTGTTGGCAGCTTCTCTTTTTTCAAATCCACCCTCAACATTAAAAGTCATAACCTACGATTTAGAGTACATAACCTACGATTTAGAGTACATAACCTACAAATCAGGGCCTCTGAATCTGGTCCTGTGTGACCTGGGCAGCTAGCACAGCTTGATCAGATAGTCTGAAACCTCAACCAAGAGAAACTTGCAAATGGCTTCCCACACCAGCAACTTCATTTTGCACAGGGCTGGCTGAATAACACAATCTCTGTCCCTCTGCATGCAGAGGCACATGAGTTTTCAAGGCCTGAGAAGGAAAACCAAGAGTTTAGATGGCCTCCTACTTTTTACAGTGTATTAAAAAACATGTTATTTCTCCAGTACAGGGGCTTACATACCTGAAGGCATTTGTTATAACACCGTGATGCATTATTAAGTCGTTCTGACAAATATAAAAATAAATAACATACTCCTCCAAAAGAGGTTTTTGCTAGTTTTAGAAGGAAAGTGTGGGAAAGATTCAGAAATTTAAAAATACAGTGTGCCTTTAAGGATAAAAACGAAGTAGCTAGAATAGAAATGCAAAACCACAGCTCTAAAATAGATGGATAGGAAAAAATATCCTGCAGAAAAAGATCCATGAAACTCTTTAGAGAATGTTAAATTAAATTTACTATCATCTAATGTATAAATTCTGAAGGTTTAGCTATACTAACAGAGTTGATCTCTTCCTTTTGTTAGTTATACTTACATTGTGATACTTGCAAAATTCTCAAGCACTGTTAAAGCTGATTTGAGATAATCATTTCATTAATTAACGATACAAATGCTCCCTGGTGAGATAATGAAAGGAACTTGAAATATGTAATTTTTACTTCATTGTTAATAAAATCCTTTCACCTAGATCTTGGCTAATATAAGGAATCATGGGCTTCAGTTAGGCAAGATATTTGAACGTGTATGTCTAATCTGGAGATATGAATAGCCCTATTAGCTTCAAAGAAGCAACCTGATTGAAGTTATTTATTGGCCTAAAGTTAGGCATATGATTACATATCCTACTGGATGATGGCCATGGCAGATCAGATGCATCTCTGGGGTAATTCCACCTACAGTAGTAGACTTAAGCACAGCTTAGCTCCAGACTAACCTACTCCAGCGTATTTTTGAAGCTCCCAGATCTGAAACCACCACCTCCATTTCAGCACATGAAAACAAGCTGCTCCCCCAAGATCCAGGGAGCCCTGAGAAACTGATTCAGATTCTGCATTTCTTGTGCCATCTAAAATGCTACTTGAATTTCTAAAACTCATATGCCACAAAGCATGTGGCAGTTGTGCCCAATGCTCGTAAGTACAGATGACAGACAATTGTATCCCATTATGGTGGAGTGAGCGGCCTGAGGAGGGGAGGCAAAGGGAAGCAGGCTTGTACAAATACACACCTTCTCTCCAAGCTTAGCCAGATTTAGAGGCAGCATCCACTCTAAGGTTTTAAACACCTCTTTTCCAGCTGGGGGCAAAACTATCAAATTCTGCCTCTGAAAAACCTTCTGTAGTAGAGAAGATTTAGACCTGTGGCCAGTGTGGGGAAAAGAATAAAACATACACAGATCCACTGGCATCAGTGGAAACAAGCCAATTCGCTGCCCTTCACGATCTGACCTCTACTCTCCAAGAGTGCTACCAAGCAGGGCTGGCTGAGCAAATGACACACATGTTTTGCCACAAGCAATCTCTCTGCTTGGACTCCTATCTGAGAATAATGCCTTCATCTTTAACAAATTGCTTTATTTTTATGTAAACGCATTTGCTTGCATGACAGAAGTACATGTAAATGCTATAACTGCATCTAATTGTCTCAAAAAAAAGGTCATTTAGGTCCATTTTGTCTTCTAGTTAATGGCATAAGACTTTAGATGTCACTTTCCTAACAGAAAACATCAGCAGCTCCTTTGCAGTGCTAATCAGCCCTAGAAGGCCTTACCCTTGATCCAGCACAATGACATACCATACAGGGCAACACTTCTGTCAGCACAGAAAATCAGACTGGGTCTTGAAACATTACATCATCCACAGATTATAGAAAAGTTGTTTGCATTGCTCACTGAGGTTTCAGGAAAAGAGACAAAAGTAAGAGTAGGAGCAGGTCTGACTTGAGCTCAGACTCCATGTTCTTCTAGCTTTGGCTTGAGTGGAGATAGACCACGTGTTTCTACCTTGACTAAATCTTGCACAACTGCTTTTGTGCCTTCTTCCTCATGATGTATGATCTCTGGCTGTTTTGGTCCACAAAGCAAACCATTCATTTCTATTTCTTCTTCATACTCTGTGCTTCTCTGATGCCTGAAGAGAGGGTAACGTCTATCAGGAGAAAAGCTAGCAGCGGTGGGAGAAGAGCAACAATACCCAACAGTCAGAAATCAAAACCAAACTCTGACATTTAACCTCACCAACCCAAAGGGAAGGGAGCATCTTCAGTGTCCAAAAATAACAGCCCTCCCATCCCCCCCTGGTTTTAAAGAGAAGGAAGAAGTAGTCATCTGTTGCTAATGCTAAAGATAATCTTAGCTATGCCATATTTCAACAAGAAAATAAACCCAACTGTCGTTCCTTTGTCATAACTGAGCGGTAAAACCAACTTTCAACAAAAGTGTGTTAGATAAACTTCAATCAAAATAAAACAGTTATTTAGCAACATGAGCAAAGCGCAGGTGATGACAGGACATCACAATCCTGCAATGATTTTCAGTAAATCTACAGCATGACAAGAAACAGGGTCCCCAGATCTACCTCCCCTGCCTGCATTTTAATCCAAATTGAAATGGTGGCACAAGCAGGAGGTCTCTGGGGCATTGAATCTCCAGCTTCTAAACAGCCATATATCCTTCTTGTTCATTTTATTTTTGATCCTTTCAAATGTGACCCTGTCAGATGTGAGGCAAATCAAGAACAATTATGATCTGGTGCAAGGAGGGATACCCAGAAAGCAGGGAGAAAGAAGGAGGCAATAGAAGGTTACAAAGGGGAAAAGAGTAGTGAAAACTGGAGAAAGAGAAGCAAAGGGTGGGAATCTGAGTGGTATTGGAGAGAAAATGTTTTCTAATTGGGTGTGGAAAGAAGTCATAAGTAATCATAACGAGGGAGATTTTCAAATGTCCATTGGCAGCTTGCATTGGCTGTTATGTCAGTGATTCAGCGGTGGAAGAGGAAGGAGGTCCCCTGACTGAGAGAAGAAGAGCATCCCTACACTCTAGGTGGACACAGCAGCAGCCCATTGCTCCAAGTGAGTTTGGTAATGCTGTGGATGGCTGTACTAATGAAAGGCTTGGCTGAGAGTAGGAAGAAGAACGATGCTTTAAGCCTCCAGGGCAGAGGAAGGTGGTAATTACTAGAGCTAATGAGTCCTGGCTCTGATTTCAATGACATGTCATTATGCTGGCATATACCCCAAAAATGAGATACAAACAGGGGAGAAAAACATGAAGCAGGAAGAACAGATGCAGGATAACGGCCACTGCATATGAAAACCAAGAAACGTAAGACTACATTACCACTAACATAATTAACAGCAGCACAGTCATAAACTAAGATAAATCTGCTAATCTAAACCAGCAGCTTTACAAGTGTGTCATGTAAGCAGGAGCAGTTAAGAGGAGTGAAGAGCAAAGACAGTTTTCTAATGGAACTAAATGTGCAATTCACTTGAAGAGTTAATCACTTCACATGAGATTATCTTCTCTGCTGGATCTAAAGCATCAATTTATCCAGAACTCATCTTTAAAGGGAAATACAGCTTATTCCCGCAAACTGAGAGGGAAAAGTGGTGATTCAGTTAATCAGCTAATCAGCCAAGCACGAAAGGTTTTTAGACAGGTATGAAAAGCCAAACAAGCAGCAATACAGGCCACAGCAGGTCATAGAATCACAGAAGCATAGAATGGTTTAGGTTGGAAGGGACCTTGAAGACCATTGAGTTCCAACCCCCCTGCCATGGGCAGAGATGCCTCCTACTAGACTAGGTTGCTCAAAGCCCCATCCAGCTTGGCCTTAAACACCTCCAAGGATGGGGCCTCAACAGCTTCTCTGGGCAACCTGTTCCAGTGCCTTACCACCCTCCCAGTGAAAAATTTCTTCCTAATATCTAATCTAAATCTACCTTCTTCCAGTTTGAAGCCATTCCCCCTTGACCTATCACTACATGCCCTGATAAAAAGTCCTTCCCCATCTTTCTTGTAGGCCCCCTTTAGGTACTGAAGGTCGCAAGGTCTCACCAGAGCCTTCTCTTCTCCAGGCTGAACAACCCCAACTCTCTCAGCCTGTCTTCACAGTGGAGGTGCTCTAGCCCTCTGATCATCTTTGTGGCCCTCCTTTGCAGGATTTGCTCACCTTGTGTGCTGTACAGAGATGGAAACAGCATGCTATCCTCCACTACTTGCTCACATGAAGAGTTCCCCAACTATTTGTAATAAAATCGGGCTCTAAGTCAGAATTTGTTCTTTGTGGGCATCTTGGGTTTGATTCAAGCTGATGTTTGACTTTTCAAGCATATGTGCTTGCAGAAGTATTTGGGCTGGAGGTCTTAAGAAAAGGAAATATGGAAAATATCGCTATCTGTAATCAATACACCCATCTTTCTTAAAGTAATTTGGAAGAGAGGAATACTTTGGAGATGCTAGTGCTCCACCCAAAAAAACATTCCCTTCACAACAGATATGTCTAGAAATGCTCCAGGCAATGCTATGGGTCAGACAGACAATTTTGCCAATCCTGTACAATCAGCCCTTGTGCTTAATGCAATTTTGATTTCAATGCATAATTCTGAATTGAAGCAAAATGGGTCTTCACAGTATTTCATGTTAGCAAAAATATTTTAGCTGAATTTTTGTTGTGGTTTGAAATCCACACCAGCTTTACTTACTTAAGTTTATATTTGAAATTTTTTTAGTTAAGTTTTTTTTTTACACTTGCAAAAAAAAATCTGAGTGCTTGTTCTTCTGTTTATGACAACTGCAGGAAAAAAACACATGTTAAGGAAAACAATCTTTTTTTTCCAGCTGTACAATAAATAACCAGCTGAGTTTACTGGTAGCCTATTGAAGAGACTCTCAGTCCCATACTGATCATTCATACTTCCTTCATCTGCCAGAGGATGGTAGAAATCCACAGGGTTAGTGCTCATGAAAACCAAATAGACACATTCAGTCCAGTGCTTTACACTCCAAGCTTTTATTTAGCTATTTATCAGCTGCTCTTAAAGCTACTAAGAAGGACTCATTTTTGGACAGAATCTTGCTTGAAGAGCTGTGCCCTTCAAAGGCCCCTCTATGGGGCTGGTACAAAGGGTCCAGTGAGAATGGATCTCCATCTTACACTTTTGTTTAGATACAGAGATGGTTATTCAAATGGTACTTACTGAGACCCTTAGGATGTTCGGCCAAATGTGGTGTATTTCATAGGCACAGAGGGGGAGCTGCACTCAGAGCACTGCTCAACGGTAAAACCGCGAAGCCTCCTTGCAGCCATCAGTGAGCCATTTTACAGCAGGATTTGGGTATTTCTGCAGGACAAAATAAAGTCTTACAAAAGCAGCCCCCTTATTTTGAAGCCAGCTAGAGCAGGTACAAACAGCAGCATAGCCTCTGGGACTGGGGTACTTGGGGCAGCTGGACTCCCCCCGTGTTTTTTTCGGAGTCCCCCCCGAGCCCTGTGCCACAATCAAGGGGGTGTGAGCTGGTTAGTTTAAGGTTATCTACAGCAGACATGGTCACAGGTTTTGTTCATGAAGTCTCAGAGAGAACAGGGCAGTTCTGAGGTAAAACTTTGTACACTTTTCCCTAAGGTAGACAGGTTTATTCTTACTGGGGAGTACGCACTCAGACATGGAGCTATTCTTGAAACTCCCCTCCAAAAGACATGTGCAGGCAAGGACGCAAATCAATTTATTTTTTATCAATCAGGTGCTTTTTAGGAGTAAGAAATTACTCACGGGGATGTAAATCTGAGACAGAGGTAGACAGATGATGGAAACAGAGAAGCTCTTATGATATATAGTACACTTTTGCCCAGCGCCTTGAGCAGAATACATACTTCAGCTTTGTAACTTCTCTTCCCAGGTTGTTCATGGCTTCCTTCTGTTTTATTATTGCTCTATATAGGGATGTTTAAAAGTTGCTGCTGAGAGGAGAGACCCCTGTGAAACATACAGAAGTGCAAACATGAGGGAAAATTCAGATATACAAAGCAGACAGAACAACAGTGACAGGACATCTCATGTATAATAGAGGACAGGGACCCAAAAATTTGGTGATGTTCCCGATGTCATGAATAAAACTGCCAGCAAAACTGAAATAGAGTCCAAGGTCTTAAGCCATAGCTTACCAGCTTAATCACAACAGTGCCTTCTCTTTCACTGACAAATCCATCTTTTGCAGCAGAGAAAAAATGGTGTTGCTACAATGGCAGATCCCAGGGCTTTATCTTCAGATCCCTTTCCAAAATGACTGATGAAACTGAAATATCATGTCTAAAGGGTAATGAAGTAGCCTAGGAAGTTAATCAAATATTCAAAGCATCTACTGAGAGCCAAAGTTACATGTTTTCTCTGTTTAAATCTCCCACTTCAAGGGAAATTCAGATTTAGGTTAAGTATTTTTAACCTACACATGCAAGCTGTGCTCTTACAATGTCTGATAAATTTTTTAAAACACATTTTCATTGTAGAACTGGAGACAGAAAAGGGAATAAAAGAGTTGTTCCTGTTTCAGCTGTGGTTTCCCAAAGTGTCTTGGCTGATTATATACCAAAAGCACTGAACCTTCTCTTCAGACTGCAGTCAGTTGTCTTGATGCACCTGTATTTTGGGCACACAGGGGAGAAGCTTCATTGGTTATAAAGTGCCATGTGTACCTCAGTCAGGTGCATGGAAATAAACATTAGCCTCAGTCCAGCAAGGATTTTGGGAAGCAGACAAAGGAAACATGGGTAATTTCCTTGTGATCTGACAAACCAGCGGTGTTGCCTCTTAGGAATCTTAGAAGGTTGTTTGAAAGGGGGGGTGATAGGAGCAGTTGGATGGCAAGCATTTTAGGAGCGCTCAGATGTGCCCTGAAATAGTGCTTAGTGACCAAGTGCAAATCTTCAGCTGAAGTTACATGCTCAGAGCAGGGTGCCTTCGTTCCCCTTAGCACAAAAAAAAAGGAAGATGCACCTAATCCCAAGTAGACACCCGGATAGAGAACTCCAATGAGGTCCTTATCTACCAGAGCATTGGCATTCTCATCTCACTAGTTTAAGCTACCCCAGCTACTGCAGAAGAATAAGTAACAGCTTTGGAAATGTGCACTTGAGGCTGATAACTCTGCTTCCATATTTGGGACAAGGTGGAATAAAGTTCAAGTCCTTCTCTAGTAGGCAACCAACCTGTCACAGGTATCAGCAACACTTAGCATAAGTGATTGTCATGGTTTGGGCCAGACTGGCCACTCAGGTGGAACGACAGATGCTCTCCCCTACCAAAAATTAGCAACAGGAAAAGGAGCTCCCTCTGTGTAATTTAGGGAAGAACAGAGAACAAAAAAAAAAAAAAAAAAAGTTGAGGAAAGCATGTGTGGAAAGATAAAGGAAAAAATGTGACAGGTTGGGAAGGAATTGCAACCCCGACAAACCTCAAGGAACTGGAAGCACTGTAAACTGCGGACAAAAATCTGTGAACCCTTGCCACAAAAAGCAGCTGAATGTGCACATGGCTCTGGAGTACAGGGATCCCAGGTACCCAAGGTGCCAGGACACCCGCAAGCAGGCTGGTGAGATCCTGTGCCTGGGGACTGAGCCGAGGACGGCTGTGGACATATCTGTATTCTCCTGTATATCAGATTAAAAGCACATTAAATAGAGAGGATACTCTGCCCTTTGTAATGAAACTACTTGCAGTTGCTGCTATCTTTAGTTATCGCTAAGTCATTAAGACACACAAAAGTGTCTGGGATGCCTTCCTTGAGGATTTAAACTTGCTAATGAGACTTCTCAACAATTAAAGAAAAGTTGCATTCAAACGATAGTGCCTCGGTTAGTACTAGGTTAATTAGTTTGTATTCTGAAACATGAGCTGTCAACCAACACCAAACATTCTGCAAGTGGATTTCATGGCCTCAAATCTGTTCAATTAGGACCATTTACGACATAGTCAATAGCAGTCATTCTGCTCCTCTTTCAGAAGGATCACATTAGGTTCCTCCAAGGCTCCAAGGCTCACCCTTTTCTCTAACTGGTAACAACACTGCCCCGAATGTGGGGCTACAGCCACCAAAGCAGGTCTCCAGCACTGAAGTACTGTTTAAATGATGTATTCAGCTAGAGCAGCTCCATGCAAGGTCTGCTGTGGTTTTGGGGGGTGTTTATTGCACTTACAGCTCCAGGACAGAGGTTGGGACTGCTTAGCTCGGCAGGAGGGAGATTTCTCTGGATTTCCCACAGTGGATGAGCAGCTCCATGCCAGGTTGTGGCTGGCCTGGGCACCAGCCAGTACCACACACGGCCCCATCCCAGAGGCTCAGGGGCCACCAGGGAGCCCCAGCAGACACCATCAGCAAAGGGCTGCTGCAGTCTTGTTACCGTAAATCGGCAGAAACAAACTTTCTAAGACTTAAATTAAGTTTAGAAAGCAGGCACTTCTTTATTATGGCGCCGGACGTACAGGAGATCACTCCACCTAGTGTGCGTACCAAGTTGCTCCACTACAAAAATTATATACAATCAAAATATACATATTCATCACATTTCTGAGAAACAATTAACATATTCATACAATTTCCGAGAACTCATTAATATATGTAAATGTCCCTGACACACGCACTTTCAGGTACACTGGTGGTCATCCAGGGTCCTCTGGTGGTCATCCATAGTCTTCCTCACTGTGTCCGCTGGTTGAACCCGATCCTTGCTTGGTCACAGAGTTCTACCCTCCTTTTGATCTTGGAACCTCCAGAAAATTTTCTCGGTTTACTAACCAGGTCTACAACTTATCAGTTTCTTGACAGGTACATCAAAGCTACGTTGTCCAACAGTTAGTTTAGGTCTTACCCAGTTACCATTACACAAATTATTTATCACCAAATACATATTATGGGTTTGATTTTCATTGATTGGTCTCTTGATTATATATTACTATCAATATCTATATCCAAATAAATGATGGTTATTTCTATTAATATCTATTAATTTGGTTCTTGATATTTAAATCAAGATGGGAAGGGTAAGGGGGTTTCTAAGCAGCATCACTGGTGCATAACAAGTTTCTATAATGACTAGACTCAAACAAAACTTGTCTATTCTATTCTTCATTGTTTCATCTGGGTTCTACTTGTTCCTTGATACAAAACAATAATTACCTCGTGAGGGTTCTATGGTTACAAGTTTCAGAACACACAGTACTCTAACATTTTATTTCTACTATAACAAAAATCTGGCGATTTTACAACAGTCTGGGCACTGGGGACATGTGGGTTTGGATTCAGGCATGAAAACATTGCTCAAGTCCCACTTGGGGTGTCTAAGATCTTCAGTGGCTTTTGTGTTTGGGAGGTTTGGTGATGGGTTGAAGAGGCACGGTCTTTCACCTGCTGTTTGATCAGCGTGTCCCAGTACTGGGAAAGGGGACCGTTCACTAACCATGCAAGATTGTTGTAGAGTAAGCACTTTGTCTTTGGGGACATAGGACAGGGTGATGCACAGAGCCTACTTCTTTGACAACAGCAGTACCTAATTTTGTTTTTCACTGTTCTTACCATGCCATCCCTTTTACGTCATTCTGAGCCCCAGGTGTTACGTCACCTCAGCCATGTACACGAAGGAGATGGCCACGCGTGCTGATGGCTCAGGTACGGTTGATCCTCACAGCTGAATGATGCTGCCCACGCGTGGCAGCCAGCACAGCAGTAGCCTAGCAACACTGCCTGCGCTGAGCTGTGGACACACAAAGTCCTGCTTGTTTTTCACAAAGAGAAAGGGCAGATAGAAACAATCACGGTGTAATTGATATATACCTGTCGTTCTCTGCTATGTGGAGTTATTAATATCAGCCCTTTCAATCAAGAAATGACAGGAAGCGATTAAAACTGCTATTTACGATTAAATAGGAAAAGCCACCATGGCTTAGCTGGGTCAAAAGAAATCCATAAACCATGTAGACACTGCTGACAACGGTGCAATTTTATTTAATCAATAACAAGAAGATGTAGGGAAGGAGGCCTTTTATTGTAACCTTTCACAGAACAGTTGTAACTGTTCATAGAAGATCTTCCATTCCCAGCTCAGAAACCCTCTACAGTACCTAACAGTATTTTACTATGAAAAGTTGTTTGTCTTGCAAGGCACTTGAAACAACGTACGTTGCCAAAAAGCAGGCTGGGGAAATTACAGACATAGAAAATTGCTTTACTGCATTAACACCCCCTGAGCATTTCCCTTATTAAAATAATTAGACATTTAAGACAAAGAGGTGTGCAAATTTAAAATGTGGTTGGCATCTTTTTGGTACACAATAGGATTTGATTAGTAGTTGCAACACACAGACCCACTACAGAGCATGAACAACATTCACAATTACAAAACCTATAGAAGGCAAACTTTTTACTTTAGTACTGTTTTAAAATTCATAAGAAAAAGAAGTCGACTGGGAAATAGTCTTCAGCAAGCTGACCAGGCTCCGGGAGTTTAAGCTGGAGTTATGAAATGCAATATTAATGTTGGGTGGTGCTTGGTGTGTTGTAGTTCAGTGAATGCTGTCGGTGTAGCTACAGCTGGAGAAGTGACCTACTTTGGAAATGTTTTCACCTGGAAATTCTCTGTCTGAAATTGCACCCGAAGGGCACATCAAAAATAGCAATCAACACCTCTGTCAACTTTCTTGTTTGCCTCGGATAAAGTTGCGGCGTCTCCTAGGTACTAAGTGTAGGGAACAGTCCTGGAATTGGCCTAACTCTTGACAACATCACTTAAAATATTCAAATGTTTACTGTAATTTTCACTTGCTACACAGCTAGTTATAAAGTGCATAATTATATCCCTTGATTCAGTGAAGTGAAAGATAGTAATTTCAGTAAGACATTAAAACAATTCACCCAGACGGCTGCACGTAAAACTGCTCCATTATCCAGAGCGGAGCAGCAGCTGGGAATTGCTACAAATTGTTCAGAAAATGACCAGACTCGGGCTAAAATTTAGCTCCAGTGCCTGCCAGCAAAGTGAAAGGCAAGTGCATTTACAACTCACACGCTGCTCCAACAGTTTTCTTCTTCCTTAACATCCTTTATTGGGCTATGCCTTCTTGTGTACAAGTAATCAGGTTTTAGCGGTAATTAAAATCTAGTGGAGCAAGGGAAGAGAAAATTTTCTGCTTTAATTGTATTTCTGAATCACGTAAAAGGACTACATTTCTTCTTTAGAGGGTATAATAAACTCACAGTAATTGCTTACTGTATCATTTAACTATGCTAATTTTACAATAAAAAATAATCCTTTTTTCACAATAAAATAATCAGGTAAATTTAAAATGCCGAGAAAGAGTTGGTATTTTGATCTGCACTGACGAATCAGTCACAGCTGGAGTTTTGAGATTCAGGCGTGTTCCCATCGAGAGACTTGAGCATCTCCAAACTCCATTTTGGGAAGACAACCTGTAATGATGTATATACAATGACATATGCTAGCTATGACTACACAGAACTTTCCAAAAATATGTATATATATTAAGGGGTCTAGAACGAACTTTGTTAACTTCACATTGAGGCTGCTGGAGACTTCAATTCAGGAAAACACGTGAGCATATGCTGAAGTTTTGATTCAGCCATGTAACTAACCAGGAGTTGAATTCAATACTGTTCAGGAACATACTTGAAGTTTAACCCACATCTAAAGTCTTGCCACAGCCATATTTTCCACGGCTGCCATCATAGTCATAGAGTATCTGGGCTCTGGCAGTGAACCGATGAATTGTGAAGCACAACCTGATTTCCAAAGGCTGGCAACTAGTTTGCTTGGACAAGGAGTGTGGAAGTGGCTGCTGGGTGTGCATTTAAGAACCAGAGCTATCCCACTAAAGGTATAGGAAATGCTGATGTATGGTTTTTTATGTATCTTTTAAAAATAAGACATATTTTTAAATGTTACTTGTATGCATATAAAATAAAGAAATAGAAATGTGTATGTTTCAATGGGATGAAGAGACACTGCATTTTATTGCAGCTTGAAGTGTTATCCTATAAAAAGGATGATTGGTATTTTGTTGAACATTAAGTAATAAACATCCAGTTAACATTCACAGCATTAAAAATAAAAATCAATAGAGTTCAAAACTAAACCCCTGAAAATTTGGCTTCTTTTTGTTCAGAATACATTTTTTCAGTCCTATATTACAAGCTGCAATTTTCCAGCAACTTGTGAGAATTGTTGTTTCTCTCGCATGGGCTGTGATCTGAGCTCAGACAAAGCCCTTAGTGCCCACGACTCTCCATGTTGCGGTCTATATTGCAGCAACAAAAAAACCAATTTCCTTCACATACAGATGAGTTTGTCAAAGTCAGCCCTGTTGCCTACCCCACTCTTCTTGTAGTCACACTTCACTGCTTTCTATATCAAATTATCCCCCCTTTATAAAGTTATAAATCTTTATAGCACTTTATCTGCTAACTGAGGGCCGGGTGAATCACACTTCCCCTTAAAGAGGGTGCTTCCCTCAAAGCATACTTTGACGAAGGAGCCTATCATAGAAGAAAACTATCAAAGACCTTGTAAGACGTGCACATCCTACCCACACATAAAGACAAAAATTGGTTGTATTATTACCTTTGCTTTCCCCCCTCTGCAAGGTTTCTTAAGACTGCTGCTGAACCCTTTCTTTGGAGAGAGGAAGAGGCAGCTCTACTCACCTGTGACTGAAATTATGTCATTGCATTGAGCTGGGTTTTTTAATACCCTCCCTCACAGTCCTTTTCCATTGTTTTCGTTTCCTCTGTCTACAAAGAAACAAGTCAACTATCCTGTCTTTCAGGCTGTTCATCTGGTTTATCCCGATCTTCTCATTCTTCAAGTCGATGCTGCCTCCACATTCCTTGGTAAGGCAAGGCCGGGTTTAGAAAGGTAAATTTAAATGAAGAAAGAGACAAATACAGCTGTTATTTTCTGAAGTGCTTCCTCCGCCTTTTTTTCCTTTGAAAATTTATGAACACAGCCTCCACTAAGAATTACATTCATTGCTGCCTAACTGAAACCTGCAATGTGTTATTTTTAACATAACTAGCACTTTGTTTCTGATCTAGCTTTGAAGCTAGCCCTCTTTTGGGCAGGAGGTGGACTAGATCCCTCCCAAGGTGCCTTCCGACTTGAATTATTCTCCAGCTCTGTTTGTTTGAACTCCACCTTTAATGTGCAGCCCCGAATGCAACGATTCGCAGAACAGGTAATGATGCACAAGCTATATGGTTACCCACCCACTCTGAGACGCTTTTTTTAACAGGGGAATGAGTCTTCTGCAGGGCAAGCTGGCCGGAGTCATCCTGTAGACACTGAATTCTTACAAACAGAGGAAGACTGGGTACAAAAAGCACTCACCAAGTACAAAGTCAAGATGTTGAAACCATTCATGAAGACACAAGGTATTAAAGAAAAGTTGAAAGTTTGAAGACCGATGTTATGGATCATAATTTTGAGAAATTGGCTTTGCCTCTTCATGGGCATAAATGTGACCTACTCCATAATGCTGGAAATGGAAGGGAAGACTGAAATGTCTGGAATTTTAAAAGCCCAATAGTACTGTTGACATATTGATAGATGAAGTGATAACACTGTCAATAGTAATTCAGCAAAGGCAGAGATGGTTAATAGATGGGGTTTTTTTCTGTGCCAGGGAATCTAAAAGAGAAAATCAGACAGTCCAGGGCTTTCAGACAGCCATTGATCTTGAGCAAAATAGTAGGGGGAAAAGTTAATAATAAATTCAAATAATACAGGAAAAAACATATATTTATTACCAATCAACATGAGTTTAAAAAAAAGAACCCTTTGAATAAACTGATGCTATTTTACATGAGATTAAAAGGTTGATTGTTGCAGCAGAATTAGTGCCAGAGGTTTCAGTGAGGTATTTGGCTTGGATCAACATTCAGTTTACAAAGTAGTATTAGAGATACTTTATGTGGCACACAAGGTCAACAGACACAGCAGTTTGTGTAGCAGTCTCTGGTCTCAGCTTCGAGATCTTCTAGACCTTCTGAGAACTTCTGGGATCATCAGGGGGATTTCCAGGAACCCTCCAAGGAACCTGAGGGTGCCTGCTGCCAGGGGACGATAATTTCAGGGGCCTCACACTGAGGCTGGGGCCAAGAGTGATGAGTTCCTCACCTGCAGGAGCTGTGTGCTGATGGAAGGTCTATGTCACCAGGTAACAGATGCAAGAAGAGGTCAACAGCCTGCACAGAATTAGAGAAGATGAGAAAGGGACTGACTGCATGTTCTCCAAGAGCCTGCTGATACAAAAGCACAAAGTCCCATGAATGGAGGCAGCACAGGAAGAGTCTGTGCCTGTTGAGTTGGGAACTGGAGACTCACAGGATAGCAAAGACTGGAAGCTCATGTCTGCTGTCACTGAGATGGCTTCTGCTCCACCTGCAGATCAGGCACTGCAGAATAGGTTCGGTGTTCTGGCAGCAGAGGAGTGTACTGGGAGCTATGTCCACCAAAGAATTTGAGCCATCTGGGCCTGAGCCCTGCAAAAGCACCAGGAGGAAACAGCAAGTGATAGCAATGGCAAACTCCCCACTGCAAGGGATAGCGGCACCCATCTGCTAAGGATTGAGGACTGCTACAAAGAGATGGGATCCACCTGACTAAGTGGGGCAAAACCATCTTTGCCAACTGGCTGGCCAACATGGTGAGGAGCTTCAAACTTAGGAATAACAGGGGAGAGACATGATGACCAATGTCAGTTGAGGAAATGGTGGACTGGGATAGCAAGCAAGGAGTACAGGGTGATGTGGACAAGAGGCCTTCTAACTAACAAAACAGGACTGAAGGAGACGCACCCCAAGTGTACACACACAGGTAAGGAAGTGGCTACAAGACAGCATTATGTGGAAGGCTCTCATACCTCATCTAGAAGATTGTAATGACTGAGTGCCTCTCTGAAGTGCCTGTACACTAATGCACACAGCATGGGGAACAAACAGGAGGAACTGGAGATCTATGTGCGATTATAGGGCTATGATCTCTTTGGGATCACAGAGAAGTGGTGGGATAGATCCCACAACTGGAGTGTTTCAGTAGGTGGATAGGCTCTTTATGAAGTATGGGGTGTTGAGGAAGGGGAGTTGCCCTTTATGTGAGAACACAGTAGGAATGTGTAGAACTCTACCTAGGGATGGAAGATGAGTTGAGCATTTAAGGGTTGGGATTAGACAGCAGCCCGATATGGGCAATGTTGTCATGAGTGTATGCTACAGATGGTCTAACCAAGAAGAAGTAAATGAGGCTTTCTTCAGACAGCTGGAGGAATCCTCAGTTTTGCAGGCCCAGGTACACACGGGGGACTTGAGCCATCCCAATACCTACTGGATCGACAACACAGCAAGGCACAAGCAATCCAGCAGGTGTCTGGAATGCATTGACGATGAATTCCAAACACATAATTGAAGAGCCAACGAGGTAAGGTGCTTTGCTTGACCTGACATTTACAAACAAGAAAGAACTGATTAGGGATGTGAATACTGGCAGCAGCCTTGGCTTCAGTGACCATGAGATGGTGGAGTTTAATTTCCTGAAAGGAGAGAACAAGGTAAATAGCAAGACCACAACACTGACCTTCAGGGGAGCAGAGTTTTGCCTGTTCAGAGACCTAGTTGGATCAATTGCATGGGAGATGATCCTGGAGAGAAAAGGGGTGCATGAGAGCTGATTGAATTTCAAGAATCACCTCCTACAGGTTCAAGAATGGTCCACCGCATCTACATGAACTCAAGCAAAGGTGGCAGGAGGTCTACATGGATGAACAAGAAGCTCCTGGCAAAACTCAAACATAAAAGAAAGTGTACAAGAGATGGAAGCAGGATCAGGTCACCCAGGAGGGATATAGAGACACTGACCAAATATGCAGGAATGTGATTAGGAAAGCCAAAGCCCACTTGGAGGTGAATCTGGCAAGGAATGTGAAAGGCAATGAGAAGTGCTTCTACAAGTGCATAAGCAGCACAAGGAAGACGAGGAAAAAGGTGGGCCTGCTGCTGAAAGTGACAGAGGACCTGGTGACAAAGAACATGGAAAAGACTGAGATACTCAATGCCTTCTTCACCTCAGTCTTTACTGGTAAAACCTGCCCCAGGAATTGCAGGACCTGAGATGAGTGGGAAAGTCTGGAGGAAGGAGGACTTACCCTCAGTGGAGGAGGATAAGGTATGGGAACTTTTAAACAAACTGGACATATATAAGTTCATGGGACCTGATGGGATGCGCCCACAAGTGCTGGTTGATGTCATTGTGAGGACACTCTTAATCATCTTTGAAAGGTCAAGGTGACTGGGGAAGGTTCCTGAAGACTGGAAGAAAGCAAATGTCACTCCCATACTGAAGAAGGGCAAGGAGGATCCAGGGAAATACAGATCAGTCAGCCTCACCTTGATTCCTAGGAAGGTGATGGAGCAAACCCTCCTGGAAGACATTTTCAAACATAGGAAGAACAAGAAGGTGGCTGCAAGTGGTCAGCATGGATATGTGGAGGAGAAATAGTGCCTGAGTAGCCTGATCACCTTTTATGATGAGGTGACTACTTTGGTGGGTGAGGGGAGAGCAGTAGACGGAAGCATTCCTGCTGTCATAGTGCAACCGCAAAGGTTGTCTATTTGCTGTAAATTATATTTTCTCTTACAGGGGATCAAGTCAGGACACAGATCACAACTGATATTTACTAAAAACCTCTCATGAGTCAAGGTGTTATTAATAGCAACTACCTATTAATTCAGTACATTCTCTTATTTCCCCACAAAGTTCACTCATTCATAAATACACACGCACAACAGTACCTCATTTGGAGCACCATTTGGGAGGCCCACATGGGTGGTTCACTCGGAAGCTGATAGCCATATTGATATGCCAGTGGCTTCTTGGTAGGTGTTCAAAAATCCCCAGGTGTTCTTTCCTTCTTTAGATATGTATGTGTAATCCTGTATTCTGCATATAGCAGCCACTGTCATCTTGGATGTAGTCCAAGCTACAAACTGTAATTGCACTGGTGGCCTTGTATACATTTGGCCAACTCTTGCTGTCCTGAATTAGTCTGTTCTCTCAAATCCCATGGCATCACAAGTCTCCAGAACTTATTTGTCCTTGGCAGACTTTCATGCACGTGCACTGCCTCTCTTTGGTCTGCTGTTTTCTGCTCACTATTTCCCCATCCACACACATAGGGAACCCATAGATGTCATTCCCTCAACTTGTACAGAAAGTGCCTTTATGATCTCTTCACTCCTTAGAGGAGTAAAATTTAGTCAAAAACAGCTTTTCTTCATTCATCTCAACACAGGCCTTGACAACGTCAGCCTGTTTGTGTATCATGCACACTTCCCAAGTTTTGTCTGACAGGCAGGGTGCTGTGATGCTTCAGGCTTTTCTGTGTCTACTAACAGAGGCAATCCCTTCTTCTCCCCAAAGCCATAGGTAAGGGGCACTCTTAAATGCTTTCTATGAGGTTTCTCTGTAAGAGAAAGCAAATTGAAACAGGATAATAGGTGAAGGTTAATTTCTGGTTTGATCATTATAGCCAAGGCATATATTTTTGGAGCATAAGCAAACAGTTCAACAGCACTGCTGAAATCCAAACCAGAACAAGTACTTGCTCAGCAATGCGATAAGGATGGATGAGCGGTGGGACATTGTACAGAGCTGGGGAGCAAACATCTGTCCTGCTTCTGGACTGGCCGTGTCAGAGCCTTGGGTTAGTGCTGGTCTTGCTGGAGCCACTGACAGGATTGCACCTGTATTTCAAATATGCCTTTTTGGTGGATCAGACAGATGAAAAGAGCTGCTTATTCTAAGCAGGTCTGCACTATGAAGAGCTGGGACAAAGACAGTGTTGAACAGCTGCAGCAACTTGCAATTATTTGTGCTAGACCAGTCTCAAGAAGGATAACATGCAATGTCCAAAGTGGGACTGGTATGAAATCTTTTCCAACCCAGTTAGCCTCTGGTTTAAATTCTTTTTCTTATAACACAGTTACATTTCATCCATAGTGCTGCTTTCCTGCTGTGCTCTTCTGTCTTCAGGAAAAATTAGAGACCAAGCTCAGGCATAAACTTTCTGAGGAAGCAAAGCACTTTCATCTCAATTTTTTCCCAATAATATAACAATACAGATGCTGCAGCATTTAATGAAATGGGAAACAACACGGTATGTGTCCCCCGTGTCTGGTCTCAGCCATTTTTAATAACTCTTTGCTGGGACGCATGGGTTATGATAGAGAGCACCATCCTGCCAGCTGGTGATTTGCACTCAATTCCCAGGCTCGGACTCTCCTGTTAAACTAATACTATTCCCTCATCTTCTTCGTCCTCTCTGTCTCTCCGCTTTCATCCCTGCTCTAAATCTTCAGACAGTGCAATGCCCAGCACGCTTTGGCACGACTGTCATATGGCAAAGAGAGAGGCGTTTAGTTATGTGTGCAGGCAGCACTGAGAGAAATGTGACACAGCTCGTCCTCCTCCTCTCAGACATCATCTGTCACTCAGCTAGAAAAAGCACCAGCGGTAGCTGGGAGGCAGAAAGAGAGCTGACGGGCTGCACGTGTTAGCAAGAGCACACACCTGACGGCTCCTGCATCGAGCCCTTTCTCAGCTTGGGGAGTTCCCCACTTCCATGACCAGGAGCTGGGTGGATCCTTAAAATAGTGGGCTGACAGCTTTTGAAAAGTCTTCTGTGCATGCTGTTTCTTTCCTGATGTGCCTGAGTTCTTTTAATCTCTCACTTAAACTAAAAACGCTGTGGCGCCAGATATGACACTGGGAAAGGGAAAGTTCATCAGTCCCTCTCCCCTCCCTGCCTTCAGCTATGCCCTTGACCGCAAACGCTTGCAGAGGCTCCCAGGATCTCAGAAGCAAAGAGTTTCAAGTGCAATTCTGTTTCTCATTTACCCCGTGACTCTGTCAAAATATCACATGGGAAGTGAGCCAGGAAATTGCCTTCCTGCTGCAGGTACAAGGAAGAGGGGAGAGCGGATTGAGAGCAACCACCACCATTTGTGTCATCAAACAAACTGCACGAGATGCAGCCTTCACACCTGCTCCCAACCCTGACCGTTCAGAATTTCTTCTGATTAGGAGATTCACAGTTATTTTGTGGTGCAAAAGCAGTTCGGTGGATGACAATTAATGACTTCAGGGTAACCAGAGACTTTTCCTCATCCCCCTGGATGTCATCTCCAGCAGCACCACAAGCTCTGCACTTCCACAGTGCAAAGAGGCTGAGGTTGGCTGAAGCCAGGGAGCTCCCGCTGTGCCCCTGGAGGGGCAGACAGGGCTGTGAGAGGTCTTAAAGCATCGTGTGTCTTATGTTTTGTTTCCTCAAACCTCACTTTTGAATGAAGATAGGAGGAATAAGCCAAATTATCCTCTCCTATAAGGAAGTAAGCACTACTGAGAAAAGACCTGAACTTTTGCATCTTAAAACCTTTCCCACACAGATCTTTACAGGCTTATAGACAAATCTAGCTGTTCACACCAAAACGTTATGATAGATTTTGAGTGAAAGCATCAAATACAGGGTATCTAGCTGTGTTAAAACATTTTCTTCACTCCTCTGCCCCTCCCTGAGGAAGCTTGTGGACTATTCCAGCATGGCATACACTGTGCTATGGGGTTTCTGCTTTTCCCTTGCAAGTCCCCAAGGAATAACCTACAGTCTTAGTGCACCTGAAAAACAGTTTTGGAGATGGCAAAAAAGATGGCATGAGATTAGGACTGTTTATGAAATGAAGTGCTCAAAGCTGAACCCTTGGCAGAACAGAGCAATTTATTCTATTTATTGGGTGAGTAAACCTGGAATAAAATGCTATCTGCCCCACAGTCTGCAGAATGGTCTTTTACAAAAATGTCAGCAAACATTTTCATGCCAGGTTTTTAACAATCGCTTTGAACTACACCATAGAGCAAGGGACATTTTAACAGTTATTCTGCGTAAAGTCATGCTTCTCATCTGCACGCTTTCGCCTAAGCCGTTTTACTTGTGAGCTGATGACATGAGATAATAGAGAGTGTGTATATAAATCTTGCATGGTGTGCACTTGATGTCTGCTGAATGTCGATGCTACTGAGATTTGGAAAATAGACAACTTCTTTAAATAAAAGTGTGAAAGTCAGAAAAGGTCAGAGAAGCAGAGGAAGAACTTCAGTTGCTCCCTAATACCAGACATAGAAATGGGTAAGGTGGTGAAAACACATTTTCAGTTACTGCTGAAAATTATAAAGCAGGAGAAACAATCAGGAAGAGTCTCAATTTGTGTCAATAAAAAAGCATCACTTAATGGGAGGTCAGATCCTTGTGCTATTTCCAACACTGCATATTGCTGGGTGATCTTCTCCACTGTCCTGTCCTCCTCATTTGCTCCTTATGAGCTCCTAATTGCTTTGCAGAACCCATTTCTTTCATAGAGTCAGAGGCTCTGCCGTGTTCACCTTGGCATCAGTATTTGCTTCTCGCTTCTGGTGGTTTAGCAATCCTGTCACCTGCATTTTCCTCCTGCTTTCAAACTGCCTCGCTCCAGCCTGTGGTGGCACGGGGCTAGGCTGAACACAAGTCAGATGTGCTTCATTAGAGTGCCAGCCCTCCTTCTTTGCTCAGTGTCTGGCAGCTATCTGTCTCTATTACTTTAGGGCTCACACTCTAGATTCTATTCCCTTCTGTGATGTCTAGATAACAACACTTCACATTTATTCTCAATGGCATTTGAGTCAAAAACCCTTCATCTCAAGCACAGCTGACGTTAGTTGCCTGTGCTATGCAACAGCCTCAAACTATTTCGGTGAACAGGGGGAAATAAATGGAGCTATCTAATCAATATAGCAGGCTGAACTTGAAGTACCCATCCTTTATTTAAGCTTCTTTGCTGAGAGTTGGTGTTTTATTAATCTTAATCCTGAGAACTGTGGTAAAATGAAAGAAAGTAATTACTGACATTCACTACACTTAGCCAGGAAAGAATATCTCTATTAGAAGCTCTGCAGGAATACAGGCACACTTTCAGGAATTAGGAGTCAACAGCAAAAGGGTTTTTTCATGAAGAAAGTAAACTGTCAGCAATGAAAACCAGCATCAGGCTGCAAACAACCATGGAGAGGCACATGGGAAGACACCCCGTGCTCGATGACTGTGTCCAGCCACACCGCTGCTTCCAGCCGTATGCAGCTCCCCAGCTGGGGAATGCGGCTCCTGGGATCAGACCCTGCTTTGGGTCCAAGTAAAAACAGAGACAATTGCCAGGTTGTCGGGTGCTATGTCAGCTGCGACTCAGGGTACAAGTTTCTCTGGAAAGGTGTGAAACCCCCACCCCAGAGGTGTAACCACTCGGTGCTTTCCCTGGGCAAACCTAGGAGTGAGTATTTGGGCATCAGCAAGTACCAAGCCTGTGTCTGAAAGGAAGAAGGCTTTGTATCAATTCCCTTCGTCTTCTCAACAGTACAAAAGCAGAATAAGAGCCTCTTCTAAACATTTCAGCCCATGGAAACACACATTTCAGCCCACTCTGTTATGGCTCAGCCTTGAACGCGGTGTGTCTCATAACACGAGTGGAGGGGTTGCTGTGCGTGGGTACAGAACATAATAATTCCGCTAAATATCAGTTCACAGAGGAGATGTTCCAGACTGTGATGTGTTCCAGAATTTTAATCTAGTATGGGGTAGCAGAGATGCTGCCAAAATACGTAGTTACCTACCATCCAGTAGTCATTTCCACAGGTACCTCAGACCCAGTGTTAGGAAAAAGCTGAAGCCTGGCTCATGGGTGGTACCACTACCATAAAGAAATGAGATTAGGTTGTCTATGAAATAATGTAACATTGTCAACACACTGCCTCCTCTGTTATAGCCCTCTGCCTCTGGCACTGTCTGTTTGGAATAGTTAGATTTTTTCCTAGTGTTTCAGGGAACTGGTGCCAGACATTTCCTTTCCCAACAGAACGCTGGCTGAGCCAACACTCCAGCACTGGTTATTAAAGTACAGGGGTAGACTCTACACCAAATGCCTTAAAAACTGCTTGGAGCACCTTCAGTTGTGTTTCTCTCATGCCTTCACAAGTGATCTTTTGTGCTTTCATATCGCCGATTTTCCAGAGAAGCTGGAAGTCAGGGAGTGGGATGAAGGGGGCATCTTTGCACATCTATAAGCACAAGGAAGCACTGGTGCCTGTTCCTCTTCATAGCACAGCCTGTGTTACACCTGCTAAACTGTGACTGGTGACAATCTGAACAGAAAAGGCACTGGATGATTCATATGCCAAGAGGATCCTGAAAGCTTCCTTTTGGTGAGGACGTGTAGCAGCCCCTCTGCTGTTATCCAAGTGCTCATTTCTCTGAAAGTTCTGAAGGGCACAACTTGATGATCAAAAAAAAATCCTGCAAGTACCAAGCAGACAGGGATGGTAAAGGTCCTCTCCTGTGTGAAGTCTGTCAGATGACTTCACCCTGTGCATGAAAGCCGGACTTCTGAACTGCTGGAGCCTTCATCCAGGTAGAGCTCAAGGCCTACGGGGCCGAAGCCTGCTGCACTTTGCATTCTTTCTATGCTGTGATCATGAAATACAAAGATTTGTTATTGACTCGATATAAGGAATAAAGTCAAATCCCTCTAACAGAAAATGTAAAGCCAAATGGCTTGTTTCCTACAATATAGAGCAGGTAGGCAAAAAGGAGTCCTTCCCTCTCCAATTGCCATGAAAAACTGAGAAATCCTTTCCTGGTTGGAAGTCCTGAGTAAGGATGTATTCTTCAAATGGCAGAGCCCCACACAAAGCGCTCCCCCACCCCCCCACTTTTTTTTTTTTTTTTTTTTTTTGCTTGTGGAAATACATTCCCGGTGCCTGCATATCTGGGACTGGGAACTAGCTGGTTTCACAGAATTTGGTCCTAGCACCATGGCTGTCTCTGCAGCAGAGACAAGTCTGGGAAGCGGGGAACAAGATCACCAAAACTCAGCCAAGCTCACCTTTATTTGTTTAATTTCACTGGGGAATTCATGCTTATGTCTTTGAATCTAAGGGATCATATGCCCCATCCCCTTGGGATCACGCAGCACCCTGAATGACTAAGACACTGGAAAAGTTTCCACCACACTGACTGCAGCCAGCAGGATTCAGAGGAGAAAAAGTGCCAGCGGCTCAGGTGTCCTCTTGCCTGTCAAGGAAGAGCCATCCCAGACACAGTGACGGCTGAATCCCGTAGAGACAGAACACAGCACTACAGCAGTGTTCATTCTCCCAGCTGCAGTGTCAGCTGCACTCATCCAGGTACTAACAGCCCTCACACCCAGACCCCATTGCCCTGAGGGATGCGCTCACGTGCAGGACAGTCCCAGGTCACATAGCTGTGCAGAGAGTTGCATTTGTATTGGAGAAGAAAGTCGCACAGTGACTGGCACAAACTTGCCCAGTCATTAAACAGGGTTCATTTCAGCTGATATATCTGAAGCGATGCTTGTTATTACATCTGCTCAACTTGTTTATGTATTAATCAATTCGGCAAGTCAAAACATGGTATAAGTAAATAGCCTCCAAGGAATCCTCTAAAGAAGCAAGATTTTGCTAACAGTTACAGTTTAGAATCTTTTTGGGGGAAATTGGAAAAAAATCTGAACACTGAACAAGGCATTTAGAAAGGTCAGTCCAGCTACGGACAGTCTGCAAACAAAAAAGTGAAGTCAGGGGAGATAATTTCCCCATATCTTTATCCATCTGGAAAGCAGGTGTTCAGTCTACACCAATCACCTACGTTTATGTAGACAGCAATTCCTCATCTCATATCCCAAGGCCGGTGGAATGACCTCTCTCTGGAACTGTTTATCTGTGCTGTGGATTATGGAGGCAACTGAGGGAACCGGTGTAACACAGATGCCTGACACTCTTAGGTAAAGCCGGGTGAGCTGGTTCCTGTCTTTACTGGTCATCAGCTCTTTCCTGCATGGCAGCAAAACTTCTCAACTTGCAGAAATCATGGTACCTTAGTCTGACCACAGCCATGGTCATGGCCACACATGACGACGCAAAGGCCTGTTTGCAGCTCCAGCGCTAAAGAGCGTCTTATGCCCCATCCCAAGCAGACTGGGGAGAACACAGTGTAAAGAGCTTTGGTAACGTTAACTTGTGCCTCTTGACTCAGTCAGTAAGGGACTATGGGGCCATGTGCCAACTGCGCCTCTGTTTTCAACACTGCATCTACCTGTAGAAGCAGTGCTATTCCAGCAACGCATAGCACAGCATCCCAGCCGGAGTCTGCTGTGAATGGCAGCATCTTGTTTTTAAAGTAGTTGTACGTTTCCCGTCTTCCTGGCATGTGATATATTGCCAGGTGTATACTGAGGAACACAGCTTAAACTGCTGCAAGCTGAGAAATATGTGTTCATGCTGTGTGGTGGGTCAGGGAGGGGAAAGTTTTGGTGGTGTAGTGGAAATACAGTCGTAAGCATTGATAAATGCAACTTTAACATTTTTGATCATTATCTTGGGAAAAAAAAAAGGTCTTTTTCAGTGTCCTAACCTACTGCTCCTGCCAAAGGCTGCTAAATAAACCCGGGGGCCATGCTGAAGGCAGATCCACAAAGCCATACCCACAAGGAGCTCACTGCTGCAGTACAGTGCGGTACAGCTCTGTCTGTGGGATGCCCAATTCCCCCTTGCCTCTCTGCATGCAGCTTGCAGGGCAAGGGAAATCCCTCCTCCCTGGGATGCTGAAGACACCATTTTCCTCCTCTCCCTGCTCTGGCTTTCCATGTGTTCCCACTCACATTTCTCACACTCCGCTCACCACCTCTTCTCCATCTCACCACTGCTGGCTTTTCTTAGACCATTTCTAGTTTGCTGCCTGGTCACACCTGTAGGAAGAAATAGTTGGGTTCTTCATTAGCACTTTCTGAAGCTAGATCTACGTATTGCTGTGGGTGTGAAGTACCTCATGCCACTCTGCAATGGGTTAGGATAGCACATCTGTGATCCTGGAAGAAGGATGAAAGCAGCAGCAAAGAGAATTGCTATGCCCACAACCACATCCATATGTCTACAGGTTTCTGGATTGCAGAAACCCAGCCCTGGAGTCGATCGGTATTCACTTCACCCGTTGCCTAATCCTGCAAGCTTCGAAGAGTAACAAACCTTTCTCTCACTTTCGCTGTGCTAATAATTCTGCTTCTCCATATGCTGAGTGTTTCACACCCATTCTGGGATCCAGGAACTAAGAAACGTTACACATACATAAAATTCTACCCAAAAAAAATTGATGTGCCACAAAAGCCAGAGCACAAGAGTGCCCTGCTTTGACTGCTGTGGGAGCCAGGAAAGAAGTGAAACTAATACTAAACTTTCCGAAATCCCACATTACACAAGGTACTCCAATTGCCCTACAGGGCAGCAAAGCTAAATTTAGCTGCAAATTGCAAATTACACCACTTCCAGGAGGAGAACGTAATGATGGTTTGCAGCATCCAGTGAATAAAACTGCCTGAAACACCCAACCTGATGCTTCAGAGCAACCCATCAGTGATGCTTCATTCCAGTTACGAAACATCCTAAATCCTAAGTCAGGGAATTCAGCAACTTCAACCTTATTTTCCTCCTTTAATGAGAAGCATCACTACAGTGCAAATTCATTCTACCTAGCTGAAGTCTCCTTAATTAGGAGGCTAATGGAAAGGCACGGGGTTCTTTAGAGGACAATCCCGATCTTCACTGGAGCGAATTGCAGTCTCTAGAGGGGCAGAAATAGCACAAGGTTTCATAAAACTCCGCCGACAGATTAGGAGCTATTGTCTGGAAACAATCCAACAAATTGACTACAAAGTATTGCTGTCAGTATGAAATAGAAATGTAATAATAAAAAAGCTACAATAGCCCTCAGCATATTTATGTTTAACATTTTTTACATCCCTACATTCTGTTTCTGATTTTGTGTTTGTTTGTAAGTTCTTCTCCCTTCTTTCCCTCTCCCTTTTCCCTCCCTTCCTTTCTGACAGTCGTTTATTTCTGTCACCCGATGTCTCACCGATTTCCTACGTTATCAGACTTGCTGCTCTCCTCCCCTCCTTCCTTTTGCTGTGAAAGCCAAGGGCCTCGGCCCAAACACCCATCTTAGTTGTGAACAAGGCTTCTTGGAGCAATTTTGGGGCTTTTGCAATAGGGAATACACACTCCCCTTCCATAAAGCACACATGTGGAGAAGGAACATGAGTTACAGGTAGAGGTGCGGAATGCAGTGCTGAGACATGAGGAAAGTATCTGCACAACCATTGCCCCTAATGCCCAGAAATCCCAGAACTGATGTCTACTACAGTTCTTTTCATACACAAAAGGAATAAGGAACCTACATGGGGACTATCAAAGGAAGTTTAAAGAAATTTGGCTTTTTCTGTCATCCCATGAGGTCTGAGGTTGGGGACAAGCCTCTTAGGATTTTCCCCCACATCCCTGCCACCCTGTTGAAACCAAAAGCTCTCCTCATGCACAGCAACAGGGGTTGGTGTCCTCTCCACTCACTGTCATTCGCCCTCAAGCATGACCTCTTCATGCTGCAAGACAAGTCATCTTCTCCATTTTTCTCTCATTCACATCCTGTTTTTCCCATCTTCCTGCCCAGTCCTTCTCACACAAAGACTTTCTGCCATGGTGTTACAGACATGCATTTATGCAGGATCCTTACAGAGCACCAGCACACAACAAATCTAGTTCAACTATCCATCATCAACATCTGGTCACTCTGTGGTGATAGCCTCATCCTGGCAGGTCTTGGACTTGTGTCAATACCTTCAGCTCCTGTTTCTCTACAGCCTACAAAAATTAAATCAGACAGAAAAGATCATCAGCCCGAGGAGTTTACAGACTACTTCAAGGAGTAGAAGGTGAAACAAAGTACCTGAGGGACAGAGCAGCAATGCTGCAGAAGACAACATATGTCAGTTTGATAAATAAGTGGGTTTTGATACACATGGGCATCCTGTCAGCAGTAGATCACACCAAAGGAGCTGAGACGAGAAAGTGCTCTCACCATTGTAAACATATGAGCTCACTCACACAGAAATAAAGGAAGAATGGCAGAAAGGCTGATTATATCGATGGTAACAATGGACAGGAGTTAGGAGGAATGGGAAGAGGTTGGAGAGGATAGAGACAGACATGCTGGTGGTGAAGATCTCAAAACTGTTGCTTTCAAAAAGGCAGGCAAGGAAGGTAAAGTCTAGACCAGGTTTATCCCACAGGAAAAAGGGTTCATCCACAACGCCACCATGTCCTGTATGGCTCTGTTAATAGTTACTGTGTTACCTCACACAAAGTGGTGATGGTGTGACACCTTCTGTTGTCTTAATTACTAACCAGGTGCTACAGGTTCCAATGCCACAGTGGGAAGAGACAAAGGCTTGTGATTGGGGGGGTAAAGATGTCCATGTTCATTTGCCTCACCATAAGATAGCCACTGTGTTTGCCAGAAGGACATACATTTTTCCCTGCCCCCTCAGCTTATTACAAGACCACCCCAGGGAGAGAGCATAACACCTCTCCCAACGATATCCATGAACTCACCGAGAGATCCTACAGTTCCCAGCAGCTTTATGCCCTGCACTCCTCAGGAAACTCCCTAACCCAAGAAGCCACACCAGCAGAAAGCAAATTTATCCCACCTTGGAAGAGGACAGGAGGCAGCACATCCCACACACCGCTCAGCACACCTACAGGTGAGCCTTCCGCAAGGAAAACTATTTGTCTGAGGATGCATTGGGTGAACTGAGCCTTCACTACCTCCACTGCAAAGCCTTACCACAGCATTTGCGCAGGCTACAAGTCATAATGGAAACGATTAAAATGGAAAAGGTGGCGGAGCAGCAGAACTAGCAGGGAACTATCCATCAGTACACATTAAAATTGAATGATCGGGAAAAAAGCTTCCCTCTTCCAATTAGAAAATAATGACGGATGGTCAGATGAAAAATGAGTAAGAAGACGGGAAAGAAGTTTTCAGCCCCTTCTGCAGCTCAGCAGTCATAAGCCTTCCATTCATTTTAGTTATAGAGAGATGATGTATTAATTAGGTTTTGCCCAAGGCATGTCTCTTTAATTAAATATCTATTCAAACTAGGAAAACAGGAAGATGGTTTATTTTCTTTCCTAATTCCTCAGCAAGAGCTGAATATTTTCTTACATCATTTCAAAGAATAACAAACAGTTCTTATTAGGACTGAAGTCTGAAATCGTTAATGAGGCACGGAAATTAAATCAAAGCACAGACTTGTATAATACACGATTTACAAAAATTAGTCACATATTAGATTGAGAAACTATCAGCTTGTTTAAATAGCTGTATATTTTATATTTGACATGAGACGAAATCCCCCACAGTAGTTGAAATACCACAGTGCTTTCTGCGAGCCTTCGCTTGCAGAGTTGCATGACGATTGGTGCCATATAAACGCTTCCATGAGGATCTGACCTGCTTCAAAATAGCAACGAGACAGCCTGCCAGGTAGAAGCAGAGTTCAAATTGCCGGGATATGACTCAGCTGGTTCATTCCTATTGCCCTTGGCTATAAATACAAAAGCAGGGGAGGGATCCATTTCACATCCAGATCTTAGGTGCCTGAACTAGCCCCCAAAAATAAGTGCCAGAGCTCCCCACCTAGAGCCCAGAGTTTGAGGCAGGTGTCCTCAAAGGTCTTCAGAGGAAGAGGAGTCTGCCTGTCCACGTCTGACTTACCCAACACTGACATCAGGCAGAGGTAATATCTCTCTGGAGATCCTCAAATTAAAATATTGGTTTAAATTTGGGGTTTTTCCAATCCCTTTGCAAGAGTACTTTGGTACAATCTCTGTTTTGCATACAGAGGCCAGAGTGTCTCTGCACAAGTGGCCTGCCTGAAAAGTCTTCCTGCCTCCACTGCTCTGTCCTACCTTGAGCTACTGTGAAACATCCAGAAGTCACCTGTGGGAAAGGGAGGGGAGGGGAGAGGAAGGCGCCTGTTTAGAGGAATGTAATTACAACTACGTGAATATGTGCACACGGTACCCAAAAGCCAGACTGCTTCACGAGGTGCTCACAGGTTTTTATTTTGTAAACTAGGAAGACTACTTTGTCCCCCTTCGATTTTACATAGCACCTCGTGTAATGGAGCCAGGAATCCTATGGGGACATCCACATGAGGTAAGCGATGAAGTCCTGAACCTGAACTTTCCCAGAAGTCTTCAGTTCACTTTTAACAGATTTCCACTGGCAGGAACATGCAAAAACTTTAAATAGAAAAAAAAATGTGCTTTCTGCATGTTCTGTTCTCAGGGAAAAAGAGGAGCGGGGAAAAGGAAAAAAACGGAGCCTAAATGCAGAAAAATGACAGTCCCTGGTTAGAATAAAGCTCTTCACAATAAAAGCTGAAGAGAGCCTATCCAAGGAGGCTGGTTACAATGCTTGTGATAAATTGCATCTTTTCATACTTTTTTTTTTTTATTCTTGTAGTCTGACATCACTCGTTTGGCCCTAGTCATTCATGCCTTTCAAAAGGCAGTTTGATTATTTTTGTTTATTCCTGAGCAGGGGGACTTCAGTAAAGTTCATGAAAAAGAAACTAATATAGTGGCTCAAGCCTTTTGGATCACTTAATCAAATCTGTTCTTGCAAGCTGTGCGTGAAAAAGACTGGCAGCTCAAGGCTTATGAAGAAGATGAATACATTTTGCCACAACACATCAACCACTGACATTTTTCCCGTGCATTTATCAGTAGGGAAGTTGCATAAAATCTTGTGGTTTGTCAGTCTTATTAAACCAGCTAGCAAAGAAGGTCGCTTGTTAGCAATGCAGATGAGCTCTGAAACACTCCCATCTCTTTCTCCAGCCATTGCAATATTGTGAATTTGTGCAGGAAGTTTCCTCCTGAAGAATTTCATATATATAATTATGTTTGTTCTCAGTAGTGCTAACCATATGCTATTGTGCAAAGAGAAAAGCAAGCAATGCATTTTTTTCATGAATTTATTGTATAAAGACATTATATGTGTGTTTGATGCATATAATGCTTCAAGGTCACACCTCTACTCTTAATTATGTTCGGCTCCATTGGGGTAGGGCACAGGAGCCCAGCCTGCACCTAACCAGCAAGTTAACCAGGGCTGCCCCTGTTCCTTCTAGTTTTCGGCTTTCTCCACTTTCTCTGGCCTTCTGGCTTCCCAGATTGATAAGCAAGAAATCAACCTCATCCCCTCAGCACTGCTCTCATGTCTCTGACTCCAGGACTAACTGGTCTGACAGCAAGACCCTTCTGCTATTCTTCGCCCTCGTTCTCTCAACTACATACCACAAAGCATCAATAATGAAGAATAATACAATGAGACCTCAATATCATAGAATCATAGAATCATAGAATTGCTGAGGTTGGAAGGGACCTTTAAGATCATCAAGTCCAACCATTAACCTACCCTGACAAAACCACTTCTAAACCATGTCCTCAAGTACCACATCTACCCTTTTTTTAAACACCTCCAGGGATGGTGAATCCACCACCTCCCTGGGCAGTCTGTTCCAATGTTTAATAACCCTTTCAGTGAAAAAATTTTTCCTAATATCCAATCTAAACCTCGTCTGACATAACTTGAACCCGTTTCCTCTCGTCCTATCATTGCATATATCTTCAGTTAAATGAAGGAGAACAATGTATAGGACATGTTGAGCTCTGACTAGGCAGGGACAGGCTGGAGGTTTCTCAGGGAAAGTTTGGATCCTGCTGGATGGTCCCCGAGAGGAGCCTGGGGGCTTCCTTGGGGGCACCTAAGAGAGGGGGGACTTGCGACTTGTCCTTCAGGCAGCAAGCCAGGGAGGATGCACAGGTCGGCAGAGGCATCAGGGATATTCCAAAGCAGAAAATGTTAGAAACCCGTAAAAGGACCTGCAGAGTTCCTCAGGGAAAATTGGTGAAGGGCCCTTGTGGGGTGGGGGGAGGCGGTTGTGCAACAAGCAGAAAATGAGGAGAGTTCTCAAATGGTCAAAGATGGCAGAACAGGAGATATCTCAGCTGCTGTATGGTGCCTGGCACAAAAGGCTGGGAGGCAAAACATGGTCACCTACTAGCATAAAACCAGGTACAAGTTGTAGACATGAAAAAAGACTAATTAGTATTTATATATACATCCTGAAGATGGTAGCATACAAGCATGCAGATGCAATACCTAGAGTTACAAGAGATGTTGGACCTGCCTGGGATCACAGTGGGAACTCAGACCTATGTGGCTTTGCCCAAAACACCTCAGTTGCCATTTCCAGTGTTTCACAAAGTGCCATAAGACTTTGCTACAAGAGTGTTGTTTTGATGTGTCATTTTTGCAGAAGCAGAAAGGACCTGGCCAGCACGACAGGACATCAGTTAAATACAAACCCAGAAGAGCTGTTCTGCACAGAACGGTGAACTCATAGGGTAATATTCAGCGCCAACAGCTGCAGTCAGCTTCAAAGAGGATTTAGCCACCTACTCAAAAAATCACTGTATTTGTCCTCTGGTCTAATTTGGTAGGTGATCAACGTCAGTGAAAACCCAACAAAATACCGTGAGAAGGGGCATGTGAGCACTTGATATGGAGCCAGTTCTGAATCAAAAATGATAAAGCACCTTCATTTGAATCACCTTAATTATTGAACCTCAGCAGATGTGGAGAGAAAAGGGTGAATTGCATGTTGGAAGGTTTTCTTTTTCAAAGCTGATAGATCAAAAAGTGTGGAATTGTCTTACATGGAGTATCTTGAATTCTTTTTTGTTCTAAAAACAACATCCTTTGGCAAGATCTCTCTTGGTGATGATTCAATGCAAGGAACTGTATAGTTAGGATGTAATTGTGCTCTCTGAAAAAGTTACAGGGGGAGAGGAAAAAAAGAAAACTTTTATTTTTTGCTTAGAATATCTATTTTTTAAATTACCTACTACCTATAATGAAAAATCCCTAATAAACTACAGCACGATAGTCTCAGAGATAATAGTGCTTACATCTTAGGTTGATCAAACCAGGAATGCTCCCTACTGAGTGAAATATAGCAGAAGTGTGCACAGGATTTTGTCAGTTATTTGCAGAAGTGACAGTGTCATATACTCGAAGAGAGCCTCATTACGTAGATGTCTTAGGGTTATGATGAGAGATAGATTGCCTGCTAGAAACAACATAATACAACGAAACTGCTTTTTTTACTCGGCACTGTTCATGACTATATACAATCAAAGCTGCTTCTTCCCACCAGATTTTCAAGAGTCCTTCACTTCAGATGTACAGATCTGTGAAGCATTCGGGATGCCAAATCAAATCAGCTACCTGTTCTCAGAACAGTTACCATCTATACCTGTACCTGGTAAGACACAGTTCTCTCTCCATTTACCATCCACCTCTGAGCACTCTGTGTGGGAGTAAAACAAATAAAAGACCTGACACAACCTGCAGCATTTTTTCTCTAGTAACTCAGAGGATAGGGGTTTTATTGTAGAGATGTGCAAAATTTTCAAGAGCAAGTAATTATCACAGCTGTCTCAGTTCTTTATGGCCAACTTGAGACATTTCTTACAGCTCTGATGTGAACAATTTCCTTTAAAAGTCAACCCCTCCAGCCGGTCACAGGTAGGAAACCTGATCCATGCAATGGAAATAGATGCTGAACAGCAATTGCTGCTGTCCTGCATTGTCCACAGTTATGCAGAGGAGTTGACCAGTCTCGGCAGTAAGAAGAAATTCTTTTTGAAGAATAATCAGTGAAAGAAAATATTAATAAGCTACACCATGTCTGATATTAATTCAATGTTGACCATACTTTGAGAATGAGGTTGGACTAAAGACCTCCTGAAGTCCCTTCCAGCCTGCAACTTCTATGATCCTGTGCATAGTTCCTAGTGATACCTCTGCTCAACTCACATGGCTACGAGGCAGAGGATGAAGGAAATTCACCTCAAATCAACTCAGAGCAGCAACTCTTGCCAGGCACTGGGCTTGCCACTGCACTTCTCCTGTGCAAATGGAGAACTAGAGGGAAATGGATGAACCTAATTAAACCAGGCTAAGGGAGAGGACCTGGAGCTCTCAGCAATTGGAACGTATCTCCAAGGGTTAGGTCAACTTGCAGCATAAGTCCTCTGCCTGACAAAAGGGTCAGGGGAGAGACTGCCCTACACAGTGCTTCAAACTCTGACATTGGTTGACACCTACCTCTATGTTTCCCTGTGAAGGGCAAGTGCTTTGTCATAATATGGCACTGTTTAGGGGTCTGCAGTACTGACCTTCTGGAAGAGTGAATTGCATTTCAGTAAGAACCAGCTTTTAAAAGAGAAAATAATAAAGATGCCCTTGTTTGAACACAAACCTTCTCCCTGAAACAAACAAAAAAAAAAAGACGATTCCACAAAATTGGTATGGCTTTACTGTGGGCTTCATGCTGCTCTTTTACTTCAAGCTGCATTATACTTGTTTAAGGTTGATCCACTGGAGAGCAAATATATGTTTTAAGTGAGATGGAAATTAAATAATTATTCTTAAACAACAAAGTAGCTTCTGAATTGGTTTCAGGCGATCTGAGAGGGATGAACACCTCTGTGAATACTGCTGGTGAGAAACCTTTCAAAATGAAATAACTGAAAACAAACTAGCTGTGCTGCCTCATATATGCCACAGGTGGTCTGAAGAAAACAGCTGTAGTCTTTTCTTGGAAATATTTCTATAGAGACCTTCTGGAGCAGCCAGAATAGTTTAAAAAATCAAACTTTGAATTACTTCTCTTATTTTACTAAATCTGTCTCTGCTTTGGCTATAAGAGATGGATGCACTGTGCTCTGCTATGGCAAAGAAAGCAGAAAGGACACCATGAGCAGGTTTCAGGAAGGATGGAAACAAACATCTCAGTCTGGGGCCCACCAAGCAATGCAGGTGCCCCATGTGTGCAAAGCGAAGCACTGATTTGTAATCCTGAAGGTTTCCACAAAAGAAGTTCAAAAGGAACCATGGAAGATTAGAAAAATCCTAAGAAAAAATTCTGAAATGTCATCAAAATTTATGCACGTCTGTTATTAAAGTATTATTTCTCCTTAAGTTATTAAAGAAGAAAACCAGGGAAATCTGCCCTTGAATTGGTCTGGTGGCAATCAGAGTTCACTGGTTGCCTGTGAAGTGGACACCCCATGAGAAGACTCTTTTCTGATACCTTTTTTCAGCATCTTTTTGAAAAGATGTTGATTCTAGAACGGCACCTGGGATTCAAGTGTGGGTCTGCCTTGTCTCAGCAGCAATAGTGACATGTCCGATTTGCTGGTGACATCAAGGGACGACTCCAATTCTCAGCCCTCCACTTGCCCAGGGAGCATGGTGGCTTAAAGCCAGGTTGTTTCTTTCCTAGAACAAAATGAAACATTCTTAAAGTGTTCCTTTTTTTTTTTTTTTAGTGTTCACTATGTTACTCTGGTAACCTTAAAAAAAAAAGCATTAAAATAGAAAGAAAACTTGTAATTTCTGAAGTAAACCACCTCAGTGTGTACTGCAGAGCAACAATTTCAAAATGACAGCAGTCTTCAAGGGCTGGGGCAAAGGACCTTGTGGACTCTTCCACCCCATCCTTAATCAGGGTCAAATCTTTACATCTGCATTTTTTCCCCTTTACTTTAAAGACATTCTTTAAAAGTAGTCCATTTCCACCTCCTCTCTTAAGCAGTGTTTCAGAGCAAGTTGTAGCATGGTGCAGCTTTATAGGGCAGCAATTTTTGTGAAAAGTTTTACACCAAATGGAAACCATGAGCTCTTTTCCCTTTTCATCTCCTTATTTGGAGGGTCAAGAATCTTGCTGTAAAATACAAAGAAAACAGTAATTCAGTAGGCTTTACCCTTGTGCTGTCGTGGTGACTGGGAAAAGGAAAGAGTAACAAAAGTCATCAACGTGAAGAAATATACAGTGTTAAAAAAAAAAACAAGCAAACAAACAAAAAACCCCAACGTACCTCTAGACAGTTTTAAGGGGAAAAAACTTTCAGATTCAGATGAGTCCAAAAAAACCAAAGACACATATGCAGTCAGATGCCAGTCTATTTGTAGCCATAAGAACAAGATGAAGTCAACACAAAGTAAATAAACCCAGAAACTAATTTTCAGGATACACTCCATTTCCTCAAGCGCCTGTTGCTGCCCTGAGGCAGAAGAGCCGGGGAACAGGCAGCAGCGTCCTGGCGAAGTTGTGGCAAATAACACAGCAAAGGCAGCCCTGTGCAGGCTCCATTTTACCCCTTCTGTTTACCTGTATCGTGCTAGTACTTAATCGCGTAATTTTATGGAATTTTTTTTGCCTTAGGACACGTGCCTCATTCACTGCACACCCTGGATGGCACTCAGCTCATGAGCAGCAAGTCAACATGTTTTTCTCTTCTTGTTGCTCCGAATTTGCCCCTTGAGGCATAGTGCGGTATTTAAGCCTCACTCTGGCCACCAAAATGTTTGTATGGACCCATCATTATCACATTGATTTCTTCACACAAAGCCTCTTTGAATCAAGGGAGCATTTTCCATTTCACAGGTGGGAGGAGAAGTGACAAGACAAGATGCTGAGGGACACCCGCAAATCCCAAGTCCTCAGGTTGGGACACCCTGAGTCGGATCTTTGAGTAGTTGGTATTAAATAGCACTTTACATGCACAGTCCAAAAAAAAACATCTCCCACCGACCAAAGTTTCAGCTCTTAGCATGCAGGCTCTGAGTCACAGTTCAGCTATCCAGAAAATAAGGAGCATGCGAGCAGGAAAATGCTCAACTGAAAAACATTCATGTGTTGCATCTATGGCAGAGGCAGGGAGAGGACCCAGCTCTCCAAGGAAGCGCTGGGGCTCTTTCTGCACGCTCCCTGCTTTGCCCATTGCACACCAGCCAACATCTCCCACAAAATGCAGTTTACACTCCTGTCTCTACGGGCTTTTCAGAAAGCATTGCAGAGAACTCATCTTCAAGCTCTTATACATTAAATCCTAGAAAATATGTAAAAATCATTCCCAACTGACTTTCAGTGAATGCAAATATACAGTTTTCTGGTTGAATAAACATTTAAAAACATAAATTAGGAAACACGTCGCATAATATTTTGAAAACATGTGAATAATTGAGAATAATTCTACCTGGGTTCCTCATACAGCATTAGCCTCAAGACCACTGTTACACAAACAGATGGTTTTGCCATAACACCTGTGTTTCTTTTCTTCAGCACACAAATATAAGCATCCTCTCCCTTTCCATGGTGACTGCTCAGTCCTTACAGTGAGACTGTCCCCTGGACTGTTTAGAGATGGAAAGGACCTTAATGTCCACCCTGAAGACATTTCAAAGGGCTCTCAGCACACAGACATTTGGCACCTCCGTGTCCAGCAGTCTCCTACTAGCGCTTGAGTTAAAAAGAACATGGCAAGTGGCTACACTTCTCCAGTAATCCAAACTTTTAGCCTTGCCTAGTGGCCAGTGGAGGCTTTGCCTGGACCTCAGTGTATTTTTAAGTTGTGCAGATATCCTGGGATTTGCATGCTGTAGTAGATCATTTATTTGTTCATCCATTTGTGTGAATAATACATGAGCGAAAGACACTTGAGGCTCCTTGTGCCATAATGAAAATACATCCATTATAGCCTGCTGATTGATTCTTGAATTTCAGCCTGGCAACCCAAACAAACAAGGTAAACATTACAAAAACTAAACCAGAGCTTATCAACTGGCACTCGTCCACTGCCCGCCTCCCCAAAACAGTGCTGACATTTATGATTATTGCTGCAAGTCTCTCTCAAAGCCCTCATCCAGAGTTACTATGTAGACTTCTGAATGCTTTCAGTGATGCCTTATTATTCACAGAATTAATTACTAAATAGCATCCTCAAATGCCATTGTATGAACTTTGCATCTAAAAGCATCTATTTATTCAGTTCAACAGCCCATTGGAGTACATAACACCGCCTCTCTTGCCATGTTTGCAACAAAAGAGGCACAGGAGAGTTGATTTGAACTGTCAGCCTTGGATTTCCATCGCTGCTGTAGAGTCCTAATGTGGAGGCAGGGAACTGTATAATTCATGACCACGAGCTGTCTCCATTTGGACTTTTCTCCCAAGGACACTACTCAGACTACAGTGCAAAAGGCAAAGCAGATGCTGTTGCAAGAGCCTCATCTCCAGGCTGGATGCAGAATGTGCAGATCTCCCTCACCCCCACAACGAAGTCATGCGGAGGAATGAACATGCAGAAGCTGAGAGTGCTCGGGTCCTCCAATGAGCCACCTGCACTGCTGGGCTCTTGTCCAAAGAAAAAGACCCACTTTCCAGCCATGCGATGTGGCTTTTCTGACCACTCCACACTGATTGCGCTCTTTGGCAGGGTTGCTATCTGAAGCTGCACCTTGTAAATCAAGCCATGCTACATGTCCAGTAAATGAAAAATACCACTCTGAGTAACGGGTCAGTGAACCCGCACAGCACGCTGTAAACTAAACATGGTTTCATAATCCTTTTGAGTTGTGATTGTGTAATATGTCTCTGTTTTGAAGGTATGGTCGTGGAAATTTTCAGCACAAGATGCTGAGAAGCCCTGGACACTACATCAGTATGTCATTAGCTACATTCATCTTACCTTTCAATGGCAAATTTTCTGTCTGTGTAAGTGCTCAAAGCAGGCCAGTGGATGGCCACATGCTCTGCCACCACTTCCTTGGATTATCCACAGCCAGGTTGCTACTTTTCAGGCAAATATTCTTGCCACAGGATGTTGGCTGGAACTCTCCGCTCAGAGAGAGCTTAGTACGAAGCTGGTGAGGGGTCCAGAGAACAAGTCTTATGAGGAGCAGCGGAGGGAACTGGGGTTGTTTGGTCTGGAGAAAAGGTGGCTCAGGGGAGACCTTATCGGTCTGCGACCTGAAAGGAGGTTATAGCGAGGTGGGGGTCGGTCTCTTCTCCCAAGTAACAAGCGATAGGACAAGAGGAAATGGCCTCAAGTTACGCCAGGGGAGGCTTAGATTGGATATTAGGAAAAATTTCTTCACTGAAAGGGTTATCAAATATTGGAACAGGCTGCCCAGGGAAGTGGTGGAATCGCCATCCCTGGAGGTATTTAAAAGATGGGTAGATGTAGTGCTTAGTGACATGGTTTAGGGGTTGTTTTGGCAGTGTTGATGGTTGGACCCAATGATCTTAAAGGTCCCTTCCAACCAAGACAATTCTATCATTCTACTTGGGGAAGACAAGAGTTGCCCTATACATGGGAGCCTTGCAAACCTGAGCAACCAGCAAAGGGCACAGGAGCTGCAAAATGTGGGAGAACCTCCCAGCTCCTTCTCCTTCCTGAACCCAGCAGGTACCCGCGTCAGGGTCAATGCCTCCAAGCAGCTGTCAGCAGTATCTTCCTTCTGTGCAAGGGTCCAGCTCACAATCATGCACAGCAACAGCTCCTGCTCAGCCCCCCAGCAGCTCCTGAGCCAAACCCTCATTCCAGCACTGTACTCTGTACCATATTCTGTGGCTTAGTCATCCTGTCCTGTCCCCTTAGGACTGAGAGCCCTCAGGTCTTGGGTTAAACATCCTGATGGAGGTAGGTGTTGAGGAAGGTCTGAACTTGGCTGAGAACATGGGACAAGGGAGACCACTTGAAGGCATCTCCTAGCTTGCTGGGCCTGTCTCCTGCCATCACAGTTTCCACCTCCTGAAATCTCTTTATAGTTGCAACATTATCATAATGAAGCCTTTGGAGCCAGCTTTTTCCATGGGGTAAATGGCTAGCCTCAAGTGGAAATTTTTTTTCAGTTATTATTGTCTACAAATTTTAGCAAAAATGAGAAAGGGGCAACATATGTTCGAGCCTTTTCAGGTTAAAGAGGACTTAGAAATCAAGCCTCTTATTTCCTAAGCAACAAACAGAATAAGTTACCAAAAAGAATTCAATCTTTTCTCACACCCTCTGTTCTAAAAAGAAGCAGAGAAGGCCCCGGCTGATGTGTATCAAGGACCAGGTATAAATACCAGGGTAGCGAGTAGACAGTTATTTCAGGAATACCCTTGGTTCTTTCTCATTTCCCCACGCAGACTGATGAAGGATGCTAATCCTGCTTTGAGGCACCCAGCTCCTCCTCCTCCACTGGTTAGGTGTCACTCAGCCTTGTGAATTCCCTTCCTGGAGACAGCAGCTCTGTTCTGGGCACTGCAGCACTTGAATATCACACTACGAAAGTCCGCTTTTCGCACCTTTCTTCAAACAGCCACAGGAACGGAGTTTTACTTTTGATGCTAAAGATGCTCTCCCAGGCTTCTGGCTTGAAGCATGTTGGCAAGGTCTATCAACCTTCACGCTACGGGGATGCCGGTACAGAAGATAAAAATTCATGAAGTGGCTGAGAACTAGAAAAGACTCTGCTTTAAAAGGAAATAAAGAAGCCGGTCTGGAAGCAATCCCTTAGCAATCCTGGGTGGTTGAGTTCATGTTGCATTTTTTTAAAAATTAAGATTTTAAAAATTATTTCCAGGTGTCAGGAAAATAATACTGTAAACGCAAATACTTTGCTGAACATGAATGGGGGCAGGTGGGAGAAGGAGTTAGATGAGGCAAGAAAGGGAGAAAAAGATGAAGAGTAGAGGTGAACGTGATATCTTCTTGTCCTGGATCCAGAAGACTCCATGCATGAGCACTCACGTGGATATGTATTGCAGGAAAAAGCTCTTCTCCAGCTCTGGCAAACTCAACACCTGATGCAGTGTCACTCCTAAAACCATGCAGCCCTGCTGGACTGTCCACAGCACCTTTGCTCTTCTCCACAGACAAAATGGTCCATAATCTGGGAGCTCTAGTCCCCATGGAGTGAGTAGAGTGAAGGCAGAAGAACAGTACTGCAAGAGTCCCTCTTCACTTTGCAGCTTGAATAGGATGTAGGGAAGGGTTTGAACTAAGTGTGAACCTCAACATTGTCATCCAACAGCAGCTTTTCCTTGAAAGTCTACCCACTCCTGTATCAACAACAATCTTTAATAAAAGTAGCAATTAAGCAAGGAAGCACCTAATATGCTCATTTGGTCTCTCTTTCTCCTTTGTGCTCTGTTGCAGTAATAGCTGCACGTTTCCTAATGATTCCTTCCTTATGCCTTCCTTCTTAATAATGCTGTCTCTGTGCCATGGTTTCAGTTTTCATTAATTTCCTTCCTTTCTCCAAGGGAAGTTACACTCCCACTGCCTCTTTCCAGAGCATACATTGGGTTATTGTGCTCATAATTTCATTTTGTGCTAGAACTTTTGGACCATAATCCATGGTCCTCTTGGAATGGAAGAGCTGTAGCTTTTGGAACCATGTTCTTCAGCTATTGCTTGGCTGCATTTAAAGAAAAAAATCAACCTGAAGGAGCACACAGCCTTGCAGTCCTAACCCCATACCATGTAGTGTTCCATTGCATTATTCATAAATAATGACCTCCTGCAGCGTGGTCAGGAGCAGAGCTGAGATAACGCTGGGATCTGCCACGATGGTGCACAGAGATCTTTAGAAAAACCTTTAAGAGATGAACTGGCACTTTGTCGATGGACAAAACTGGTGGTGGAGATAATAATAGGAGTTCTAGGAAATGAGACAACAGGAAAGGTGATGAATTACAATTAATTCATTTAACCATACAGGAATTCGATCCCCCATGTTTGACTATTTTTTTCTTTCTCAGAAACTAGAGATTTCTCATTTCTTTTATTAATTGTGAATCTTCTACCACTTGAGTGAAAATTACATTGACTTATATACAGGACCCCAGGAACCCTGTGTGCCAAAGGTTTCCATGAAACTCTAGCAGAGCAGGGTAGAAATCCTCCAGTAACACTAAGTGCATTAAAAATGGAGTTTTTACTGAATAAAACATGAAAATGAATAATGCAGTCAGCACAGTATTCCTTGTGTTATTAATTTGATGGTAAGTTTAATTAACTTAATGCTGCCCTAAATTTTAATTTTCCGTCTGCTGCAGAATCTCAGGCGAGAAATGCCAAAGGGCATTACAGAAGTTTTAGAGAAATCACTGGGTATTGGTGTGGGTGAAGAGGAGACAGATGGAGTTGTTGGGGATGTAAGGCACAGGCGACTGTGCAGGAGAATGGTGTGCAAGCTTTGGTCATCTGGATCTTCAAAATCAGCAGTAATCAAACAACACGCATGGTTAATTCTGGGGCCGGGGTGGGGGGGGGAACCCACAGATTTTGTTTCTTCCACCAGCTGGGGTAAACTGAGGTAGATTGGGAGGATACGGAGTGCCCCATGAGCCTGTGCTTAAGGAGGGTTGCCAACCGAGATGTATGTCATTGGAGTCACATAGTGATTATGGTTCCAATTAAAATTTACATTTCTGAGCCCAGTTCGATGGCTGACTCATTGCAAAGTCCATAAAGCTGACAGGTGTCAGCAGGCAGCATGAAGGGCATTTTTTATGAGGAGAACCTCCAAAAGAAAGCAGCAAGGACCATCATTAATAAAATGGTCTCTTCCCGGTTGCTTGGATGTGAGTGTCACGCTGATGTGGCCTCTGACCTGTCAGTAATGCCGTGATCTGACAGGTTTTATCTCCCAGACAATTTGCCCACAGGGCTGCAATCATCATCCTGCAGCTGGCACCGGTGTCTTTGTGTACTTACATCCAGCCACTAAAGATCCGCTGTAGGGAAGATTTTTTTCACTCACTCTCCAGGCAATGAGATGCATCCCAGGAGGAGATATTCAGGAAACTACCTTTTATCCATATATTTATTTGGCAGGGCTCCAGGCATAGTGGGCTGGAACCAATCTACCCTCACACAAAAGGGCAAAAGCCTGACTGCCTTGGACCAAGGAGGTCCAAGGTGGTCCAAGGGCTGTCGGTCACAGGCAAAGGCACTCAGAATAGGAGGGACAAAGGTAAATGCAGAGTTACTCCGCATACTCTAGTGACTTTAGCAGCTACAGCCTGTGTGGCTCAGTAAATCTGGGTACACAAAAAATATTTCTGTGATCCTTCAAATTTTCCTTGGATTTTCTGTCGTGTGAAGGAGAAGCACAGTCTGCTGTATTGCAGACCTGCTTTCTAGCAAACTTTCCCCATTTCCTCTAAGTTTTCATTGGTAAAATTAAGTAGCTGTGCTGCTGGCTGGCTGCCAAGTGGCTCTTTTTCATTTACAGCTACAAAACAGGATCCTCCTAGATAGGAGCTGTCACTGACAGCCAAGAAATTAATTTTGTCTAGAAAACAGCACATTTGGCTCTTTGAAGAACCAACCTTTTTTTCCCTGGTTTTCCAAGCCAGTGGAGAATTCCAGCATCCTCATGCACATCTGCCTCAGTGGGTTTTGATTCCCAGCTTTCATCCTTCCAGTATCACAACAAAGATGCTTGGTCCCTCATCTGCAGTCAGACAGTGGGTCCCTGTCTCCCAGGTCTTCCCAAGACTGGGGATGCACTGTGAAGAAGAGAAGCCACCGCAGTCCTCTCTCTGTTCCCTTCCAGCATGATATATATCACTCTGAGACAGAGATGGCCTGATAAGAAGTCACTTACTTCCAGCTGGTTGCTACTTCCATAAGGCAAGAGGGTACCAACATGCCTGGTCTCAGCCAGAAACTAGTAATAAACCACTCACATTAATTTCTTGAATCAGGTATGACTGACAGCTTGTATAGTAAAAGGAAACATAGGGTTGAGAGCTTAGAGATGTTGCACTTTGCTATTTCCACCTTGCCTTCTCAGGGACAGAAGAACCATTCAGCTCTCGGTGGATTAATGATTTGTTCGTGATCTCATTGAGAACCTAAGAGGACACCTGATCTGCTCCAGGAGTATGAGTGCTTCCCATGTGGAGAAGGCATGACCTTCACTGTGGGTTAAAGATCCATCAGAAGTGGAGGTAAAAGAGGGACCTGGGCAAGATTTAAATCCAAAGGGCATCCCATGAAGACATCAAAGAAGGGTTTAAATACTAGCATATTTCATCAGTCTTGGAATGCAAAGTGTGAGCCGGGCAAGCAAGCATGGCCAAGTGGAGAGCAAGATCTTAGAATAAATCAGCAAAATGTAGTTTTATTTTGTTTTCCTAACTTATCTTTATAAACCTGTATGACAGATTTCTTTAGTTTAGGTCCATTAACTAGCTACTTTTACTTGCTTTTACTAGAACCAGGCTTGACTTTGGGGGGATTTCATTCAGTTTCCACCAGCAAAGGGACTGGCATTTTGAGGGTGTTCATGCAAAGACCCTGAGGTCTTTCCTAGGCATCCAAGGGCACCAGGTTACATTTCCACCTGGCTAGATGATCTGCAGGGCTTCCCTCTGCTCCTGGTATTTGGCGTTCTCCACTTCCAGTAAGTACCAGACATTTCTTGAAATGTAATTGAATGGCATTCGCAGCAAAACAAAGAAAGAGGACCTGCCTACTAAAGATACTTAGCTACCCAAATAAGCTGCCAGGCAGTGGTAGCTTCTGAAATCAAAAAGAGGCATTCACTATGCCGAATGCTGATGGTCTCTCATATCATCAATAGAGACAGGCTCCTCTTAAGCACAGACTTGGGACCGGCACCTGACTCGGGGTATCTCAGGCACCTTTGGAAAACCTAGAGTGAGGCTGTTGCTCCCCTTGATCAAGCTCAATTTTCCCCTCTGATTATCAAGACAACCAGACACTGGCCTCCTGCCACTGACATTAGGTTTTTATCCCTTCCTCCTCCCAGTACGGCATCTACTTTTAGGTATAGGCAGCTATATGGACTACAGTTCTGTGCAAAAAGGCCTCACATCTCGGAAGTAGGCTTTCAAAATCTATAATGAATATATTTTAACTCAGTAACATTTAGGCTGACTTCAGTATTAATTCCAGCATAAGCAAGAGAAGATCTACCCATTGCACAGCTTTGCTTTATGTATTTCAAACAATCCTATTTGCAGAGTTATAATAGCACTGGTTTTCCTTAAAACAAATGATTGTCACTCCTTTTAAAATTGATTCTTTTCATTTAGTTCCTTTTTCTAGAGGCTGATGGATATTCCTCCTCCCCGCTTCCATGGGAAGGTGAATAGCTCCCTCAAGTGCCCCATTCATTCCCTCATCTGATGGAAAAGTAGAGCTGACACCTCCCTTGGGTATCCCTCTCTCTGTTCTGCAATTCAAACTGCTCCTTATGACCCAGCAGCGGGAATATGAATCAAAAACATAGCCCAGGAGAGCAATTACCATCTAAGCTGCAGCCTTTCCCTCCCTCCTGTTTAAATGTAATAAAAATGGGGAAGATGCTCATCCAAAAATCTAGACGTTTGGACAAGGTGAGTAGGTCTCTAAGTAGGCAAAAAAAACCGTAAGGGTATGTTTAAAACAATTGTTTCATCGTAAGTGATTTTTCTGTGTCTCATTTTGGGAGCTTTCATTCTGTGAAAAGTGACATTACAGACATCAGTGGTGTGAGAATCCCTCACTTCAAGCTAACCTTTCTTGGTCCGGTAGGAAATACTGGTAAAATAGATATGACAAATAATAAATACTGCTTAAAAACAACAACCAAAAAAAAGCGCCATTTGTCTCATTGGAAAAGTATTCTTAATTTCAAGCTGAATTTACCAGCGTGCCAGTAACTCTTTTTCATGAAGACTTCTTTCACTCAACAACCCCAGAGATTGCTTAGGGCCATGTCCTGGCAGGTTTTGAATAACTCCAAGGCTGGAGACTCCACAACCTCTCTGGGCAACCTGTGCCAGTGTTTGACCACCCTCACAGTAAAATAGTCCTGTGTTTAAACAGAATTGGCTATGTTTCAGTTTGCGTCCACTGTCCTTTGCCCTGTGCTTAGGCACCAATGAGAAGAGCCTGCCTCCATCTTCTTTACTCCTCCCATCAGGCATTCATCCACATGGATAAGGTCCGCTGAACCTTTTCTTCTCTAGGATGAACAGTTCCAGCTCTCTAAGCCTCTCCTTAAATGAGAGATGCCTCCAGTCCCTTCATCATCTTCATGGACCTGCACTGGACTCACTATAGTAAGCCCATGTCTCTCTTGTACTGTGGAGCCCAGCACTGGACCCAGCACTCCAGATGTGCTTCACCAGTGCTGAACTGGGGAAGCATCACCTCCCTTGACCTGCTGGTGACATTCTGCCTAATGCAGCCCAGAAGGCTGTTGGTCTTCTTTGCCACAAAGGCGCAGTGCTGGCTCATGACCCGTTTGTTGTCCAACAGGAGACCCAGGGCCTTTTCTGCAGAGCTGCTTTCCAGTCCCAGTGTGTACTGGTGAATGGGGCTGCTCCTCCCCAGGTGCAGGACCTCGCATTTCCCGCCGCTGAACTTCACGAGGTTCCTATCAGCCCATTTCTCCAGCCTNGTCATACACTTGGTGTCAGCTCATGGTTGGGGCAGGAGGTATCACCTGAAGCTACTAGAAAGCTCCAGACTTGGCTGACTCCCTGCTAACCACCACCNCAACCATCTGGTCTATCAACTGCTCCTCCCAGCTCTGTGTCTTCAGAAAACTTGCTAAGGGTGCACTCCGTCATCCAGCTCATTAATGAAGATTAAACAGTATTGACCACAGTGTGGACCCCTGGGGTACACTGCTAGCGACTGGCCTCCAGCTGGACTTTGTGCCACTGATCACAACCCCTTGCACCCAGCTGTTCAGCCAGTTTTGGATCCATCTCACTGTTCATTTATTTAGCCTGCACTTCATCTCTTTCTCTACGAGGATGTTATGGGAGACGGCATCAAAAGCCTTGCTAAAGTCAAGATAAACGATAGCCACTGCTCTCCCCACTGAGCTAGCAATTTCATCCTTTCATTACAACGTTTGGTCAGGCATGATCTTGACCTCATCCCCTCCATTTTGGAGGGTAAGGGGGTCGAAGAGCACAGGCACAGGCCACCCCATGTCAGTCAGCCTCAGAGCTGGAGAGAGGTCCCACACACATCTCATTGGCCGGAATGTATGTGGCCACAGAGGTTTAGGTGTGCAGCAGGGGAATGTTCCTGGAGCAGGCACAGCTGTGCGCTGCACCTGAGTGATGTTCAGATACCTCAAACAAGGGAACGAGATATGTCTCTGCTTGTTCAGTTGCTGCCTAGCAGCTGTGTGAACTTTGGGGCATGTGGTTTATTTTCATTATGACTCCCAAAGATGGTCCGTTTGCTTAGCATGTGCATGTCCACGTCTCTATGCATGAGGCAAATATATAATACCAATAAAAAGCAGTTGCTGACAAAAATCTGACTTTGGAATGTGACCAGAAGCTCAGTCTTGAATTCAGTCAGGGTTTCAGATATTTGAACAAGACAAAAAGATGCAAAGAAGGCAGCAAGTGTCAAAACTTTACTGCTTCTGGCCTTTATCAGTTTGAACACTTAAATTTGCTAACAGATTAAAAATTCATCTGGGCAGCACTGTGTTTTGAGTCACTTGGCATCATCTCATCTCAACTCTAGTCTTGCGGCCACAGACTCTCCCTTCACAGCCTACCCCACTCCCCTCAGGATGAACTTCCAACTCCTGAAGGTGCCCAGGAGAGCACCATGCAACCACAATGCTGCTCGGCCACTTCACCCTGGTGTGCAGGGCACGTGCGACCTTCCGGTGCAGGAGGTGCGGAACCCCGGCATGCAGGACCTGCAGGATGGCCACCTTCCCAGCAGGCTGGTGCTGCAAACAGATGTGGGTCAATGGCACAGACCTCCTGCAAGGTGCAGACTGGGACTGTCAAAAGTCTTCTCTGCAGCCTGGTTTCCATCTGCCAAGTACTTCATTAACTTTCCAGGATGCATCCAGATGAAAAGCAAGGCGGTTCCACTTATTCCAAGGAACCACTGTCATATACTTGGTGTCAGCTCATGGCTGGGGCAGGAGGTATCACCTGAAGCCACTAGAAAGCTCCAGACTTGGCTGACTCCCTACTAACCACCACCAAGTCCTGCATCCCCTGTCCCTCTTGAAACGGGTAAAATTCCTCAGAATAGTGAAATATGGACTTGTCCAAATTAAAAGAAGACATTAAAAGGTGGTGAAGGAAAATGAACTATGAAAATAGATAAAAGCCTCAAATAAAGTTGTGTGTATGTATTAATCTAACAGGTGAGATAATTACAAGGTACTTCTCAACATTAAGCACAAAGTCACACCGCTCCAGCGGGTTTGGGCTGATTTAACTCCTTCAGTGTGCATGTCAACCGGTGAGAATCCTTAAATGCAGAAAACTACAGATCCGCTATGAGAAGCTGTGCTAACATTGCTCATACTGATTAAATTGCGTAATTACAGGCTGGGGCTAGTAAAACCAGGACACTTCCAACTGACTTGCACTTTTCAGAGCAATGTAAATGGGCAGACGTGTAGCCTGTGTGAATTACAGGAATCAACGAGACAGCAAACGGATAACACAGGGCAACGCAATGCAGACTGCATCAAAGGGGAGGCAAACCTCTCCGCTTTTGGACCGTTAGCTGATAGAAAACGATGTCATGTTCTCCCTGCTCTTGCTGGCACGCAACAAGCCCACGCGCTGCTGCCAGACGCGCTACTCGAATGAGGGAAACCTGAGCCCAGCAGCCCTGCTGTCCGAGGGTTATCTGGCCAGAGGGAGCTGGCAGGAGAGGTGGAGGGCTCGGGCAGAGCCAGCAGCCCTTTGACCAAGGTCACAGCTTCCCACAGTGAAGGACAGCAGAGCAACGTGAGCTGGGAAAGCAGGACAGCAGGTAAAATGCTTGGATAATGCAACCCAAATACGATGCAGTTAAATCCCAGGTCATCCATCTGTAGTTCCAGCCCGCTCTCCTCCATGGTTCCTGCATTGTTTTCTTTTTACATCAAAACGGTTCTCTCTCCCTTTAAATCCTCTGTAATTAAGAGTGCAGACTGTGTTTTTGAGAGCAGCAATCTCAGGGGACTTGAGGGAATTTAATTTCTGCTGTCAGAGAGGCTGAAAATTTGAGAGAGGCAACGGGCTTCCCTGCCAGCTAGGAGCAAGGAAGCATTTTCGAATGAGGGATGTGCTTCAGGAGAGAAGCGAGGTCTAACGTATGTCTGCTCTGCTAAACCAAATCAGGCGGAGAACCCCTTATTGCCCACCCTGACTACTTTTTAGATCACTGCATTTCTGTTTTGGACTGCTCCAACCAACTTTCTTTAAGATGTATCTGCCCTGGAGGAAGTTCGCCCAAAGAAAGGTCAATGTGAACTTATCTCTGGCTTTTAATTATGAGCATAGACAATAACCATAGAGATGGAGGGGTCTTCAGCAACGCCAGTCCAGGAAAACAAAGCTAGTCCAGGACGCAATGAACACAGTTTCATCAGGAGGTTTCTCAGGAGCCTCTCAGCCCCAGGAGCATAGAACCATAGAATCATTTAGGTTGGAAAAGACCTTTAAGATCATCAAGTCCGACCATAAACCTAGCACTGCCAAGTCCACCACTAAGCCATGTCCCTAAGCACCACATCTATACATCTTTTAAATACCTCCAGGGACGATGACTCAACCACTTCCCTGGGCAGCCTGCTCCAATGCTGGATAACCCTTTTGGTGAATTAAATTTTTCCTCCTCCTTTATTGGGCAGGATCTGTGTGTTCTCACCTGTGTGTTATGGTTTAAGTAATACAGAGCCCTGATTGCAACATGGACGCCCAAGCAACTTCATCACAAAGATACCAAAGAAATTAGTATGTGATGGTGAGGTCAAGCATGTGAAAAAGGAGAGAGGAAACACTCCACCGACACCATGCCATCTCGGTTTGCAAAACTCAGGCACACACTGAGATGGGCAGGTAATGTTCAAGCGTGGGGCAGTCGCTATAAAAATTAGCAATTCAGATCTCAATGGTCCTGTGTGTGCCAAATCCTAGGTGAGGGGTGTTAGGTGATCATTTCCCCATTTTTTTCCATGGGAAAAAAATAAAAAGAAAAGAGGAAAAAAGAGAAAGGAAAGGAGGAGAAAAGAAGCTAAGCAGGAATCAGGCATCTTTCTCCTGACCTCAGGATCACTCCAGCACCCACGGCAATAACCTCACGCTTATTTAACTGGGAAACTTTGCTATAAGGCATAGCCATGCAGATCTAGGAGAAAGCATCTTTTAACTTAGACTTAATTGGCTCTTCACAAGGCACCTACTCCATGTGATCTTTGAAAGACCAGTCTTTCTGATGGGTGGAGCAACACATTTCAAGAAGGCCCTTACCACAACCCCAAGCACCCCAAACACCTACGCAGCCACTCACTCACCACCCCCCTCCACAGCAGGATGGGGGAGAAAATAGGAAAAGTAAAAACAAGAAAACTTGAGGGTCAACACAGAGACAGTGTAATAAATGGTGCAAAGAGAGAAAAGAAAACAAGTGATGGAAATACAGTCACTCACCACCTCCCACAAGCAAACCGATGCTCAGCCAGTCTCAGAGTAACAGCCAGTTTGGAAGACAAACCCCCCCCAGCTTTATCGCTGAACATGACAATATATGGCACAGAATATCCCTTTGGTCAGCTGTGCCAGCTGTGTCCCCTCCCAACCTCTTGTCACTGGAGTGAGAGACAGAGAAAGCCTCAACGCTGTGCAAGCACTGCTCAGCAATAGCGGTTTTAATCACAAATTCAAAGCACAGCATCGTACGGGCTATTCTGGAAAAAGGTAACTTCATCCCACCCAGACCAAGTATATCCTGATAGTGGGAATTTTAGATTAAAAAACCCCTTTGCATAAGACAACAACAAATTAGGTACTACCTAAGAATATGTACGTGAGGATTCCCTAAATGGCAAACGATGCATTGATTAGGAAAGCGGGGTTATGGCATTACTTGTACTAGACTCGGTGTATGACAGCATTACTTGACAGACAGCTGTGGGGGGAAAACAATCAACCAGCAAAGCAACACAGCGGATGCGTATAGGCAAGCTCCCAAGAAGCAGTGGAGGAGAAGTCAAAAGAAAAGGACAAGTAAAGGAGAATAGTTGGCTTTAAACACACAGAACACGCAGCTAAGCTGCTCTAAATGCAAGCAACTAACACCAGAAAATAGTAATAAGTAGTGAAAAAGTCTGGTTTCTTTTATGGATCGGGGGGGCAAGGAGGCTTTTCTTGGTTTTCTTTAAAGAAGGGTAGTCTCAAGCTGCCAGGGAGAGTATCTGACAGAACTGGGCTGTACTGGCGTTAGTTTCCTTCAAAGAGCACCAAGCACAGGAGCTGCTTTACATCCATTTTCTTTGAAATGGATTTGGTCCAAGTGATTTGGTGTTTCAAGGACCCTGTCTGACAAGAGGCCATGGTCACCATTGCTCTCAGAGGAAAGGAAATGGCAGGTGTCAGAGGTAACCACGTCTGATCACTACAGACACCGGTCACAGGGCTGCTCCAAACTGCAATAGACCTGCCATGGCAAGGACAGGTTGAGGGCACACTGGGGAGACCAGGAGGACAAGGGGTACGTCAGTCTTGTGACAGCAATGAGGGCACCATCCAGTATCCCACAGCTGCAATTTTCACTAGATTTACCTTCTTTTCTTCTTTTGTTTTTTGTCCCTTCTAGAGTGAGGACAACGCTGCAAGCTGTTTAGGATCATAAATAGGAACACTGCAGTTTACTTGCCTTTGGGATCATAGTAAATTAAAAGTGAATATAAGGAAAACAGTAGAAGCATACTTGCTATTCACCTGAACAAGTTAAATGATTAGTTCAGACAAAAGGGGAAAGCAGCTAGCGAAGACTGAAAATTGCTGCTGAAGATTGCCAGCCAGGAAGCAGCTTTGGGCCTTCCATCATCAGCCAACTTTGCAAGGACCACAAATGCTCCTCACCGGCTCAGCTGCAGTGAGTAGACGCAGCCGAGCCACAAGATCAGGTCACATCCAATACCCGGAATGGTTCTTTTCAGTGAAAAGATTTGACATTGCCTAGTGCAGGAAAGGTCAAAAGTGTGGAAAAAGAAGAAAGAGCTTTTATACTGCTAGGTCATAGAACTGAGGACACCCCACGTTCTGGTGTTGTCCCTCAGGAGTGGTGTTATTTTCCAATGAACACAACTCCATTCTCTCTACAACCTGAACTTCCCAAGTGCCAAGTGCACGGCTCGCTCACAAAGCTACCGACAGCTCTGCTGACCCAGACCGTCTGCGAGCAGCACTTAAACGGATAACAAAGTTAGTAGTGGCAGAGAGATGCATAGTGCAACAACAGTACATCACCTCTCTCTCTCAGCTGATGCTCAAAACACAAAGCAATACTGGCTCTTTCCCCAAACTACTACTACTTTTCTGTTTAAATGGGCCATGAATAATGAGAACACTTAATATTAATACAATGTACTTTGTACTGCAATAAACTGATGAAGACTGTTTCCAAATTCATATATAGTAATCTCACTCTCAGTATGTTTATACATACACATGCACAGACACACGTGCACGTATACACACATGGATAAACATATAAAACTACTGGCACGCTTGCTCTCTCAGAATCTGGGTGAAGTACAATAAATAGTTTCATGTTATTTGCAGGGAAGCCTTTTACTCAGGCTGTACCCATTCAGATCCCTTCTCATTTCCCTCCATGCGTTGCCCCTCAACATTTGCAGAAATCCGCCATCATTGCGAAGGAAAGGGCAGACTGGTGAAGATTTCAAGTGTGAGCAGAAGCTACAGCAGGAGACAGAAACTGTAGGAAACAGGAACACAGATAAGGCCCCTCACAGTGTTTTTGAACTTCAGTGCAGATAGAGACCAGAGCACAACACAAATTCAGAAGAAAGGGAGGGAAGGGGGGGGGAATGAAACAACCTTACTGAATTTCCCTTAAGGAAACCGAATTACCAGAAATGGTGGGAAGTCTAATACACAGCATCTCGGGCTCTCTTCCTGCACTTTGAATTTCTGCTTTCCTAGAACCAAGGAGCTAATTACTGCCTGTGAAACCAAAGACAGCATTCCAGAAATTCTCTGCCCTGCAGACACAAAAGACCACAACTCTGTATTAGGAATACACTATCCCCATCACACACCATTCCCTCTGTCTCTGTAGACATCTCCAGAGTTTCTTGTATTTTAACACATGAAATTTGGAGTCAAGTCTCTTTGCCAAGAAATCAATTCGCAGTAAGGTCTGCCTTTTAAATTTTGTATTTTTGAGCAAAAATGTTTACTGGCCTTATATAGTCCAACACATCTGTTGGACTCTGTTCCCAGTTCTTCACGGGGAACAAACACCTGACTGCCTTGTCATTCCCTGCTTATGGGAGTAGGTTGCCACAGGTTGTAAACGGGAGAGGAAAAAAGACGACAAACCAAGCAGTTGAACACCTGCATGTATAAGCCCTTCATTAGGTTTCTTGCACTTTAACACACACTTGAAGAAAATCTTTCATTACATTTTAAGGGCTGCTTAATTATGACATACCATCTTACAAAACTAATTATTTCAATTGACTAAAAAAAAAAAAAAATGCAGCTTAGTTTGCAGGGTGTTTCAGCTATTCACCTCAAATGAAAACAAATGCACTAGATGTGCTAAAGCTCACCTGCAGAACAGCAACTCCAGGGCCCAGCCACTGCCAGTTTTGAATAATTTTGCCTTAGTTGTGTCTGCCTCTGATTCACAATACTCCGAACTCCCAAATTGGGAGAGTATATTCACGAGGCATCATTATTACTTATCCGGATCCAATACCTTTCCCAGGCATCCCCTACTAGGTGAACATTTTGCCTGACCCATGCAGTCAGTCCCTGTCATGTAGAACAGCAATAACTGAATTTCAGCAGTGTTTACAGTTCATATTAAAAGTTTTGCAGCAAATATACACCAAGGCTGCCAATGTCTATCCAGACTGGCTAGAACACCAAGGCTCCAAATTAAATCTAGTAATGAAGTCTTCTCCTTCTTCCTCAGGTGCTTGGTACTCCAACTGACTGCCAGGTAACTTGCTGAGAAGAATAGATAGTTGAAGTCTCCTCCTTCCCCTTGGCCCCAGTCTCTGTTCACTATGTCGAGCTGCACTTTTTTCTCTTCCTTACCTCCTCTCACAACATGAAAATCTTACAACACATCTTTCATGAAACACTGGTCAGTTTTCTTACACTGCAGCTTCCCATGATTGGGATATAAGGATATTAAAGACACCACCTGTGGTGACAGTCTCTGTCAGGGAAAGAGGTTAATCAGGCAGAACAACATTATGATTTAGATTAGAAGCAAGCCTTGGTTCCCCACTACAAAACATAACAATTCACTCCCTTCTGCCTACAGTCCCTGCGCAGCTCAAAGGAGAGCTACTGCTTCATGTACATCCTACATACACCTTCTCTTTTGTTCATATCAGCTCAATATTTGAATTTAAATATTTGTTTTAAAATAGTACTATTAGCTTGCAATTAAGCCTCCATTAAAACCAGGGCTACTCTTTCATCTGCACAGGGTAAGAACCTAGCTGGCTACTTGAAGTTTAGCAGTTTCACCTTCATGAAACAGGAGTTTTTCTCCTGGCTGCAGAGAGTTCTTCAAGGGGTTACTATATAGGCCTTCCCCACATTAAATGCATTTAGACCTATTAGTAATACAGTTTTATTCCCAGCTCCTTCAGAGCTTCATTTTTCATTTTTCTTTCAAACTGTTCAACACTGGAATTCTAGCATAAGAATTGTTTTAACCAAATCTGAATATGTCCAACAACTGCATCTATATTAATACTACTTAGAATCCTACTGTCTGTTTTTCCTATATAAAGGTCAATCATTTCACTGAATTATCACAATAGAAAGTGGTTTAATACATTAAGTCGAAACTGATTCAGTAGATAACACATTACAAAAAAAAAAAAAGAGACAATCTTTTTGAGTACTTCTGGAATAAGATTCACCCTTAATGTCCACCAGAGCTGTTTTCAAGCATGTTGGCCACAATGTGCCACAAGTCTAATGCTTGAGGTAGCTGTGGAACACAAGAACAGCTAATTTCTGAATTTCAAGGTTAGTAGCGGTTACGCTATTCTTACAAAAAGGCATTTGCTTTCATGTTATCTCAAAACAGTTACAAAACTCTGCATTGATAACAACTGCATCAAAAGGCAGCAAGTCATCTAGTACAAACTCTGCCATTAAAATTCCAGCTCGTTTGAAGCTCTTATCTGTCAGAAGTTGTTTACACATTTTGTTTACTTTGTTAGAAATTTTGCTTTTGGCTGTATAGACTAATTTTAGTAAGTTCTCATTCTTACACATCTTTGATTATTAATATTGCAATATAGTATGGGTAAGGAGGTTGTTTATAAAGCTTTAAGTAGATTCAGTAGATTCCTACACCAGCTTTGGGCCTTCAAATTATCAACTACACATCAAATGGATTAACATTCCTTGGTTGCAATGTACTTTGATCTAGGCAAAACAATCTGAAGAACAATTATACCATATGCATAATTAAAAGATCCCATAGCACTCTAGTACCCCGTTAAAGCAATCTCCATATGCCTACTTAGCTTCACGATACTTAACACAAATCAATCACTAACCCTGTTTCTTCATCAAGTGAAATAACAAGAAATAATATGTCCAGACCCCAATCTTTGGAAAAGGGCATGCCTGCCACCTATATACACCACCTATGCATGCCACCCTGGTCACACTCCTTCACATTACTGTTCACACTTCTCCCGTGCCTCCCACCCTACCTGTGACACCATATTCAATACCTTACACACTACTGTTTCCAAAGGGAAATCCAAATTTTCCCGATTGGGAAGTTATTTGGATTACAAAGCCATAAGCATTGCTGAAGTACCTTAAAGCAATTATCTTCCACTCTACAGGTTGTTATTTTAGCATCAAGAGTGATATGGTACATTCTGAACACTCTGGTCAGGAAATTGTATGCCGCCACCTTCCTGTCCCATGCCTATTATTCATCTTTCATTAAAGGAATACTATGGGCTTTAGAATTACCCTAACAGCAAAACACTGCTTTCTGTCAAGCCTGTTACTTGTGAATATGTTACTGAGAATGTCTGTATTTTACATTCCTCTCAAAGATGGAAATTACTTTGCCTTGGCTCTTCCCTCCTCAACCACATTCAGCAGTTCAAACAGTGTATAAGGAAATCCTGGGCTAAAAGTAGGATCTAGTTCTGCCTCCATTCTAGCCCAGTATTTGTACCAAAAGACTGTTTCTATTTGTCACTTTTGGCAACATCAAGCCACTTTTGTCTTATTATTCTTATATTTGTCTCTGATTTAGAAAGGATTAGGCTGGTATGTTTAGGTACGTTTAAAAAAAATACCTCCTTATGGACCTGGAACATTATCAGTCCACACAGATTTTAAAAGTAAAACAATAAGACAAGAAGCAAACCCACATGCTAGAAATGAATTATATTCTCTAAATTATCCAATGCTTAACAAATCTATTCAAACTAGTTATCTCTCCAAATCCATTCAAGGCCATTGAATAAAAGCAATTCCAAGCATACCCACAAGCCCAATTTAGCATGCTGGATCAACAGCTCATAGTTGTCAGTTGTGAGAGACCAACTAGGATTGAAAATAATCCAGTTTAAATTCAGACTGAGTTTAATTTCCGATTTTCTTCAGTACTGCCAAAAAACTACTGAAATACACCACACTAGTTTAAAGTTTCTTCATTTATCACCCTACCTACCTCAAAACCATATATGATTTCACATTTCATATAATCCTTTTAAGTCCTTAGTTCATGATTATATGATTTCCCACTTTGAAATCCCACCGTAGACAAGTTGTCTTTATTTCCTGATAAAACTACGCTATCGTTAGCCAAGCAAATAGCATTTTAAACAAAAAACCTACAAAACAAACAAAAAATTAGTAACAGTAATGTAACATCATTTGGAAACTAAGTGGTAAATGGATTATCATCCAAGTTCCAAGTTCTATGTAATGTCAAAATGAATAGCATTGTAAGGTGACAAAAATTAATGGTAAAGATTTGTTAGTAGAAGCAAGATTTCCCCAAAAAGCAACATTTTCCTGCATACTCGTTTGTGCAGAGATCAGTTATGGCCACTTTAGTAAGATGTTATATGTATGATATCTGTCCAAGCTTTTCAACACGGCATGAGTTCTCATGTTTTTAATCACACAGTGCAATTCAAGGAGGAAAAAAATTAACATGTGCTATTGTAAATTTACTCCTAAAAAGCTTTTAGATTGCTATCTTAAATTATGGTTTAGTCCATGAATATATGCAACTTATCAAAATAGTGACATATAAAGAACAAGACAGTAGAAGTTTTGGGAGACATTTTATTAATGTACAATTTTATTAGCGATGTACAATAGACATTTTAATTCTCTATATATTCTGTCTCCTTGAAGTTTGGTAAATGCTTGTTCATATATAAAACTGCACGATGCTTTTTTTGTAAGGACCGGAAATTGTGAAAATCTAAGTGCTACAGTATATTTTGTAGTGATTAAACACGTTGTCCAGAAGAGTTACCAGCCACTTCAGTGAAGCACTTCAATAAAAATGTTTCTGATCAAGTTCAAATGCACCTGTTCATAAATAATGATTGGTTTGCTCATGTCCATTATACCGCTAAGTACAACTGTCTCTAATATAAAATACCGTTTCAATACATTTCTCCACATGGACAACTAGATAATCTAGTCATATTTACTTTTAACCAAGGCTAATACAAATTTACAAGTAAAGTAACTTCAGAATTTGTTCAGAATAATTATTTTTCAACCAGAAGCTTTACTTTGGACAACGCAGAAGTATATTGCAAGTGACATTCTGCAGCAGAAGCTGGAGGCTTGAGAACAACTAAGAAGGACTAAAGATCAGCAATACACGCTTTTACAAGAACTCTGACCATTCTGAATGTTAACATAAAGACCAGGTACTTCAGTTTGTGCGCCTGTCAAACAATCAAAACCTCCACACGAAAAAATGAAAAATATCCCACAGAACACAGTATTTCGGAGAACATGTTAGACACCAGCATGACATTTCTCAGATCAAATTGGCAACTGAAACTTAACATCCACTTGAGCTTGTTTTGCTAAGCTTACTATTTCAGAGAGTTTCACCACCTGAAAAACAGAAAATAAAGACTTAATACCAAGACAATCCTAATTTGGTGAGCTGGACCAATCTTTTTAAACAAAGTAATGCTAGAGAATCGTCAGCAAGATCTTGGGGGGGGGGGATGATGGTTAATAATCAAATATTATAACTGAGTAAGTGAAAAAAAAAAAGCTTCAGAACTATAAGTCTCCCCATAATAGAAAATCCACCAGAAGCCCTCTAATTTTTTGCAGATAAAAAATTTTCATCTTCGCTGTTGCTATACATTTGTAGTATGTTTTTCTTGTCCACATTATCTAACTTCAAAAGCACCTAAAATACTAGTTAGCTAGAATAATTTACAGACATCTGTTAACTGTTTAGGTAGGAAAAAAAATACTTTAAACATCACTGGTTATAATCACTTCTTCAAATGCTCAGATTACTACTCTGATCTATGCTTATCCATTTGTTTATCCCCCTCATGGTATCATCTTACATAAATCTGTTTAAGGAATTACCTATGGGCAACATACAAAAACAACTATAATCCTTTTAAAAAGTGCTTCTACAGATACACTTTTTACAATTACAATTAAATTTACAATTTACAAAAACAAATTACAAAACCAATTTTAGCTCCATTTGCATGGCTCCATGATTCAGCTAAGAACTTCAGATTTAGAGCGTTAGAAGATGTATTACACAGATGCAGTACAGTTTAAAGACCCATATGTACTGCTAGTGCTCTATCGAAGGAAGTGTTACATTGCATTTTTCAGCTATCTCAATTTAAGTATTTTCTTTCAATTAATAAAGCTAAGCTCTTAGCCATCCCCCTACCAAGAGGAATGACTGATCTGGTCATTTACATATTTGTGGTTTTCTTAAAACCTATTTTTTAACCTGCTTTACAGAGGGGGAGGAGGGGGAAGGAAAAAAATCTCAAACACAGAAATTTCTGGGGTATAATAGCTTCTGACTGCATAGTTCTTCTATTTACAAAATATGTACTTACTAATATGTAAAACATTTGCTTCAGACCCTGATAATAACTGGCACTGCGATTTATCCTAAGCTACTTTTAGTTGATTGAATGGAGTCTCGACTTTTCAATATTCTGCAAAACCACTATGCTCTGAAAAGAATATTCATAACCAGCTATCTTACCATTTTTGCAGCTTCATCCAAGTCATCACACGCGAGGATTTTGAGGCTACTAGCTGTTATTAAAGCTTTGGCATCATCAACTCGTGTACCTTAAGAAATAGATAAAATGCCACTCTTATTCAACAAATTACTACTACCAGAGTATTCTCATATTTTCTCGGAAGTCTGTTCCAAAAGTAAGTTAGTGAATAAAGCTAGAAAACAACAGCTTTAGCAGTTATAAAAGCAGGAAATCTCTTTTTATTAACTTGCCAATCCTCACCATCTAAATTCAAGGTTTGCCTTATTTTTCCATAGTCTTCAGCTTACAGACAACTTGCTACATATTATATTAAGCTCAAGAAAATTTGACAATATGGACAGAAATAGATTTAACTTGTACTGAAGCACACTCACCTTGCAACCGTACCACAATAGGTATTTTTAGGTCCAAATCCTTTACTGCCATAACGATGCCTTGGGCTATCACATCACATCGCATAATGCCACCGAAAATATTTACCAGAATAGCCAGTACCTACAGAATCAATGACAATATTCACATTAAAAATGGCCAGAGGCACATCAGAGAAAAGCACCGCTCAGCCTTTCAGCCTAAGGAAAATTCAAGTTCCATAAGTGTAACATGGGACTCCACGAAAGACGGGGAACACTTCTGTTCTAGAGAACATCAGCAACAATGGTACAGTTCTCTAAAGTCACACGCAGCAGAACAGTTAGTTCAGAAAAACCCTACTGCAAAAATGCCTGTCCCAGGAAACTTCCACATTGTCCTTCAACCCAGCATAAGTTGCAAGCAACAGCCATTTCTTTTACTCAGTATGTATTCTGTATATCTACTTGAAAAGACACACACTCATTTTCCGCACAAACCCAACACTGTACATTACTTCAGAATATTCTGAGCATGATTAATAAAGAGATCTGGTTGATTTTCTTCAAGCAAATCAAACAGATGAAACTTCAGTAAACCGATTTAACAACTTAATTTGTCAACTGTTTATCTTTCCATTTCTAACATTGCTCCAGCAGAGGCACCTCCCACACTAGTACCTCCACATACTGAAGAAGCCGTGCTAAAGAACACAGAAAATTTACAACACTCATACACAAGACACTGTTTATACTGTTTACTTAAAAGCTAGCGTGCTTGGAGATAAGCTATCTGAAATATGTTTTATTCAGGAGGGCTAAGCCTGAGGTTAAGGTAAAGCCTTTTCCTACTCAAGTGGTGAAAAGGAGGGGCAAAAAGATCACGGTCAATGGTGAAAGACAGAATAAAGTAGGAGCAAAAATGGGGAGACAGCCTTGGAGGACAGAATAAACTTGAGACAAAAGCACTAATGCGCAACTGGTTAATACACAGTAGCTTGGTTCTCCTTATCTTGCAATTAGATTAGCTCAGCTGTTCTTGTTCCTACTACTAATGGGCAGAAGCAACTTAGACTGGCACCCCAGAAGGCTGGTCCATACAACCCCTGAACTGAACCCAGAGTGCCAGCCAGAGTGCAGTCCATGACACCAGTGGGATGGTGCTGTTTGACTTTCAGCACCAGCCCACTTTCTTTCCCCCACCTTCTGGGGAAGGACTTTTTACTCGGGCATGTAGTGATAGGACGAGGGGGAATGGCTTCAAACTGGAAGAGGGCAGGTCTAGATTGAACATTAGGAAGAAGTTTTTCACTTTGAGGGTGGTAAGGCACTGGAACAGGTTGCCCCGAGAGGTTGTTGAGGCCCCATCCCTGGAGGTGTTCAAGACCAGGCTGGACGTGGCCTTGGGCAACCTGGTCTAGTGGGAGGTGTCCCTGCCTATAGCAGGGGGGTTGGAACTCGATGATCTTCAAGGTCCTTTGCAACCTAAACCATTCTATGATTCTATGAATCCCAGATACAATCACCTTTCTTTGATAAAATACTGAGTAGCTGAAGGAAGGCACAAAAGGGAAGAAAGGGAAAAACATTCAACAGGTTTTCAGGTCTTCTTCACTTGCACCAAGTTAATATCTCCATTTCTTCCCCTTTTTAATTCTATGCTTATAAACACATGTTTTCTGGAGAACGCGCACTAAGTATTGTCTTTCAAAGCATATCCTGTTTTACCACTGTGCAGGATCTTGACATGCCAACTCTTCCCTCACCTTTTTATCAGAGGTAATAAGCTTAAAGGCTTCTGTCACTTGCTGCACTGTAGCACCACCACCAACATCAAGGAAGTTTGCTGGAGTTCCGCCGTGAAGTTTAATTATATCCATTGTGGCCATAGCTAAACCAGCACCATTGACTATATGAGAATAAAGATAACATTTAGGAATTCAGTTTATAAATCCATTTGGTCATTTAATTAATTAAATAGAACATACCTAAACAGCCTATGTTTCCATCCAATCCTATATAGTTGAGATCTGCTTTTGCAGCGTCCCTGTCTCTTTGATCCTCCTGTGTCCAATCCTGCATATCAAAGATCTTCTTCTGACGATAGGCTGAATTACTGTCAAAGTTTATCTTTGCATCCATACACATCACTGAAAGGAAAAAAAAAACACCATCATTTAATGCTAGTATAACAGCTCAACTGCTACATGAACATGTTAAAGTATGTCAAGGCAAACTTGGCAGCTAGCTCATGCAGTCCAAACTTGAAACAGTTTACTGAAAAAACACACTTAGCACCGCATGTAAATACAAGATTCTCTCCAGTTTACCCACACAATCAGTTATGTACCTTTAACTGCACAAAAGGGGAAGACAACTGTATTTCTTGAGATAATCCAAAATCAAAGCAGCTTACAAAAAGCTGTTTGATAAATCTGGACAAATTATGCTTCAGTAATTAGCATGAAATTAATTCCCACAGAAGGTCTCTGTTTGCACTGCAACTTAAAAAAAAATTAATTTTTTTTAAAAAAATCCCTCTTAGTTTTCTGCTTTTAGATTTTATATATAGTGTATGTACATGCCCGTAAGCACACAGAAACACAATGAAAAAGCATCTGAGTTGGAAGAAAAAGTGTCAGAATACATACAAAAAGTAAGTTTCACTTAGACGTAGCAGGTGAGGTGGAAAACGTAGAGTATTCTTTACATCAGAACTAAGTTTCTGTCTGTATAAATGTAAGACTTCATTTCTACCCCTCACTATAGATGATATAAAAATGACAAGGCACAAGAAACAGATGGAAGAGACTGCTCCATACTGCTCATTTAAGCAGTATTATTAAAAAAAAAATCAATAACAGTAGAGTAATTGTAAGCTTCGATGAAGGAGCTACATTCATGTTTAAATTTAAGACTGTTGTACCTGAGTTCAAGTACAAATATTCTCCACAGATTTATGTTTTGGTGAGAGGAAAATTGGCTGTGATTGAACATTAACCAACTATTGTGCAACTGGATATGATAAAAAACTAATATCAAGATATCACTTAAACACCTATAGTCCTTCAATACATCAAACATTAAACTCAATCAGTCATTCTGATGCTCAAGTAGTGAAAGCAGGAGATTTCTAGAACATGTTACTATTCTGATTACCTTTTCAGTACCAACTTTGAATACACAAGATGGCTCAAGTTTCAGTTCATGAATTTTGAAAAGACCCAATTTCCAGGAACGCCTTATGCTGAGCGGATATCTACTGTGCTTAGATTCTAAAATGTATATGCTTTATTAAATTTGTTTTTCAACATACTATGTTAATGCTAAGTCCTCTTGCTGTATACAGCTGAAGTTTTAGCAGTGCAAAGCAACTAACTTAGATTTACAAAAATGTCAAGCTGTTACATGAAGAATATGAAGAAGAAACATTACCAACTCCTGATGCATCTTCCACCATAGGATTTATTTCTATCATGGTAGCATCATATTTCAGAAACAGATTATATAACTTGATCATATTTTCAGCTGCTTCATCCACCAGATTAGGAGGAAATCCCATTTTTTGGGCAAGCTGAAAGTAAAAGATTGGTTATTAGTTAACTGACGGGGTTTGATTTAGTTACAAATTAGGAATGTCCCAGTTTAGCTATTATTTGAATGTCAATTGAATTTATAGATGTAGAACCTATCCTGTCTTCCTGGAAAAGAAATAACTCCTGGGTTTGAAAAGATTGTTTTCAATACAAAACACTGCACTTATCCTAAAAAAGAGCTAGTAAGAAGTCATCATCACATGCCTTTACAAAGCTATATAATAGCTAGATAAAGCACTGCCATGCAGAGTTGGATTTACATTGACTATCACCTGAAAATTCTTAAATATCTAGTTCAAACCTGTTTCAAAATGTCAAAAGGGTTTAAGACACCTTAGCAGGTTGAATGCATGCACACTTCACAAAATTTAGAAGCAACCCTCCCGTCCTCGCTAATGCATACTTTTCCACATTAACAATTACCCTAACAGCTTGCTCCTTTTTTATGCCTTCTACTATATCAATGGGTTCCTTAATTATCGCATCAGGATTCTCTGCAGCAACATCTTCAATATTAACACCACCCTGAGAACTGCCTATCAGCACAGGACCCTAGAACAAAAAGGGAAAAAAAAAAAGCATAAGTAATTTTACACCACACAATTGAAACTTAGTTTTTCCCATAAGATACATAACAGCAATAAAACCTTGTTATTAGTTGGAAGTTTTTTTGATTTGGGCATTTCACTTGTATGCTCTGAGGAGAACGATACTACCTATTGAATACATCTATATAAAGCCTTTTAATAATACTTTCCAAACTTCAAGGTGAGGTGTGTGCTGGGTGCAATTTCTTTTAACAAGGAAAACTTTACTTTGTATACATTGTAGGAACAGAGCAATTAACACAGACATACTAGTTTTACATTTTGATAGAAAGATTCAACTTAGTAATCACATTCATTTTATCCTCTAGGTTGTCAACAGAAAAAGAACAGCCTTCTCATCTCCCCCTTCTCCACTCACCCCTACACAAACACACATCGAATGCAAGGCACTTGTTTATTCATTCCACCATGCTCCTACTCCAAGGACCAATCTAGGTCTGCAGAACATAGTGACAAATTACTGCAAACTGTTCCTGTTCAGTAGCATCACAAAGCTCAATTAACTATAGCAATCACTGAACGTAAGTCACAGAGTTCTGACAAAATAGCACTCAGTTATTCAATAACAAAAGAAATTAATAAACCAGAACCAGTAACATTTGCAGCAGAGGTTTTTTTTTAAAAAAGCTGTCTAAGTCTCAACAAAAGCATCAAGGACTCACTACCATGGAACTCAAAAATCCCATGCGTGGATTATGATAGCTAGCGTACTAAGGCAGCATTTCATATCTGCATAGGTCATAAACATTAAACAGCCTTATAATTGTTGACAATTAAATACAGAAAGTGTGACGCTGGTTCAGAGAATATGCTTAATAACCACACCATTCCCTTTCCATTACAATCCTTCCAAATGTAAACATGTAGATGGTGAATTATCCTACATCTAATAGCAAGGTTCAACACAATGAACATTTCTGGATACTGACATCCTGAACAGGGAGGAAGCTATAAATGCACTATAAAAATAATTCATTGTTCCACAGAATTGACTGAAGTGAACAGTTTCGCTTAAAACATAGGAAGTCTTGCCCCTACATCAGAGACATCAAGTTTCACTTTCAAGTGACTATTTTACAGACTTTAGGCCCCCCTTAAAGGAAGAGGTTTGCAACAACATCAGGAATACACAGTGTGCTTTTCAACCTTCACACTTCCTTCTTTTGAAAGGCATTTCCTCATCATAAGCATCCTAGATAAGTTACAGCAATTACAAGCACATCTAAAAACATGACTTATAAAGTCAGCAGTAAAAACAAAGCACATCCCTATCAAAAGACAATAACCCACACAGATATGCTCAATATACAGAAATAGATTTATTTGTTTATATGAGAGCAAGAACAAGTCAGGAAAATATGTTTCCCTTCTTTATCTAATTTGCTTAAATCAGTTACAGTAAATTTTACTTCCATAAGGATGCTTGCTCATTGCTTACAGAATATTAAGATTATAAAATCCAGCCATTTGCAGTATTTTAATGCCATCTTGTGGTAAATCTGGGGCGTATACTGTAACATTTTCATCTTCCTTACTCTATAATGAGTACAACAGAATGTAGGTCACATAATTGTACTAAAACCCTACACAACTGATACTTTCCTATCAGAAAGAACATCACAGAGGAAGAGGAAGGAACAAATACAATATTTAACTACTAATTTTGCAACAAAAAAATAAAACAGTAAGACTAGTTTCCTCATTCCTCCACAGAAAATTATTTCATACTCATGCCAGAGATACTCCTCTAATTACCAAGAGCAGTGCCTCTGCAATCTCTTTAGCATCTGGACAGACCAAACTCTGTTTTTGTTGAGCTTCAGAAAATAAAGTTCCGAGATCTGCTTTACCCTGGCTTTGTTGAAGTTATTTAGGAATTCATGCTCTATGCTCCATAATGGAACACTAGCCTGTCAAAAAATACACTGACACATTTCAGTAACTGGATTTGAATTAAAGCCTAAAAAACTACACACTCAGAACATACAAGCAGCAGAGACTGTGGCTTTCATCTTCATGAAAGCTCTGAATACAGACATCTAGGCCAAAATCTTCTTACCAGTTGCTGAAGAGTATTGGCATAAGAGAGCTACCAGCACAGTCAAAATTGACGCACACACTTGTGCACCACTAAGAACCTCCACACACTGGAGAAAAAGGATGTTTGATTTATCCAGGACCATTGGCTCTTCCAAAAGACTTTTACTTATCTTGTTCTTGACATACTTAAATACTGTGTACATGCACACACATAGCTGTATTTTTAAACTAAACTCTAGTATGAGCATCTAGTAGATACATGCAAACTAAAACCAAAATGAACATAACCCCCTCATTCCACCCATCAATATCATCGGCCATAATGACTCTGAACTTCAGTTGGGGCTACCGATACTCATTTAGTATTCCTTAAATTTAAATTGTAGCATTACATTTTTAAAGCATTTAAACACTAAGGCAATCATTTAGTCAGAGATACTAGGAAACAAAATTTAGCTCATGTATATTTCTGATTTTCAAAAGCAAGTGACCCATACAGTAAGCAGTTTTGTCATATTTTTTTTTTAATTCAGCTATAACAAGTTAATTAGCTTACTTCTATTTCTAATATTACTCACTTGAAAAGACCTTTCCATTGTTATTGCAAAATAGTATTCTCTCCTGGGATATCTGCGCTCACAGATAAATACTTGATTGCATATCCTGCCCTTTTCTCCTGTCTGCTTGGTAAACAACTTCTTTCCAATCATTTGGGAGGAGACAGCCTTTGCTTCTTCTGGACTAGAATAAAAGAAGCTCAGAATGTGACAAAGAAACTGCTGGAAAAACAAAAGTAGCATAAAAAAAAATCTTATCTAATTTTTGTTATTTTAAGGTTATTAATTAATACACTGAATTTAAAATAAGCAATAGGTTTAATTCATAATGTGAAACTTTGAAGTTTTTCCACTTGGTTGGATAACTTAGAAACAACTTACGAAAAAACTATTTTCACTCCTCCTTTGAGGCCACCTTCAAATGTTCCTTTTCCTCTACCACCAGCTAAAACCTGTGCTTTTACCACAAGATCCTTTGAACCTAGAACGAAAGAAAACCCAAAATTTGTCATCTGTGACTACTAAAACAAATTGTCCCAAGTAGAATAATAAAGGCTGTTTTCATTTTCTCCACCCCTCTCCAACCCCACCCCCCCAATTCAAAACACAAATACGTGAATCAAAGACTGTATTGTAACTCACACAGGTTATTTGAAAAGTCTCGAACCATCCACAAATTGCAGCTTTACGCTGTTCCGTGAACAAACCTTGGCGAGTTAGTATCCAAAAGTGTTGATACTTGAGTGTTCTGATCTACCTTTAACATGTGTTTGAATCGCAAATGATTAAGCACCCAGTAAGAAATGGTTAGTATCTCACAGACTATGAACAAGGTGAAAGTGAGTATCTGACACACCGTAATCCAAGATTTTCCTCAATCAAGTACAAATACCCTATATCTGTAACCACTATCTTCTCAGCAATGATATGTAACTATGGCACTTACCCAAGTCAACTTTCAGGTCCACTATGGCTTCCCTTCAGCAGAGCACTGATGCATAAGCTTGAGTGCTTTGCAGAAGTCAGAGGCCTAAGTAAATCCACTATCTTTCCCAGAGTAGGCAGAATAAGCCCTTTAGTTGGCTTTAACAGTTTAAAAAAACCTTTGCAAAATATTCTTCTAGGTAGGGGGGGGCGGTGCATTTGGGTTTAAAAACTGAAGTATGAGAATATAATCAAAATCAACTGATATTCTGAGGCATCATTGATGAACTCTTTTCTTTACTTTTTGTCTTTCAAGTCATTCAAGGTGATAAAGGAAGAAAAACAAAGCCCCGAGTTGTTATTCAAGTTCAGTTACACTGAATACACTGCAGAGAGCAGCTAGACTGCAAGATGTTAAGAGCTGTCCCATTCACATTTGTGCAGCACATCCCATCTTTTCTCAAGCCACCGTTAACTGAGTCACTCTGGTCTTTCCAAGCAAAGAAAGAACTTGCTGTTCTCTTGGATATGAAAAGGCAACCATGGAAAAGCCTAAGAAAAATCAGTACTTGAGCAAAACTAGCTGCTATGCATACTGAAAAAGATTATGGCAGACACAAAAAAGTTGTGTTGATTCCTATTTTGACCTGCATCTTGCCTGGCCAGATAAAATTAAACTTGCATAATATCGCAAGCTAGGGTGGCTATAAGCAAAGGGAATGCTCAAGTTACTACTCCCAACTAGCTACTTGTAGATTTTACTTCTTGGCTTTCTACCTAACAACAGATCTCTGAATTCACAACTGATATGAAGTTCTTTGGCACAAGAAGCATGACAGTTATAAAAACACAAGTACATGTTGATTTACTATAATCTATTATCTAATATTTAATTCATTTCCTGAAGATAACTATTTTTTGTAGCTACCAAGTTCTGGCAATTACGTAAGTTAACATGCTTTCTAGAAGCCATGCAAAACAAGACAACTTTTATGCAATTACCTTAAGTACAAAGCTTCAAAGTTTCTTAAAAAACCACTAAGCCACATGTATGAATAATATTATAAATAGTAGCTTCATGGATAAATGAAGCCACATCCTCCAACATGCGAGCTTAAAAATAAAGTTCTATCCATTTGAAAACAATTTACCTTGTACGTACAGACAATCACAAAATTTGGAGGAGTATGACTTTTAGCATTAGTATAAAAGAGAGAGGAAAACACTCTTTTCTGTGAATAGATTTAAAAAAAAAAAAAAACCAAAAAACCACACACACTTGCTCCCTTGCTCACAGAGAATCCACCTGGGCTCATTCACAAGGCTCTGAAGTGACTCAGGTATTTAAGATTTAAAATACTCACAACATTATTATATTATTTTGAGCTTTCTATGGAAGTTTTATATCTGGCAGAGATTCAGAATTGATATACTTAGTAATCAAGACTAAGAGATTTATCTTACAGTCCACTAGGAGGTTAAAAAGAGAGGGTCCTATTTCTGCACCCTACTTTTCATCTCCTACACTAAGTCCAGAAGGTAAAAGCTGCTTCTACAGAGAAGTTTTCAGGAAAGCCATGAAGTTCACTCACAGGCACCTTCTTTGTAGCGATTACTCCTCCTAGCAATAANGAATAGATTTAAAAAAAAAAAAACAACAACAAAAAACCACACACACTTGCTCTCTTGCTCACAGAGAATCCACCTGGGCTCATTCACAAGGCTCTGAAGTGACTCAAGTATTTAAGATTTAAAATACTCACAACATTATTATATTATTTTGAGCTTTCTATGGAAGTTTTATATCTGGCAGAGATTCAGAATTGATATACTTAGTAATCAAGACTAAGAGATTTATCTTACAGTCCACTAGGAGGTTAAGAAGAGAGGGTCCTATTTCTGCACCCTACTTTTCATCTCCTACACTAAGTCCAGAAGGTAAAAGCTGCTTCTACAGAGAAGTTTTCAGGAAAGCCATGAAGTTCACTCACAGGCACCTTCTTTGTAGCGATTACTCCTCCTAGCAATAAAGACCAGAATCTGAACAAGTCAGAACCAGATGCCAACTAAACCTCTGGTAAGATCTCAGCTGGAACATTACGTTTAGCTCTGGCCGTGTTCATAAAAGTAATTTTCAATGGGAAAGACTGGTTACTAGGATGATCACTGAAATTAAGAGCTTCCCAGAGAAGAAGAGACTAGAAGAGCCTGGCACTTTAAATCTATCAAAGGACAACAAAGCAAGAACATGATTACAGTCTTTAGCCATACCTGGTGAGGGACAGAGCAAGAACACACAACTACATGTACATCATAGAATCCATTTCCTGATCTAAACCAGGCAAAAACAAAGCCACCTACCAAGGGAAGTCAGTTTTAAAAAGGTGCAAGAAAAAAGACCCTTCTTTACACAGAAGATGGTGAAGCCTGCCAACAGGCAGGAAAGAACAACAGGAGATTCAAAAGGAACTGGGCAGAGATGTTCCCTCTGATATTCCTAAGAAAACAATTATGAATGCTGTGAGGAAATGAGGGGTATGAACTGCAAAAAATAGCCAGGCTAACAATCTCCTTTGCATGTTCTTTTGCCACCATGAGAGGTACAGTATTGAGCTAGATGCACCAGTTCCCTGATCCCGTAGGATATTTCTTAAGAATTTAATTATTATGCATGATTACACTTTGGCAACATGTAAAGACATTTGAAAAAGAAACAACTTTAAACTTTTTGCAATCAGTTTTGGCCATAACAAAGATGCTATTGGACTATCACTTATGCAAAAGTATACACCAATTGTGACATTAAATGAGGACAATATTAATGATTTGTAATTTGTTTTCCTAGAGCACTGCAAGCAAACTAGCTGTTTAATTGCATAAATGCATAACACTTCAAGGGTTATTTGACCACTTATGTTTACAAGCAATTAACCAGCATAGATGTACCTGAAACAAAATTTAAGATAGCACATCCCAAGAAAACCTTAACTTAACCCATGCAGAAAATCTATTGTTCGATAAACATTTTTACCTACAGCTCCTATTTAAAGTGACCCTGAAACTAGAAGACAGAAATGTTTGGTCACACACCTCATCTGCAGCGTTACAGCTGCAGCGCTATCACAAAATCTGACACAGCAGAGAACTGCTGATATGCAGTAACCCAAGAAAAAAATTAGAAACCAGCAGCTAACATAAGTTTTCTACTCAGTATTAACAGTTCTGCCCTTGTGTTTTGCTTACACTGCTTTGAAAGACTGCTAGGCTTTTGTTTCAATAAAAAAATAGCAGTTTCTGCCCTAGAGCAGGTATTCACACACAAAGGTAGGACAGTTTATGCCAGCCAACACTACACCACAGAAGCAGTCCTATCCTGCCTCCTGTCCTCAGCTTTTCACTCCAGTCTCCTTTTCTTGTGCCAGCACAAGCATTTGTGCAGCCATGCCTTGAAGGGTATCAGAAGAGTGGCTCCGCTGAAGGCAAAAGCTAACCCAGCAGACAGTACTTTTGCAAGCCTGTGCACCGTGTGACAAGCACATGCACAGGGACACTGAAGTGAGCAGGACAGAAAGCAGGACATCTGCTTTCAGCAGCAGTAACAAACTCTAAAGCCTTAACACAGGGCTTTAGAATAAAACAACAAGCCTTTAGAACAGCTAACAAGCTACAGACCAATGCACAAAACTCAGAACAAGCATTTGTTAAGAGCTACATTTCCATATTAATGGCAGTTAGCACTAAAAGACCTATCTAAGTAAAACAGCTTGAAAACAATCAGGAAATGTTTAGAAAATAAAGAGTAGATACCAATGAGAAAAGGTGCCTGAAATCGGCAGAACACTAAGTTATCATCTATCTATCTGTTCAGGACAAAAAAAGTCTATACGTACTACCACTACAGGCTTCACCTTCAGCAATGGTTTATTAACTAGACAGTGAAAGACTAATACAGCCAGGAAACAGCCCTATCTTCATTTCAAGCATTACTAATATTTATTTATTGGAAGGAATAATTTCTGATTCCATAACCTAAGCTTTCAAACTGGGAGAAAGGTCTCTTTCTCCTTGCATGCATGCGTTTATCTATGCAAAACACAATCTTATGACAAGCTTATTAAAAGGCAAGAAGGCTTGTTGTTCTGTTGTATCTCTGAAGTTTTCTGTGAAAGTGATTAGGGCAGACAAACTTTATTAAAATGTTCTGCTTTACAAGTTTCCATTCCAACTTTTGTCAAATCTCTTTAATTGCCACTTTTCTGCCCAATATTGACTGTAGTAGCAGTACTGTTTTTCACTTATTATAAACACCTTCATGATAACTATTCAAGTCTAATGTGTTCTGACAAAATAGTCAACAGTAAAAGGTAGTGATAGGTTAATAACACAAGTGCCAACCAAGTTCTCAACTACCATTCAACTGCAAACTTACCCTGGGAGAGAGACAAAGACCCACAACTTTTGCTTCAGTTACCCTGCATTTAAAAGTTTTTAGTTCCAGAAAGAGTATCCCTCCATTTATAACGCAAATCAATTTTTTTCTTGTTGCACACATATAATAAAAACTCTAAATTTAAACAATATAGTTGAATTTACTGGAATTAGGAAGGGAAAAGAAGGGCTTGTAACTAACCACGTATTATCAACAGAGTTCTCAACACAAAGAGTATGCTGACCCTAACCCTGCCAACACAGGCAGAGAATGTCTTCAGAGTATACTGTCTGTGTTTTGTTAATAAGTATAGTTATTTAGAATTTAACTTCAAAATTACATTTTTTTCAGCATCTGAAACTGTGGAGTGTTAGAAGTATTGTATGTAAATCAAAAGTATGACTACTGAAATAATTACGTGCCAGGAATGTTCATACTTTCACTGAATGGACCATATCAGTCAAGAGAGCGAACAAGGTATTTTGCTATTATAAAATATTATTTTCTACACATATACTTCCTGACATTAATCAACTGCATCAAGTTTTTCATAAACTCACAAGACAGGTTTGGTTTTGGCAATAGGTTAAGTTAATCAATTAGAATACAGTGGTCAAAATTTGAATCTGCTGGTTAGACGAGTTACTGAAATTAGTGAATTATTATCAACAGCATGCTTTGATATTAGAAGTTCAAAGAAGTGAAGTGTTATAGAAGAAAGCAAAGGCTGAAGCAAAATGTAAGCTTCAGAGGCCAAAAAAGTAGTGTCTGCCAGAATTCAAGTAAACATTTGGTTTCTAGACTACTACTGCTGGCTATCTAGAGATTTTGACCAGGTAAGCAGGAACACAATTGCAAAAAAAAAAACCTACTTAACACCGACCACTACAGCAGGGATTTTTTAACACCTGAAGGGTTTCTGCACAAGTTTGCCACCTGAGATCATCATCCATGTCCTACAGCTTCTGAATAAACACTCTGGAGCTCCAGACTCTACAGACAACCTAAAAGACACCAGTTAACATAGTCAAGCAGATAATTCACAAACAGGGAAAACTGATAATGGCAAAACAACCAAGTATTAGGAACAAAAACAACACATGTGGGTTTTCAGTGTAACACAGAACAAAGAAAAAAAAACCAACTAAATCACAGACTACCAGGGAAGGTGTGATACACAGTAAGGAGAAAACCACCCCAGCTTTTGTGCCACAGTGTCTGGAATACCTATTCTTTTGAAGAGCTAATAAAGAAAAAGCTAGTACTTTACCTAAGAAAATCATTTCACACATTGTACTAAACTTTGGTTTCTGGCTAAATCAAAGCTGAGATGAATAAATCTATTTATAATTTTAACTAGGTTTACGCATTACTTTTTTTTTTTAAACAGATACAGGTTGTATGTTTAAGCAATAGACAGATAAATAAAATAATAACATTGAAAAAAACTTAAAAGGTCTTAATAACATTGAAAAGAACTTAAAAAGTCTGAAAAGAAACATCTATTAATCACAGAACTGTCTGCAGGAATACAGCCAAGCCAATTACGTGAGTCATTCTGTAGAAAGCATACTAAAAAAGATCATTCCTTATAAACCACACTGATCATAGAATCATGGAATGGTTTAGGTTGGAAAGGACCTTGAAGATCATCGAGTTCCAACCCCCCTGCTATAGGCAGGGACACCGCCCACTAGACCAGGTTGCCCAAGGCCACGTCCTGCCTGGCCTTGAACACCTCCAGGGATGGGGCCTCAACAACCGCTCGGGGCAACCTGTTCCAGTGCCTCACCACCCTCAAAGTGAAAAACTTCTTCCTAATGTTCAATCTACACCTGCCCTCTTCCAGTTTGAAGCCATTCCCCCTTGTCCTGTCACTACGTGCCCTAGTAAAAAGTCCTTCCCCAGCTCTCCTGTAGGCCCCCTTTAGGTACTGAAAGGCCGCAATAAGATCTCCCCGGAGCCTTCTCTTCTCCAGGCTGAACAGCCCCAACTCCTTCAGCCTCTCCTCATAGGAGAGGTGCTCCAGCCCTCGGATCATCCTCGTGGCCCTCCTCTGGACACGCTCCAGCAGGTCCATGTCCTTCTTATGTTGGGGACTCCAGAGCTGGACGCAGTACTCCAGGTGGGGTCTCACGAGAGTGGAGTAGAGGGGCAGAATCACCTCCCTCGCCCTGCTGGCCACAAGGAGATAAGGAGATGGACTAGATCTCTTAAACTGCAATAACAAAAGTAGCAGCATATTCCATTGCTTTCAGTCTCCTTTCAAGAACTGGTGCAGAAAGGTGAAAGTTATGCACTCAGTTTCTCAATACTTCCTATTCTGTACAGCTTTTTATTTTACTAAAATTTGACAGTCTGCCATGAGCATAAAGCCGTGGGATTCACTATCTTAAAATCGTACAAAACTACTGGAATACAAAAGCTGCTTCAAGATATTAATCACTTCAGAAGTCTTACCTCTCAAATAATCATGAATAGAAACATATGCTATAAAAGAAAAGCAGGCTTTTCTACAGGCATACAATACGACACTCCCTTCCACACAACTGTTAACAGAGGAAAGCGTCAGAAAGCATCAAAACTTCAGTTGCAGCAATATGTACACTTTCGTAGGTGCTGTCTTAACACACAGCAGTACTATACATTTCAAAGAGCATGTTCTGCTGAGCTATCTGCTATCACACTTATGAAGCACCTGCTCCTCAAGAAATAGTCTTTAGGTTCATTAGTCATGTTATTGGTAACAAATGCATATCAGCTTCTGAATCAGCACGGGTCACAGTGCTAGCTGGAATGTACACGTAGGCTGAAAGTAAACCATAAAATCAGAGGCAATCACCAAGACATACTGCAGCCCCTTACCAACACTCTGGAACAGAACTTACTCACTTACTCAGCTCACTGTTTCAAAATTTAAGTGAGACACTCATGTAACATATGAAAAGCCACATATTGCAAAGCCCACAAGTAACTAAAAATACTTTTCTTTTTTTATTTTTTTAAATCAATAAAGTCTTTTAAGACCTCATCAGACACAAGTCCTCTCAGCTCTGAGTAGAATGCATTCTTTCTGTGGCATAAATGAGATCTGGAGGTCTTGAATGGAGACAGTGAACTACTGGAGGACAAGTAAGGGAGTAGTGACATTTACAGGAGGTCCAAATCTACTCCCAGGGACTGAATAGTAATTCAGTAGTAGTTATTTTAAAAGCGTAACAGTTTCATGAACCAGTATGTGATAACAAATTACTTGATATGAGACAGAGGGGTCTTTATAGGGGAAAAGCTGCTTGTGGCAAGTAACAAATTCTGATGATGACTCTCAACAGCCAGACTAATATGAAAAGAAAAAGCTTTATGCAAACCAATGCTGTAATAATTACAATGGCCAACCTTCCCATGACACAACAGAAAAGTTTTTTAAAAAACAGAAGCAAAACAATAATCATTTGCAGAATCCAGCTAGAACAGAAATCTGAGGTGAGAATAGTACTTTAAAAAAATCTGATAGCTGCAGCAGAAATCAAATTATTAAAAAGGGAAAAAAAAATTAAGTTTTTTTTCCTTAAGACTCAAACCGTAAGTGATCTGTGATCATTGCTCAAAAGTTGCTCACAGCATCTAATTTCATCTCAGTTTCCTTTAAAAATATAAGAAAAACGTCGTAGGAAAGAAAAAAATGCAAGCTCAAATACTGCATTTTACTTCACATACATTTCAAAATTACTTCACATATAGGTAAACAATTTGGTCTCTTTAAGACACTTTGGTCTTTAGCAGAAAAAATAGTTAGTACAAGAAAGACTGGGAGGGTGGAGAGGAAGCAACCCTTCTGGCTTCCAGACTATTTCATCTAACTTCAGACCTCAAGATAACTAGGCTCTAAAATAAACTGCAACACCCATCTACCTCAGCTTGATTCTACCACACACTAGCTACCTTGCAGTGATAAAAATCCTCGGTATGATTAAGCTTTGGCTTTGTTCATACAACAGGGTTGCACTGATTTAGCTACAGCCACAGCTAAACTATGATAATCTCTGTTAATGAGAAGGTTGTATTTGTTATACACTGGGATAAAAAGTTACCCACTTCTAACTGAAGGGAGGTATTTGCAAAATAAAAGAAATCCAATGCCAAACTCAAGTTTACCGAGAGCAAGTTTCTGACTAAAGGTTATCAGGGTCATGTGGATCAGCACTAGGGAGACAGAGCAAGCAGCATTACCAACTATCTTTATAATGGTTTAGACAAACATTTGAAACACCAGTTTCACACATAAAAAGAAGCAAAAGATAATCTCATATCTACCAGCAACAACTCTTACACAACAAAAATAAACAATGAGCAGGTCAACAAAAAAAAGTGAGATTTTTTTTCATTCTGCTCAAGATTTGATTTGTTTGGCTTTTTTTAAGTACATACTAAATGAAAACTAGTGGAGAAACGGCTACAATAACAAGGAAATCCAAAACACTGGAGCAAAGGATAATCTGTCACCATTCAGAGTAAGTTCTGGACAACGTTTGAGCAATGCCTCAAAAACTCAAGTTCCTTCAGTGTGTTCTCCTTTTGGAAAGTCTTCCCTTCCTCATCTCAAGTACCAAAGAAAGCCATAGGGTCAAATACACACCAACTTAAACAAAGTATATCGCTGACAATCAGAAGCCCTGAATTCCTTTATTCTAGCTAACTAAAGGATGTTAACTCATACACTTCACAACTTCTTTTTTCTGACCCCCAAGATATTGCACAGGGTCACATACTCCAGATAAAAGGCATACCTATGACGTCACAGAGCTATAAACCAGCAGACACACCTACTTTGCTGCAGGACTCCTCTCTGAACAAGGAACAAAACAAAGGAATCCTGACCTTCGAGTTTCCCGACTGTCTATTAAACAGCCATAGGCAAAGGTTGTCTCATTTGCCACTAGCCAGAGGTCTGTACAGATATTAATGTAAGCAAAAGGATATGCCCGACTTGTGGAGTTTAGATCATGCTACAAGCTCACCTTTAAGAGAAGGTGAGGTTCTGAATTTTAAACCATTGTCAGAACAGAAGTAGTTTAACGCCTTTCTTTCATACTAATGAAGTCACAGTTTTGTATCACTTACTCTCTAATGGGAACAAGCCAAAGAAGGCAGGCAGACAATACCTGAATTTCTGGGACATCAGATCTGAAGGAAAAGCAGTTTTTCAATTTCTTTCTACATTACAAAGCAGCGTAAGTTGCTTTAGAAAAAAATTACCTTTTTCAGATCTCATTGCTTGCATTAAATCTACATATGAATCTGAAATAAATCTAACAAAACCTATAACCCCAGTAATTACTACAAATATATCCATTTGGAGGCGAACAGAGATTTAGGCATTTGCATGAGAGTGGAATAAGACAAGCAATGTCCTTCATTAAAAACGTGTGACAAGCCTACTACATTTTACCCAGGGGGAGAAGAGAAAAAGCTTTAAACTAAAAAAAAAAAAAGTCAGTATTAATGCCTCAAACGATAGAAGCTGAGTTCTGTATTACATCCAAATTAAACCAAAAAATTTTACTAAGACTCATAGTAGGTAACGTGGCAAATTAATATGCAGGATCAAGTCCAAAATTAAAGCCCAACTCTAAAAAAAGCCTTTAAGCACCAGGCAAAGGAGATTGGGTGCTTTTTCATCAACAAGCCATGAATTTTGCATGTAAGTACAAGCCATGAAATTTCTCCCCTCCTGCATGAAGTAGTTGCATTCTGCCAGAATAGCACATTCACAAAGGAATAGGATTTTACTCTTCTTCTGCAACCTAAAGGTAAGTATGCTTTGCATCTTCTGTTCTATATGAGATCTTGGACTACAGAAACCTTACATGCCACCACCACTGAAGCTCTTCACGCCAGATTTCCTCCAACCTTGCTTGACAGCAAAAAGAAATCCAGGATTTGCACAAAATAGAGTCTATTACTTATCTCAAAGAAGTTTACGTAGCTGTATTAGCCTAGGCTAATACAATTTATTACTGCCTCATTCCATCTAAACAAGACTCACAAGTTACAGGAAAAGTATCTGCAGTATTTGGGTTATGGGAATGATGGTGCCTGAAACATATGTTCACAGCATTTAAGGGAAGTAGGATCAAGTCCTTCCCCACTGGAATTTCAGGGACACAGTTTAGCTTCATAAACAAGTCTCAAAACACAACTGGGAGAGTCTTTAAAACTAGATCACTTAACTGATTTCACTGTGTGCTTCTGCACTGAGCAATCTTAAGCATTAGAAAACATCAAATTAAGAAAACGTCAGCTCCAAAGTAAATACCCAAATCTACAAGAAAGTTGCTTCACAGGAAAGGCTCTCTTAAAGAGAAGGTATATTCAGAACTCCAAGAAATGTCTTACCAGGAAAGACAGAAAAAGTAGTAACACCTTGTATCAATCCCATGGCTATATTGTATATGTTCCCTTTAATATTATACCTATTTCTTTTGCTATTTTGTAAGCTTCGTCTGGTGTCCTGGCAACTAGTCCGTGTGGAACAGAAATGCCAGCCTCCTGCAACAGTCCCATGCTCAAGTATTCATGTAGCGACAGCCTCCTCTGTTGCTGTTGTTGCACCTGAAATCCATGATTACTGAGTATTCCTGGACCTCCACCAAGTACCTGAAGGAAAAGAAAAAAAGAAAAAAGAAAAAGAAAACAAAAAGAACAAAGAACACGACTGTGTTGTGAAAAACTGCCCTCTCTGTTTAGGTTAAAAAAAAAGTCTACATGTTAAACACGTACAGTTTAGTGTACCAATGCAAACACCTGAACACTTAATCCTACACTTGTTGTACATTACACTTCCACATTAGTCATTCATGTCAGGTCTGGTATTGGGTTTTGTGAGGTTTTGTTGGGGCAGCAGGAAGGAGATAGTGAAGCTGCTAACACTGACAAGGACCAGCAGGATTAAAACACCCTGGAGTATTTAGTTAGTATTTAAGTACTTTAAGGAATATATCTGTAGGGCGAAGAACCTTGAGGAATTTTGGAAGCGTAAGAGAACAGAGAAAAGCACAAAGAATAGGTTCATTCAAAAGCTTTCGTAGGTTGCCTGCCTCTACCAAACTAAGCCCTGGAAAGGAGGGGCAGCAGAAACTAAGTTACACCACCTTCAGTGGTTGTACATGGTGAACTTAATTTGCTATGGAACAGATTATTCAGCCTTCATACGCCCATAGTGAAACAGCTAGAAAAACTAGCTATGACCCATCTCAAACATCTACACTGAATCAGAGCATTGCCAAAAGTGCAAAATAATTTTAACATTTCAAATACCAAGTAAAATATAACATGCGTATTATTCAATCCAGGAAGTTCCAGTATGGAATAAGTCTTAATTTCATCTGCAAAATTGATGCACAGAACTCCAAGAATTTCTGATACATATTTTGTATAAAGTAATTCAGGGAGAAACTGATTTTGATTCTAAAATATCAGAAGTGGTACTGAGCAATGCCCTTTTAAAAACAACGGCTACCCATGGACTTTTAAGACGACATAGATTTCCAAAGGGTACCTTGTAAAGTAAATGTATTTCGTAAGAAGAAAATTATCAGCAACAAAAGTAAAAACAATGTTTGGTGCATTTTTTATATTTCGTTATATAGGGACAAGACCTTAATTTTATACACACATGAAACAGTAAACCTACTGAATTCAGCTAGTCCATGAACACAGATTAGCACTGAACGACTCAAGGTAAAACTACAAAGACTACAAAACAAACCTAGAGACAAGCAAAATTTTGCATTTATTTTTATTTTTTCAGTATGCACCATTAGCACAAGTACCACAAAAATCATTCTGCATTAGGAGATTTCTAATAGACTGAATTTTTAGGGTTTTGTTTCATTTTAAGTAAAGTAAGCACGCAGACAACGCAAGAGCTTTACTACGGCATTTCAAGCTAGCGAATCCACAGAGCCTATTTAATCTCGCAAGGATTCCTTCTGCAAACAGGAGGCCCCTTCCTTGGCGTGAGACCCAAGTGAGAGGTGCTGACCGCTGTAGCTGCTGTTTCTGGCACTGACCGACCAGCCGGGCCATGGGAGGCTCTGCGTAACACGAGAGGGGAACTCAAAGCGACCTTCCTCCATATGTGGAAGGAGAAGAAAGTCGTACGGAGAGTTATGCGCTTCAGACTCCCTAGCTCTTCTGTTTGCACTGCTTTCCAGGGGTTCTGCTGCCAAAAACAAGCCCATACCCCAAAAAGCTATTCACAGGAAACAAGAGCAAAGACTGGGCAGATGCAAGCTGGAAGAAGCGTTTACTGGCACAGCCCGACGCCTCGTATGAGTAAGGTGACAACGGAGATGGAAACATCGGGATTTCCAAGCAAGTTACGTGAGTGCGTCTGCAAAAGAAGGAAAAGGGAACCAAGCCGGGAAGACGTGCCGCAAGCAAGAACACCAGCTGCGGGGGGCCGTACGCCAAAGGCGAGCACACGGCTGCCAGCCCCGCCGCCTGCGACAGGGCAGGGCAGGACGGCGGCGGGAGTGGGATGAGGCGGCCGCTCCTCCCGCCATCGCTTCGCAGAGGGCCGACCCCGACCCCGACCCCAGCCGACCCAGACCTGGCCCGGCCCTACCCGCTCCGTCCCGTCTCCGCTCCCGAGCGGCCGCTACCTTCGCCGTGGCGGTGCCCAGCGCGGCACGGAGGCCGTTGCCCCTCAGCCCGGCCGACACCCGGCTGCAGATCATGGAGGCCGCCATGGCTGAGCCCCTTCGCCCTCAGGTGCCCCCTCCCAGCGCGCATGCGCCGCCACCGAGACGGGGCAGAGGGGCGGGCAGAGGGAACAGGGTGGAGCAGGAAACGCTCGCGCGACACCGCTCCCTCAATGACAAGCGCCCGCGGGGCGGGGGGAGGGGCGACTCTATGGTCTCCGGGGGCCCCGCCCGTCCCTGGGTCGGCCGTGCTGCCCCCTGGCGGGGCGGACTGAGTGTGGGAGGACTGAGGAGGCAGGCGGGCCCTAACCGGCCTCTCGGTTTTTCAACGACTTGACTTTGGTTTTTTTTTTTAAAAAAAAGGTTCTTTTCAGTCAGGGATCCCAAAAAGGGTTGTAAATCCCCCCACAACCGTCCCGCCCACCTGGGCTCGGCTGTTGCCGTGCCTGTCATGCGGGAGGAGGGTGGCCCAGCTCCCCTCTGCCATCCCGGACCTGCTTCTGCTCCAAAGCGGGAAAAAATGTCAATATTTTTACTCTGAGGGGTTTTATTTCTATTTTTATTTCGTATTTCAGGGTGTCTTTGTTGTCCCTACGTGAGGGTTCTTCAGCTGGTGTGGGAGAGCCAATCAACACACTGAGTCGAGATACTTGGTTTTATTTCAGTTTTGCAGAATAGGGTGCTACACATTTAGCAACAGCCCAATATTTACAGCAATAAAATACAGCTGATTGGTTAATCATGATTCATTCACCCCCCTCCTAACTATAGATATGCATCTAAGCTCGTGATTAAAACATTTAGGGAGGTTACCCGGTGGACACGCTCATTATTCACAACATGGGGTTTGTATTTTAGCATTATTAGCGGCCTTTCAGTACCTAAAGGGGGCCTACAGGAGAGCTGGGGAAGGACTTTTTACTAGGGCATGTAGTGACAGGACAAGGGGGAATGGCTTCAAACTGGAAGAGGGCAGGTTTAGANCCTTGGGCAACCTGGTCTAGTGGGAGGTGTCCCTGCCTATGGCAGGGGGGTTGGAACTCGATGATCTTCAAGGTCCTTTCCAACCTAAACCATTCTATGATTCTATGATTCTATGATTATAATTACCCAAGGTTAGTTTGGGATACACTCTTGCCTCGACTTTGGTCCAGAAGTTACATTTTTTGCTATCTTATGTCCGAGTCAGCAACTGCAAAAGAACTCATAAGACATATTGTTTTGTTTCACATCCCAGTCAAGGTTAGCTACTATGTCCCAACCAAAACTTCCTGATAAACTTTTAACTCTGTTCCTTAGACATCATAGAATCATAGAATGGTTTAGCTTGGAAGGGACCTTGAAGATCATCGAGTTCCAACCCCCTCTGCCATAGGCAGGGACACCTCCCACTAGACCAGGTTGCCCAAGGCCACGTCCAGCCTGGCCTTAAACACCTCCAGGGATGGGGCATCCACAGCTCTGGGCAACCTGTTCCAGTGCCTTAGAACCCTCAAAGTGAAAAATTTCTTCCTAACGTTTAATCTAAACCTGCCCTCTTCCAGTTTAAAGCCATTCCCCCTTGTCCTATCACTACATACCTGAGTAAAAAGTCCTTCCCCAGCTCTCCTGGAGGCCCCCTTTAGGTATTGGAAGGACGCAATAAGGTCTCCCTGGAGCCTTCTCTTCTCCAGGTCATCTTTGTGCAATAACTCAAACACATCAATTACCAAACTGAACTGAAGACCCGGTTTTCCTGGGTGCTTATTTTGCAGCCCACCTTCACTCCCCCTGTACCTGGCTCCTCCATCATGACACGAAACCGTCTCTGCCTCACGCAGCTGGAAGCTGCGCCTCCCCAGTTTCATATGTGTATGCACCCTGTGGCTGCCTCCAGTCACTTCACTAACGAACCTAAGCAGGGGACAGATGTCTCTGCAGAAACCAGTGAACAGGCAGACCTTGTGAGTCACACAGAGGCAAAGCTTTTTCCTTTAAAAGAAAACAGTAATTAGGAAAAGAGTAGTGGCCTGGGAAACCAGAATGAGGAATGTCCTCTACCAATAATGAGGAAAAATGCAGTTATTTCTGTACATCATGGATGTCAAAGCTCTAGATCTGACCTGAAGGAAAGCCATGCAGGAGCTGTGATTCTCCTGAGTTTTGCAACTGGAATTACCCAATAACCAAACATGTTGCATATTTTTCTTCCGAAACCAAAAGTGCGTTATCACAGCTTCTCCTTGGGCAAGTATTGCAAAAGGCAGAGTAACCATGGGTTAGTTATTTTGCTTCTGGTCCTCTGCTGTCTGCGTATAGTGTTGTTGTCACCTGTTAGCAATGCAGCAAGCTCAGCGCTTAGATCTGCACCTCTCACATTCAGACATTCAAGGTAGCAGCACATGTCGCTGAACCTGTAAGCAGCTGCAAAATATTAATAGGCCGTCCAAAATTTTCCAGCACAGCTGACAAAAGACTTCCTTCTGCCAAGGATGGGGAGCGGACACAGGGAACCACTTAAACTTTGTGCTCTTTCTCCCCCAAAATACCTCTCCTCTGTACACGCAGTGGCTCTTCGCTAGTCACCAGGTCTGCCTGTGGCTCCATCACAGGGCAGTACTTGCACATCATGTCCACATACAAACTTCAGCAAATCTCACAACCCTGGGAGATTCTCCAAAATTACCTCCCCCCTGGAAAGGAAAAGAAAGGGTATGCAACAAAGTGTAAAAAGACAATGTAATGAAGCTTGGCAAAACTTAAAACCTTAAGCTTAAAAGCCCAAAGCTACTTTTCAGAGACCAGTACTGGCTGCAGGTCAGGAAACCAGACTTATATTCTCACCCAGTTGTTTGCTACTGCAAGAATGTTTGGCAAATCTCTCTGGGTTTATAATTCATTCTTGCCTTTGCAAAGAGCTGTAAGATATTAAGAGTACAACTTCTTTTGTATCTTCTTCTCATTATGGGTGACTTTTTCCAGATGTAAGATTAAGAAGGTTTTTAACTTACAGATCACAAGAAGAAATGTTACATGGCCTTGCAATATTAAAGGACTTCTAGAAAGATTGCGGCAGCTGCTGCCACTGTCTATAGTCTGATACACAGCTGTATGGAGAGCTTTAATTATTTGGATGTTGCATTGTCTGATTTCCTTCTCAGCTGGGCTAACTGGTCTAACTGGGATTCATTGTAAAAACGCATGAATTTCTGTCTGCTTTCTGTTTGATCACCAGTGCCACCGTCTGGCTCAGACTGTCAGTACAAGGTGGTCGGGGGTTAACGCAACCCAAACCTTAAACACAAGGTAATTTAAAATGTTCTTGGAAATTACGTGTTCACCTTTTCTTTGCTTTCTTGGAGAAATAGGAAAACATAATGATCTTGGTTACAACCAGGCAAATTCCTAGTGAGTCCAGTTAGAGTAACTCAGGTTTGCGTAGGCTCAGCCTAATTCAATACCTGACCCATATTCGTGGAGACTGTACAAAGAAAGGGGAATGCACTGCAGGATTCTGATAGATATGCAGATGATGTGCTAAATCTCAGGAAAATTCTAGATATAGGTTCCGTCCTATGCAAAGTTTAACATGGTGAGATTTCTTGCTAAAGTCAGAATAAGCTTTTTAACATAGGACCAAGACCCTCTCTGAAGCTGTTCTTAAAGTTGTAAAGGAGGAAAAAAATGTACATTGCAAATGAGGTAGAAGGAGCAAAGATATTTTAACAGACAGACAGCTGTTTGATGCCAAATAAAGCATCCCAGAAGGCTCAGGCATTGTGAAATAGATATAAATTTGCTTTATTATAGATTTATCATATCTACCCAGTGACAATGGTAGAGTCTGATTTGCTTCCCAGAACTTGTAAACTCCACTGATCACCATGAGTTTAGAGGGTAGAAAATTCCCCAAAACAAAAGAAGAGATTTAGCAGTTGCTTAAAAATCATGCCAATACCTGTGGAGAAAACCTCACTGAGCTTTCCGGAAGCTTTTAGTTGAAGACAGGAGGAAGCAGCCCACTTTTTTGGTATGATAGGTGAGTAAACCAGTTTAACTGCTGGACCAGTCAAGGTCAGAGGAAAAAACCTGACTTGAAGCAAAGTGAGAATAATCCTTCAGTGCTTTACATACCACATCTTGCAGCCAGTGAATTCTCTCTGCATTGCTTGTCTGCAGGAGTCCTGTCAGAGTTGACTCTGGACAAACTGCAGGTTGCTAAGGAGACCCTCAGGAGCATCACATAACATGAAACTGTTCACTGTACCTATCTGCAATGTAAGCAGGTTATTCCATCTGTTCTTCAAATGACTGTCATACAGAAAAAGCAATCCAGGGTCCTTCCACGAAGGTGCTCCAGTGTCTCTCCTGCAAGGATTCTGATATCTTCACCTGTCCTTGCAACAGGCATTTGTACACAGTCTCAGGTCTGTATGAGTGCAGTTTTCTACAGGGGACAGTATGATCATTAAGCACCAGCTCACCATCTCTCCGAGAACAAGAACTGGGGAACACCAGGGAAGGCTGGTAGGTTCAGTAGTAAGCAAAAGGTTTTTGCTCACAAAAGAGATTCTTCACATAGTGTGTAGTTAAGCTGTGGATCACCTTGCCATGGATGCTGCAAATGAGGGAAGTTTACATGGGCTCAAGAGGAGTCTTGGTAATTTTAAAGAAGATAAACAAGAAGAGGGTTAGTAAATACACAAAAGACACCTTTGCCTTGAGAGGTCACTGAGCCACAGATGGCTGTAGAAGAGTAGTTGGAAGCCCTGTCATGGTTTCTTGCCCATTACATTCCAGACATCCACTCTGGACCACCTGTACTGTCCTAGATGGATTTTTGTCCTGAGTTAATGCACACTTTTATATTCTTCTGTCTCAGGCTGCCCTGGGATTGAATACACCCAGAAGTTTCATAGAAGCTGGAGCACAATCCACTTTTGCCAACCTACGAGTTGCCCAAGGTCATTGAAAATATTAATGGCAGAGCTACAAATAAAACAGAATTGTCTCACCACCTACATTCATTCTGATGACTCAGTCCTGTCTGTACGCACCAGAGCAAAGAAATAATTAACAAGCAATGGAGATAGTAAAACTCTCTCACCACAGTACAGCTCTAATTTGTCCTTTTGCTCTTGCATATGCACACCATTATTCTCTATGAACTGTGAAGACAGTGACCACTTTTGGGCCGACAGCATATCTCGATGACAAGCAGTACTCTTAATGGAACCAGATACAAATGATAATTCCATCCCTGGTATAAAAAAAGAATATGCAGGTATTAAAAAAGTACAAGAGTTCATGATAGTCAGTGAAGGTTATAGGAATCAACCCTTCTTCTGCTCAGCTAGGCCCTTTCCAAAGTACAATATTAAAAGCGAGGATTTTCTGTTCTGTGATAAGGAACTACGTAATGTAGGAAATCTAATAGGTCTTATAAATCCTGATGTGAAAAGGTAATGGAAAAAAAAAAAATTTAGGAGTTTAATGTGAAGCCAGGACTGTGGAGAATGATGCAGATCATAAATTTATAGTAAAGGTAAGGTCAGAGCATAGACAAAGGTAAAGTAGGCTAACCTCTGCAAAATTTCCCTTCTTTAATTTTGGAAACTCACTCTTAAGTAGAAGGATCATTTGTGGAAATTCCAGTATTTCAGCTGCAGGTGAGCAGTCTCTGTTTCTTTTCTTCATTCAGTGTTCTCCATAGCTTCACTGTTGACCACTCCATCAAATCACTAATTACTCTGACAGACAGGCCAGCAGCACACTGTGGGTAGTGTGAACTGTTGCCTGCTTATGCACGGATTTCCTAACAAAGCAGCTCTCTAGCAGTATACTATTTGACAGCTGTGGAAAAGGAAAAGACCAAGTTTAGAGGCAAAGCCTGGAAAGGAAGTCAGGCCACATGGGATCTAACCAGTAACCCCACCATGTCAAGCCCTCTTTCTCTCTCCTCCACTTCCCAATAAGTTCAGGCAGACAGATCAAGTTCATTTCTTCTCCTGCAGTGAAATTTGGATAAACATTGCAGCACTGAACCATGAAGCTGTTATTATCATCATAATGCACTGACTACATCTTTAGGTCTGAATCCTATCTAAGTTTTGGAAATCAGATCAGAGGTACATAGCTCAGGGTCAATGTTCAACAGCTTATTGTTCATGCTAAAATAAACTGTCTATTTGCAAGTAAGAATCAGTGGAAGACATTATCACAGAGGACCTGCACAAGTACTAAAAATTAAAGGTATTCATTCTTAGTGGTTTGGTGGGGTTTTTTTTAAAGAGTTGGAGCAAAACTGTTTTCTCACCCATCTTCTTTTATTTTTCTTCATTACTCTTAAAATGCATTTTGTGGACTTCAGGAAATTCTAGATGGAGATGTACATTTCAAATCTGTTATAAACTGCAGGGAAAAGAGCAATGTTTTGACAAGCAATTAATATGAATTGCCTCTATGAAAGCATATTTGCAATTGCAAAGAACTAATATAAAGGAAATTAAGTGAAGAAATCTCAAATTATAAAAAGGCAAACTAAAGCAGAAGAGATGCACCGTCAAAAATCTACAAAGCACATGAGTTTGCCACATGGGTAGAAGGGGAAAAGAAGCATGGATTTAGGGATCAAAAGGCAACACATTTTTACACAGGCTTAATAAATTGCATGAAAAGCTATTGAATAGGAAATAACTCCTGTCAGCTACTTTGTGATGTTTTACACAAGTAATGATAGGAATATATAAAATAATCAGACATATCTTGCAAGGATCTGAGTTCTCTTAAGTTATCTGAGAGCAAAGAGCAAAGTCTGTTTTACTGTTGTAGAACCAGACTCTACTGGAGAATCATGTTTTATCTAAAATCTCCAAAGCACTTATTGCACAATATCCTGGTAGAAGATACAGCTACAAACTTCATGCAAAACTCAGCTTATAAGCGTGGCAGCACTTATTATGTTTAATCAGGACAATTTAGGTATTGAATCTAAAGGGAAAAGGCAACCCCAAAAAATGCATTTGGTTTCTCTCCTTGTTTTGTCTAAAGCAACTAGCTTTACGTTCAGACTGCCATATGGAAAAAAAAAAAAAAACAATAAATTAAATGTGTAGGTAAAATTTGCATAAGTACTTTCAAGTGTAAATCTTTGTACCCTTATTAGTATATTGTGTATCTTCCATGGAATTTTAAGATAGCAAGGTTGAGGAGAAAAAAAGGAAAAAACATCAATCATGGAATTATACTATCCCACAGGAGGAAGCTGTAGATTATCAACCTCTCCTAATTACCACCTTTCCTAATCTTAAAGGTGGCGTAGCTAAAGTGGTGCTCTAGCTGTATTTACCGGGTCAACACAGACCCACAGCTGCATAAAGCAGGCTGGCCGTCCTCGTGGAAAAGACTCCGGCATGGAAAAGACTAAACTAAAGCTGAGTATCAATAAAACAGCCCAGCAGAGAAAGGGGACAAGAGCTCCTGTCTTAGGGAAGAGCGTGCAGCATCCTACTGTGGCAAAGAGGCCAGGATTTTCACCTGGGAACGTGGAGACTGTATACTCTCTTGCCATCACTGCATCTCAGAGGCAGCAGATGACAGCTCATTAGATCACACTTCGGCTTTATTGACTATGTGTGCAGTTTTTGACTGAACACTCGCTTCTGGTGACTTAACTCACTTGCTGATGCTGAACATGACAAGGACTTACAGTCCTGATTTCTCAGCTGTGAGGCAAAACTACCTCCCAGTTCTAACTGACAGCATCTCAAGGAAAAGTAAGTGGGTAAATTTAAGCTGAAGGGACTGGAATATGCCACATGACATGAAATACTCAGGTAGTAACAGCAAGCCTTTAAAGAGCTCTGTGTACAAATGGTGCAACGATTTACTGACACTAACTAGAATAGATTTTCATCCTTTGACCATTGAGCATCTTTTTCCTTCTGAAAGGCTTTTGTTTTTACCAAATTCACATTATACTTCCTCAATGTATCTCTTAGAAATAGCTGAACTGGCTTTGCTGAAATTTCCCCAAAAAATTGATGCACAAAGACAACACGCCAGAAATTTATTGATATTTATGGATTAGTAAACTTACAAAAACTAAACTCAGGGAATTAAATACTGCTATGGAACTTCAACTACACCTGGTATCTTTATAAGAAATAAAAATCACTCACTTGTTCATATTTCTGTAGCACTGTACATCCCAGGAGACCCCAAAGGACTTAACAGATCCAGGCCTCTGTGATCTTGCAAGCTTTGGCTTTAAGGAGATGGTCTTCAACTCAGTGCAGCTGCTTGTGTCACAGTTAGGAGCTACTTGTTTCCATAAAATTAAAAAGTAAAACCATTGTTTAAATGAGAAGATGCAGGCCTTTTAATGGATTTCTGTATTTTTGCAAATACGGAGTACATGAGTTTGTCAGAAGAAATCTTAGCTGTTGCCAGAAATTAATCATAGAACGGTTTAGGTTGGAAGGGGTCTCTTAAGGCTACCTGCTCCAACCCCTCCTCTTCCCCTCATGCCACCCCTTGCTCAAAGCAGGGCCAGCTTCCAGCAGGTCACTGGGCTGTGTCCAGTCGGGTTTTCAGCCTCTCCAGGGATGGAGGTTCCCCAGCCTCTTCGAGCAACCTGCTGCAGCACTCTGCCACTCTCACCCCAACACTCTGCTCTAGCAGAGCAAAGTCAGTCTCCAGGAGACTCACTTCAGCACCCAAATCAAAGGAGTTCTGGCACTGCTTTTTAAGGTGAGGCTCAGCTCTCTGCACAGTAATATATAATGGTAGAAATGTACTTTCCATAAAAACATTATCATACGTTGCCTAATTTCTGGTACGAATTTCTATCAGGTGGTAACATTACAGCAAGGGATGATTTACGGTAAGAGACTGGACGATTTAATGGAAGCATGAAGTGTCACAGAAATATTTCTGCTAAAATACAAGTGAGGAAACCGTTAACAATGTTAGATTTTAAATTTTCAGTATTAGGGTTCAGGATGAAACCAGCTGCTTGAATGCAAGTGAGGGAGAATCCATCCATCTTCCAAGGTCATGTTTCAGTCAGCCTGCTGGCAGGGCTTTGATTCAATACACTGCTGTCACATTCCACCAAGCCTCTGAATGCCAGCTTTGCAATCTAAAATATTTAAACATAATCCTTACATCTTCCAGTACATACTTCTGCCAAGCAAATGTGAATATATAGTAAATTCCACAGCCAGGGAACTGTTTGCGTGAGATTCTCAGAAAGACGGATGTTTTCTGGTTGCATAGCTGCTTTTCCAGCAGCTTTAGTACAGTGTGTGCTTTTCTGACGTGGTTTCTCTGTGTGCTCTTCTCAAGGAACGGCTGCGTAGTCATTGTAATCTGACATAAATCTGGCCTGTCGCTAACATGGTTTATCCCACTATTCTTGTTCCCAGCTGCTCGTACTCGCTGCCTCCCTTGTGCCAATTCAGTCACTCATGTACCTGAGCTGTAAATCATATCAGGGAACCCATCGTGCTGAAAAAAAGAAAGTAATCTTTTTCCCAGTTTGCTGAGTTAGGTTTGGCTTCGTGCTATGTTTAATCTGATCTAATTCTGTCCCATCCCCTCCCTGTGCCGTCCACAGCATGCTAGAAAACAAATTCCTGTAAAAAAATATTTTTTTTGGAGCCACATCAGTTCACTCATCCAGTTCGCTGCACAGCCACCTCAATAACAGTGCAAAGATGAGGAACAAGTGCTTGGGCCTGGAAAGTAGGTGCCTCTCTTTCCTGGAAGCATGCTGTTTTAAATATACTGTTTTAGCTGTTTATCTCAAAGAGGTACTTCGTGAGATGAAATACTAATAAACAAGTTTACAAGAGCACATAAATCATAACCTTGCATGCTTTTCAATATACTCCTATAGTAGAAGATACATTTTTACTTTCTCATTCTTTACTTGTTCTCATCTCTTTTCTTCAGTGGATGCCTGTTCACTATCAAATTCAGAAATACTGGCCTGTATTTACTTCGTAATCTGTGCAAAACCTGAGAGCATGTCCATGTCCCAAAGGAATCCTAAAGTGAAACCGATTAGAACAGATTCAGTCAACAAAATGTGTTTTATTTTCATACAGTATTCTTTATGTTAATGAGCACAAACATAAGATGAAAAATGTAAACAACAGAAACATCTCTACAAAAGCACATTTCAAAACCTTACCCCAAAAAAAGGCTATTTTAAAGTCCTGCAAAGGAATAATACTTCACATCCTTGTTGTGATCAATAGGGTAGTAGACAGAAAAGGAAAATCTTAGCCTACTGACAAATATTACAGTTGTTTATTAGAAATATGAAATATTTTACATTCTACATAATTATCTTTATATAATATTTGTAAGAAATTGTATCCTGCTACCATTCTAACAAGCCTAATGACTGTATGAATATTTTTTGTATTTAAAAAAATGAGTAGAATGACAGTGCACCACCCTGACTTGTTTGTAAATGCTGTTTGGTATAAGGTCCAGAGAAAAAAGTGTACACAGAAAGTACAATGTTTTCATTGTTTGGATAAACAGCCTCGTGGTGTATTAATATATTGGACCAGAACGAGCTTAGTGGGTGAGGAGTATTTGGTAAGACTTTCGTAAGGTCATTGTCATCTTAAAATGTAAATACAGAAGTGACATAACTTACTGATGTTTCATCTGGAGATTAGGATACTCCAGCTGTACTGGAAGACAGATATAAATCAATGAGCTTGGTTTACAAAAAGTCAGTTAGCTTGGCAATTTGCCCAAGATTATTATTATTTTTTTATTTACTAATGTCAGTAATTCAGGGTGTGCTAAACAGCACAGCCAACTACTGTCAAAGGGCAGCCTTGCTTCTAGCACGCCTAGCCATACACTCCTGACATTTGCTTCACGCCAACACTGGGACTCATCCAATGCCGTAATGAGCCAGTTCAGGCACTTAAACCACAGAAAACTAATCCCACAAAAAGTAGTGATTAATCTTCAGCCAGTTTGGCCCTCTGACCTTTGTAAGTAAATAAAAACATCTGTACACAAGTATTTTTAAACCTTACAAAAAAAGAACTATTTGACAGTCTTGCAAAGGAATAATACATCGTATCTCTGTTGTGATCAATAGGCTGGGGAAGGGGAAAACCTGACAAACTTTACAGTTGTTTATAAGGAATGTGAAAGTTTGTATCTTGTATTCTACATATTTCTGTAACTTAAAAAATGTGAGAATGAAGGTAAACACTTGTTAAAAGAAATTCCGGTTTCTTCTTTATCAGTCAGGAACTGTTACTCTGCCTCTGGAGCTCATCTTAGCTAATTTTGTAGTTTCTTTTTCAACAATTTCAAGGTGATTCTCCAGGGTCAGACTCTTCACCCAGCAGGAACTGTGGGCTAACCCAGGAAGGAACACTTTTTGAGTTCTGAACGAATCTGCAGCCAGAGACCAACCGGCACTCTGACCTCCTTCCATCTACTTCGTTTTTAGGTGCCCCTCATTTGCACAAACGCTTTTTCAGTTCTCGCTGACCTCACTAGCCCTTTTGCATTCAGAGGCCAAAACCCTCCCCGCAAACGAACACAAGTACAGGGCGGGAAGCCATTTCGCCACGCAGGCGGGATCTCTGCCCCTCGCGAGCCGGCCTGGGAGAGCTCACCGCCTTCCTCGCAGGTGACAGCCGCTGCCCTCGTCCCGCTGGCAGCCACGCCACGCACCGTCTGTCACACACCGGGCCCTGCCTCCCTCAGCGCTCCGCCGGTGACCGTTTACCCGCGGGAGGCGAGGGGAGGTCGGGCTCCCCTCAGCCGCGCGCCCCACCACCGGCCGCCCCGCGCATGCGCACGTTACGCACCACCCCCAAACGCCCTTCTGATTGGAGGAGCCGCCCCCGCCCGCTGCGGGTCTCGAGTGGGGGGGAGGGGGGAGGACCGGAGCCTCCCCCGGCCGTTATGGGTGAGACAGCGCAGCCCCCGCGGCCCGGCATCGGCGTGGGGGTGGTGATCACCAGCCCCGCGCACCCCAACTGCGTCCTCCTGGGCAAGAGGAAAGGCCCGGTGGGGGCCGGCACCTACCAGCTGCCCGGAGGTCACCTGGAGTTCGGGTAGGAGCCTCGAGCCATTCCCCCACACCATCCCCCCCGGGGCCGCGGAGGCCGGTGGCGCGGAGAGCCACCGGCCCGGCCCGCCCGTCCCCTCTCCTGAGGCGGCCGTGCAATTTCCCCCGCCCGCAGGGAGAGCCTGGCGGAGTGCGCCGCGCGGGAGACGCTGGAGGAGGCGGCGCTGCGGCTGCGCAACGTGCGCTTCGCCTCCGCCGTCAACTCGGTGTGCGCCGCCGCGCGCTACCACTACGTCACCGTCCTCATGAAGGGGGAGGCGGAGCCGGGGGCGGAGCCGCGCAACCGCGAGCCCGAGAAGAACGAGGGTGAGCGAGGGGAGGGGGGCGTGGCGTCATTCGTGACGTAGGGTGGCGTCACTTGGGCTCCTCAGCAGGGGGAGCCACGGGCAGGGCTGTGCTCTGACTCGGTGACGTCAAAATACGCGTTTAGGTTTCCCTTTGTTGCCGCACACTGTGACGTAATGAGGTGGGGGCGTGGCTACAGGTACGTTTATTCTGCAGCTGTGTGAAAACACGCGTTTCCAGTAGGGTCCAGGGTTAGAATCACAGAGTCATGGAATGGTTTGGGTTGGAAGGGACCTTTAAAGGTCACCGAGTCCAACCTCCCTGCAGTGACCAGGGACATCCTCAACTAGACCAGGTTGCTCAGAGCACCGTCCAACCTGACCTTGAATGTTTCCAGGGATGGGGCATCTCCCACCTCTCTGGGTAACCTCTACCAGTGTTTCACCACCCTCAGCGTAAAAAAATTTCTTCCTTAAGGGGAGGAAAGTAATAAAATAACTGTGTATGCGACAGAGGACTTGAATTTGTGTTGGTAATCTCTGCACAATCCACCCCGACTGACAGAAGCAGAATTGTTACACGATTCATTTTACACTCCGGCTTTTTCTTTTCTTTTTTTCCTGCAGGTTGGGAATGGGTTAAGTGGGATGAGTTTCCTCCAGCAGACCAACTGTTCTGGGCCTTACGCTGTTTAAGGGAGCAAGGTTACAATCCCTTTACAGAGGAGCTCGATCATCTAAAGGGGTACACGGGAAGTCACCAACTAGGATAAAAACTAATTGCACGTTATGTAACAAACTGAAGGACAGACTTGCTTTTTTTTTGGAGTAAAAGAGAAAATGATATATCATGCTTACTCTGCCCATGTGAAAATATTACCTTTCCCAAAGCTAAGAAGATGCAAAATGTTTCAGTGCTTTTACCATATTTCACACGACAGTTGTCTCTTGTTCCAGAGCTATTTCTAGCTCTAGTGGTTAATAAGTAATGTTTTCTTTTACAGAAAACTCATAAGTGTTTTATCTGGTTAATCTTTATATAGATGAATAGCCCTTTAGAAGTCAGAACTAGTCAGAGAAGCTTACTCACTTGGAAACGGTTGTAGCATCAGGCCCAAGAGAAACTGATTTGTTTAAACCAGTGTCCTGCTTTCTATGTAAAACTACTTTGTGTATCATGCTGCTTTCCTGTAATTATAAATCTTGGACCAATTTTTAAACTTAGCCTTGTCTCACAGCTTCAGTTAAGATACTGCCATGAACAAAAGTCACGTTTTACAGACTCGTTCTCCTGCAGACAGTAGTACATACTTGAAAATTGGAGTATTTATAATCACGAAAAGGCTGCAGTGGCTTGTTGCAGGGAATGAAAATTCCCTGACCCTTCTTGCTAGCCCCTTTCATTACAGAGTTCTGTTTGCAGCTTCAGTTACATTAGCATTTACCTGCAGAAGTGTTTCAGATCTCTGCAGTTGATCTTAATTCCTGATCGTGTTGCTAAACTCTTAATAGTTTAATGAAGAGGTGCCTACAGTGCTCTATTAGGCTGACACAAATAACATTGTACAAACCAATGTCATTTGTAGGCGTAGCTCCACAGCAGACAGTCATGCTTTTTGGCTAAAGAGGGCTGTCAGTATTAAACAGCGCAGATGGGTGCAATTCTGTATGGCTACTGGGATTTGATGGAATTGTTAATTCTTAGTTTGATGTGACTAAATGATTGAATTCATAGTGAATGAAATCACAGTACACAAAGATATATACAAAAACAGTGAGTTTGTATTTTTCATTTTTCTAGAATCTAACAAAATTTGACTCTTTTCCAGCCGTAGTCATTAGGACATTAGCAATTAATTTTAGGATATGACTTTAAAAAAAAAATCACTAATTGGCTCATTTTTTTCTCTTCAGGGTTCTTTTAAAATACAGGTTTTGTCTGTTTCCTTTAGAAATACCAATTGTACAAAATGTTCTGAGATACCTTTAATTTCTTTTGAATAAAACATAAGCACAATACTGAAAGATTAAAATTGTCTGAAATTATGAATTGACTTGTGAGTTATTAAAAGAAATGAGCTTGAAGGGTTTAAAGCTCTTCCTTACTTTGCATGTACATTTTCTTAAATGGAGATGGCTCTTTTTGCTAAGAAGCAGACAGTGGTACGAGGTATAAAGATGCTACTGACGATTGCAAGCCTACTTAGAATTTGAAGTATTAACTACACGCTTCCCTTCGAACAGATATTCTTTCTCTGAAGTGAAGAAAGAAGATAATGTTATAAAGCAGGTTTGAAATGGGAAATACCACTGAAAATTCCTTTACTACTGTATCTTTATAGAAAGCTTATTTTTTCTATTCAAACGTGGAGATTTTCTTGCTGAAAGCAACTTTATGTACTCTGAAAATTATTCCGTTCAGCTGTCAACAGAGGCTCCAGGAAGAGTTGACAGATGTCCTGCCCATCTGTCTCAAAGAATAATGAAAAAAGAAATAATGATTAAAATGATTTAGTGCCATTTTAAATTTTCTTTACATTTCTAACTCCTGATGGGAAAACAGGGATCACTGCAAAATGGTTTGTCATGCAGTAAATATTTTGATACCGTTAATGCTTATATTCATTCTATCTCTTGTAAATATACAAGTAGTTACTGAAACGAGGACACAAACAGTACCTCCATATGTTAGGATTTCTGCATCCTTTCTAAGAGGACTGATTAAATGACTACAGTGCATTACTGCAATCAGTTGTCGGCAATCCCTAACTTATATAACTTCTTTTGTATGTATCATGCATTTGTACTTTATTTCCCCCCAGAAAATTTGATTCTTAGTATTTTTTAGCTGCTAAGACTTAGTCCTTTCAACTAAATGTTATGTTTACTTCGATTTTTGGTACTTCTGCTAAATAGGAATATCTATTGTGTACACATCTAAGCCACTGAATAACAGAACACTCAGTTAAAATTTTGTGGTTTGCCAAATTGCTTGTAACAGACAGAATTCACCTAAAATGGCACTGCAGTTATCCAGCATTGAGAAAAATACTCTTGATCAGTATATAGTTTGGAGCACTGATGTAAAGAAACTGATCAGGATGCACCTTATACCCAGACTCTGATTCTATGCTAAGTGAAGAGTGGGCAGAGCTGTCTTCGTACCTATTTCTTAGATGTAACACATTGGTCCCATTTAATCCTTTAATAGACTAGCAAACAACCCCAAAAAAAGAAGTGGTCATTGCTTCTGTTCACTTATTTATGACTGGAAACAGTCACCCACATCCCCACTATTTCAGTTAGTCAATCACATGATGTAGCCATATAAGAGTTTTGGGTAGACTGTATATTACACTTTCCATGACTATTAATTAGCTCTATTTGTATTTCATTCCAAGAAAAGAATGTCCTTATAAATAAGAAGACGAAAGAGACTAGTGAGCTGTGGCTGTGTCATAAAATACGTTGAGCGGGGTATTTAGGGAAGAAAATATTTATCCCATGGTACAAAGCATGAAGAAACTGCTTTTTACAATATTGCGTATGATCCTGATCATACATCTTTAAGAACAATGTACAAACAATGTGAACTAGAACAGGGCTAGGCAAGGTTAATTAGGATGATTGAGAGAGACCAGGTGTATTGGGATTAACAAGAATTAAAGAGGAAATACAGTTCTCTATAAGGACATTGGGGGTAAACACCAAATAGGAAAAGATTATACTGAATAAAGGTTAAAATACATATGTATATGGATAATTTTAGACTACAAAATAGAGGTGAAATTTTAATAACTCTGAAAATACTTCCAAAAGGAACAGCTGAGAGAAACCCAAATTCCTCATTTCTCTTTTAAAACAAAAAACACTGCCCCATATTATGTGATTGAACCTGACTGAAGAGGTCCTTTCCATTTCGACGTCCTTACAGGATTTGTACATATGTTGGTCATACACGGGAGCATTACTCACAGCAATATTTGAAAGACTGTCTGAGCAAATAAATCAGGTAATTCCTCATCAGATACTTCCTGTACCTACAAAATGGTAACATGGAGAGAATTGTGATCTGTGCTTCAGGAACCAGGGCAGAAACCTGGAACTGCCATGAGCAACAGTTCACATACGTAACCCTCTGATCAAATCAGAGAACTGAAGAGAAAAGTAGCTGTCATAAAATGACTCCTTAAGCAAAACAGAAGGAGGAAAGGAAAGCCAAGGGAAGTGCCTTTGGAAAGATGAAAGAACATTGTAGCTGAGACAGGAAATGCAACTGCTGAAGTAAACAAATTAGCAGGTTCAAAGAACTGAAAAAATTATAGAAGACAAGAATAAAGAATCTGCAAGCACTTTGAACTGAAAGGAACTGAACTTGCAGCGTGCCCCAAAGGGTGTCATCTCCAGGGTCCCAGGATGCTTAACCAAAGTATTGGTGAAGTGTTGCGAATGGGCACTCTACATCACCGCCTCACGGTCTGCCTAGTTCTGTGCATACCTGATAAAGCTCAGCTGAAAAGTACAGACTTCCAGTTCCTGACTGCTCATCTGCTTCTAATACTGACTTGGCATTTTGCTAAGGTGAAAATGGAGTACAAACTTCTGAAACTCAATTAGAATTCAACCACATACTGGGATAAAATGTGCTGGGTGTTGAAGTTACTGTGTTACTCATCTAAGATTTAAGTTTGCAAAATTAAATGTAAAGTTACATCAAAGCTGAGTTTATTTATGACAAATCATTAATTATATATTACAATAATTACAAACTTTTTCTTTTTTACACCTTATTGCCATATTTTTGTTCTCGGCACACACAAGATGATTAAGAACATGGATTTAGGCAGTAACAAAAAAAGATATTAAAATTACAAATTGCATGCCTCATTTCTGTGCCATAGAAAAGGCTATCATCAAAAGAGTGAAGTTACTAACAAACATACAAGGGGATTCCCCTTACACCTTTTTTCCCAGGAACTTTTGTCATCTAATGTATAGTAAATATATATATATACAGAGCACGTCTCTTGCAAACATACACATTCACACATTTACATAATCACTGGAAATTTGACATCTCTCCTCCAGCAGAAAGCTCCCAGTCATTTTACTTGAACATCTAATGGGAGAAAAAAAAAAAAGATTCTGAAGTCCACAGTTTTAAATTAGTCACCCTATTTCTGAGTCAGCTGTTACGCAGGCGGCCCTCTGTAGGGAGAAGGTAACAGAAGGGTATTGCAGTTTGTGACAAACAGCATCCAACCTACCTTCACCACAGGAAAGATCTACTAGGGATACTGTCTCTCTTGTACCTAGTCTGAGTCACTGCTGCTGCTTGAGGAGTCTGTTGACATAACTTCTACATCATCTTCATTCTCTTTATTGTGTCCTGGAGGCTCCAACATGAAGTCATTACTATGATTAGGAGGTAGCATGTTCATGGACATATCACTTGACTGCCAAGGATACTGAGGAGCGAGCACATCTGGAAAAAAAAGGGGCATAATCAATCAAATTATCAGCTTTGAATATCAACAAATTCAAAAAGACAGCTCAACCAGAAGTCCAATTCAAAATTAAAACAAATCTTAAAATCCTCCCTGAATTTTGGACAGATGAAACCCTCCAGTAACAGCTGAAAAACATATCATGATTGATACGCCATTCTATCACTGTAAAAGCCTACTTTGCCAAAGAGGCCCATTTATGTAGGTGGCTCTTGATCTCTCATCACTCCACTTCAAAACAGTATATATTCATACAGAGCTTTTCATCTTCAAAGCACAGTTTGAACTGACTTAACATTCACAGCCACTGGCAGTAATGAAAATGGTCACCCTCTGTCTGTATGCAAAAACAGATGAAAACATTAGATCAAAAAAAAAAAACTTAAGGTAGACCATAGAAATTCTGAGTAAAAGGTTTTATCCAAATTTGGCTGAAACACCCTGGTTACTGTTTTTCCAACGGGAAATATGATGCATCAAGTGCAAGGGAGAACAGTGCCCTGCTACAAAACCAGGGCACAGAGAGAGATCCTTGAGAGGTGGGAATGCCCCACTGTGCCCCAGCCAGGCCAGCCTCAGTTGCCTCTGACTTCTCTCAGCTCTCACTGTTTCTTCTCTTCTCCTCCCGCTTCCAAAGCCACCCCATCCTGTACTCCCTACCAACCTACCCTCCCCCAACACTTCCTAGTGTCTCCCTTCCTTGCCCCGCAAATGGCTCCCATTTCAAAGCTGCAGTACACATTTATATGCCAGTTCTCCTCCCTTCCTTTTAATTTATGCTCTGACTGCTGTGCTTCAGTTCTGCTCCACTTATTACTAGGCACTGTAGCTAAATCTGTCCCATAGAAGAAACCAGCTATCTCCCGCTTACAGCAAAAATTAAAATAATTAGGCAGTCAGAAATGAACAAAAGCCCAACCATGTGGGACTTTGAGTACAGAAAAAGAGGGCACTGTCTAAGCAGGGGGTCATGAGAGACTTACTCTCACTCAGGTGCTGCCTAACTCAGAAGCACACAGACTCCACACATATAGTAGCTTCTGATCTTTAAGTCTCCAGATACCTGAGATTCCACATAGGAACTAGTCCCCCGAATACCAGATGCATCACCAACTGTACAAATCCGACCCACCAACAGATGTGAGGATGTAATGCAGTCGTTGTGACAGTTCTGTCCCCACTTTAGGAAGACCAACAATAGTACCAGGTGGCCTCATCCCAGCTGTGGTGAAGTTAACCAACTTTATTTGAACCAGCTGAAAATGTAAGCCAGTGGTTTACATCCTGTGGCAATGATTCAACTGGAATCAGTCCACTATTAAACCAGGTTGAACGTGTGTGCCAAGCAGCATCAAAGTTTTGAGGCTACCAAGCAGCCCAGTGGCTGGCTTGCAGACTTGTTAAGGGTTCAGTAACTGGACATCATTCTGCAGAAGTCTCTAAAAGGACTAGATCCCATAGTTAGCATTTTCAGGACATGCCTCCACAGACCAACAGATTCAAGATCACAAAGTGCCAGGGCAGCCTCTACTTTCTTTTAAATGAAGTTTTGATGTTTCCCTCTTACCTGACAGTCTAGTAATTAAGGGATTTCCCCTAACATAGGAGACCAGATTCAATTAACAACTTTATTTGAGGAGTTTAAATCCCACATTTTCCAGCTTCTCAAAAGTCCTAAAGAGTGGGCTTTCAGTTTTTAGAGAGAGCACACTCAAAAGTAAAAGGAGCAAGTCTGCATCCCCTAAGGCAGAGGAGCCAGCCAGAATGGGCTCTACCGAAACAGCTCCATGGAATACACAACCTTAACAGCTCATCTAACCCTATTTCAAAAGAACAGAAAGATACATGGGCCCATCCTCAGCATTTCCCTGGCGGGTTGCTGTGGTCAGATATCAGAGTCCCACTCCTATTCAGCTCACTGACCCATTTTATCCAAGGCCAAAGGTTTAGAAAGTGAGATGATGCAGAACTTCAAATCACTTCCTAAGATGTGACAGATGATTGGAAACACAAAATCTAATTTTACTGTTTCTCCAAGGGAGTTGTGATACAAGGTTTTTTAATAAATTCAGTACAATTTTTGAAAACAAGTTTTCCATAACACCTGCAAGTGGCTTAACAGAAAGGTAAGAACTGTTACAGAACTCACATGAATCCAAACTCAGAATTTTTCCTCTATTTAGTCTAACCACAGCAGAATAATGCTGCACAGGTACAGAACCACTGAATCCTTGATTCAATTACAGTAACTTACTGCTAGATTCTATTTAGCATGAATGAAAGAATCCCACTAAAGTCAGTGGAAGTGCCAATTTCACTATGCAATTAAGGGATTAAAGCTTGATTCCTATACTCAAGGTACTACCCTTCATCAGCTGTCCTTTGCAATGTCTTTTCAATCCAGAAATTCCAAGCAAACAGTCTTGCTATATAGAGCATAGACTTGAAGGTAGGGAATGACAATACACCCCTTTTCTTCTGAATGCAGCTTTCACAAATCCATACACTGTCATCACTGCTAAGGAAAGTTTGCTTTGAAAATGCTTTTTAATATGATTTGATATCACTTAATTTACAGCAATTTAAAGTAGGTGAATTGGAGGGGTAACCAAGTGAGTTTTGTTTATATTGACTTAGTTGTAGTGTCTGCAGTATGATTTAGCATGAAATAAAATTATGCAATTTCTAATTGTTAACTTTATTTACTAGATCTTTGCTGCTAGGGAACAATGTTAGCCATAATTTTCATTATTTTAACTCTGATTTGCCTTTGCTAAGGGAAATGTATAATTACTATGACTGTACAAAGAATAAAGAAAAGCAAAACAAAACCGAGTTTCTCTTACCTGGGAGTCTGCCTGCTGCAAGTGCATCCCCTGGTAAGTGTCCATTAACTCCATTAGTGGATGGGTTGTTCATCTGACCCAAGAGACCACTCCTCATTTCCAGATCTGTAGGATATGGCCTACGCGGATCCCCTTTGGAAAAAAAAAAAAAAAAAAAACACAAAGAAATGTTTTTAAATATTTAACAATCGTCTCACAGACATCAACTTTTTCTTCAGCACCTCGTTTCCTGACCAAAAACAACCCATACTGTGATTGTTTGGATCAACAATGAGCATCACATCTCTTTCATTAAAATCCAAGCCTGTGTCTTTCACTTAGACTTTCTTTGTTCATTCAAACTTGGCAGAAAAAGATATCTTTGCTCTCCCTACTTCACAGCTAAACAGCAAGGACAGGAATTGGAAAAAACACATTCTCATTTTGGACAAAGGGGATAGTCCCCAAAATTGAAATGTGACATAATGAAAACCCTGCTTCTGACTCCACTGGTTACTAACATCCTCTGTAAAGAATATTATAAGGGGCAGGAGGGAACACAACCGAGCATACGTAAGGGTCTTTAACGTACTTGGTTCTAACTTATAATCGGGGCCAACATTTAGGGGAAAAAAGCAAACAAAGGAGAGCAGAGGAGGCCAGTCAGTTAATGGAAGCATGCAATTTCACAGCCTTTTGAAGATGTAGTTACAGTATCCAGGACTTTGGATATATTTTTTTTTTTAAATATTAGATATAACAGCTGAAAACAATATTACTGTAATAAACCACTGTGATTTTCACTATATAAAAGCATTTTAAGACCAAATACTGACCATGCTTTATTATAAAAAAATCTCTTGTCATAAACATGATAGTTACCTGGTACCCATGTCAGAGGGGCACAAACAGCATTGCTAGCACTGATCCTATGGGCATACTTAATTATTTCTTCAGAGGAAATGGCACCTGGAAAAAGGGAAGGAAAGTTACTATATTCTCAAGAGATTGCATCGCTCAGTTATTTCAGAATATTGGACACTATTATCGAAAAGATTGGGAATGTAATTTTGTCAAACATTAAGAGCATGCTTCAAATGCAATGACTGCTTAGAGGATTCTTAGATTATGCAAGGACGAGCTTCACAGTGAACTGATTTTACAGCCATGAGTTCAGTACACCTTCTATGTCAACAGTTCTTCAACCTTATGAAAACCAGAAACCAATCTCTTAAGCAGTGCACTTGACAAGCACAATTCATAAGAAAATTTCAGCACCTGTTTTATTACGGAATTTTCTGTAGTAAAGAATTTTCTTTGTTTGCTTAGTAATTGTAGACCACGTATGTTGCAGTCCTTCTAAATATGTGCCTGTATTACATTAATAGAAACATTATAAAATTCCTGGATTTTATAGATGAAAGAGGTATAACAAAGTGATAAAAGATCCTGTAAAAAAAAAAAAAANCACACCAAGAAAATGCCTCCCACCAAAAAAAAAGTCAGTTTAGCTTGCTAAGTGCCACAAAGTGGCAGTAATTGCTACAAATACAAACAAGTATCACCAGCTAGTCAGTCTCTCAAATACAATGCACATTCTCTCTTTTTCCTCAGTAGACCTACTGAGGCAATTTGGTGAGACACTTAGGTAATCAGATATAGTATTATGAGTCCAAGAGCGTTGAGACACTTGAAATTAAGTTTAATATTAAGATATGTTTGCCACAAAAAATAATTCATCCCTGCCTTTATTCTGAGGAAATTGTTATAGGTTCATAATGAAATGGAAATTTGTTTACAAACAAGGCATCCAAAATCTGTGACAGTAGAATTAAAAAAAATAAAATAACCCTCACTTGAGCTCACTAGCAACTTTCTTTACAACTGCATTTATATAGTATGTACAATCACAGATACTCACCTTTTCTTGCCTTTTCAATTGATTTCAGCTTTTCCTTTGCTTGATAAACAGCTGTTGCCTAGTTGTAAAAAAAAAAAACAAAACAAAACAAAACTAAACCAAACCTTCAATGCATCTTCAATTTGTAAACTTCTACATAAAGTAGGCTCTGTGAATAAACGCTTACATTTAATTGCATTTTAAGAGAAAAACTATTCATTGAACATTTTCAAAATATACAGAAGTAGGTTTGGAAGAAAATTAGCATTATAAAACAAAACTGAATACCATGATAACTAAACAAATTTGACTACTGAAAAAAAAACCAAACCACAAAGCTCTTATGAAGTTTTAAATATTTAAATCTTCTCAAACTAACACAACACCACTTTCTCCAGAACCACCTTTTTCACAAGTAGATGCTCAAAAGCAAACACATCATTATGAACTTACCAGTATGTGTTCTGCTTCTTTTAGTTGTTTCTGCAGCTGCTGAATATCATTATCCCTCTTTTCTACTACCTTTTCTAAAAGCTGCATTTCATGATGGATTTTCCCCTGATCAACTGCCAACTTCATTAGCTCTTGAAACTCTCCATCTCTCTGAATCAGCAGTTCCAGGATCTATTGAACAAGAGTTTTGTAGAACTTTTAATTTAGCTAGAGTAACAACATACCCTCAATCGTGCTGCAAAGAAAAACAACTGATATCCATAGGAGTATTTGTTTGCATAAAAAATGAAACAAAATTTCTTCCTCTGTTTGCAGAAACAGCCTATGAAGCATACAACAAATGAACAAACAAACAAACAACATGAGGACGAAGAATGCCTTTGTAGTGGGGCCAAAACCTCATCATCACTGAGCATAGGCAAAGACAAAGGGAGAAAGAAAGAAAAAAAAGAAAAAAAATAGAAATAAAGCATTGTGCTTCCCCAAAGTTTAGAAAGTCCCCATAGTTTAGAAAGTCAGCTTACCTGGCTCTCCTCTCCTGGTTGTGGAAGCTTCTGGTTTCTTGAAATTGCCAAAATTTCAATTAGTTCCCTGAAAGGAAAACTCTGTGTGTGAGCAATTTTCCAGGACATTATTTGTACATCACATCAAGTTATCCCAAAATTGTCATAGTACTGATATAATTACAAAAGTATTCATGGAATTCATTTTATAGTTTTATAGTACAGTGTTGGCAGGGATTTCTCAACTAAGAATAAGTCTGCAAATAGTCTCATGATCAGAGCACGTTTTCTTCCTTGTTCTTTCAGCTCATGAAGTGCTCATGTGTATTTGTACTCATGAAATGTGCAAAGTTCCCACTGAACTGCATAAGACATAAGCAGAAGCTGAGAGAAGACACAGCACAATGAAATGCATTCATATCCTACTTCTACTGCTTTTGTTTGTTGCAAGAGGGCATTAAAGTTTTGTTCACTATTTTACTTCTCTACTTTTCCTCCATTTTTTCCCAATAGAGCAATTGGCACACTTGGGTTTAGAGCAGTTAAGTCTATGTTTTCAAACACGTGAAGAGTTTTTCGTGAAACTACTTTTATAACAACAAGTATTTCCACAATGGTGTATCAGACGTATGCCAAACACACACAAACATCAAAAACCTAATAATATTCTGGTGCTAGGTTAGAAGTGCTTCTTAAACAAACCCTTTGATCACACTTCCAGGTACCCATTTACTTTGCCACCATTCTGAAAAGCCATCAGGTACCTCAGAGGGGACTCACTAAACAACAAGACCACTACGCAAAAAGGCATTTTTTGTAAATTCAGCAAACTTATTTATTTGGCTTCTAAGGCTATGGACAACAGTTCAACACTAAGCGTGAGTAACACTCTATCTGAAGACATTCTTCACTTGATCCAGTGCAAGCAGTTTGGTAGGATGTACGACTAATGCAGCAGTGGGGCCAGAACCTTAAAATGAAAACAGGTATTTTTCAAAACGTCTGAAAAATCCCCTCACCAGTAAAGCTCTAATAGCACCTTGGTCTATGTCTCTTGGTCACTCCTGAACCCTAAAATGATTTAAAACAATTAGAAAATAAAGACACTTGTAATCATCACTAAAGCTTTATTTTACCTGACCAACAATGAGCAGTAGCAAATAAAATCTGTTTTAAGTAGGTCAACTACTGCCATCAAGGCCGATGTCATGCCAGGTTGTAATTCTATCCTGTGTTAGCTGGACAATGCACAGATGCAGATTCAAAACTATGCAAGGGCTACGGATTAGACATGTTGCTTTATTTTTGCCCCTGCCACTGAACCAGTACCATGACTGTGAAAGGCCTAGCTCCATGGTGCTGCAACACTTTTTGCTGATCAAGACGCTGCTGAGAGTTGCTCTGGATTCATTATGGTAGAATATTAGTCCCAAGATTTAAAAAAAAAATAAAAATAGTTTAAATAAAGAGAAAGATGTTGGGTGGTTGGGTTTTGTTTTTTTTTTTTACAAAAACACATGTTCTCCAGCAACCCATATGTCACAATAAAATCTAAAACTGAAAATAAAATCTAACCAGAAACAACAAGAGCAATTGACCAATGTATTTCCCTTGTCCTACTAATGGTAATCATACAGAGTGAGCCAGCCACATAGATAGTATGGGTTATTCCCTCTGAAAAAGTTTTCCTAAGCTCCTGTTCTCCTCCAGAGGAGGAAAATAATTAGGAACCAGTTTAACTGCACTGCCCACTGTGCCTACACAACATGGTGGACAACTCGGACGAGGGTTATCAGTCCAGCCTCAAGAGCATGGACTAAGTATCTGAGCATTTATATCACTCCAAAGGCGAGCTCTGCAGCCTACTTTGAGTGAGTTTAACACTCACACAGGCAACGACCAGAACGGCTTAAGCCATGCAATACCTTCTACGGATTTCTGACTCAAGCGTGATTTCTATTGAATAGTAAAAAGCCTAAAATAGGTGTACGTGTGCATTTCACAGGAAATGCAGGTGCCAACCAAGAAAGAAAGGCAAGTGGAAGAATAAGGAAGCTCTCCTTCTGCTCTGAAAATAGGAAATAAGGGGCCGCCGATGCTCTCCCGCCCGGGTGAGAGCTGTGGAGCAGAGGGCAAGGCAGGACCGAGCCCCCCCGGGGCACCACCAACCCCAGGAGCCGGCCTGGGGACCGGGGGAGAGCGGGGAAACGCGCCCACCGGGCCGGGCCGGGCCCTCCTCCCACCCCACAGCCCAGCGAGGGGTCGGGTCAGGCCGATCCCCTCCCAGCCCAACCTCAGGGGCTCCCCGCTCCTCTTGCCGCCCACGCTCCGCGCACGTACAGCGCCGAGCACCCTCTCCTCACCCCCGCCGCCCGCTGGAGCCGTCCCATCCGGGCACCGGGAGGAAGGGAAGGGGGACCGAGCGCGGTACCTGGCCAAGAGCTCGAGATCCTCCAGCGCCGCCAGGAGCCGGTCCCGGGTGCTGCTCCGCTCCCCACCTCCCCCGGTCGCGGTCGCAGTCGCCGCCGCTGCCGCCGCCGCCATCACGATCGCGGGGCGCGGACCCGAAGGAGAACCGCCCCCCGCCGGCGGCGGCGCCAGGCCCNTGGCGGGGGCTGGGAGGGTGGGTGGTGCTCGTGGCGGCGAGCGGTGGTGGGTGTGAGGGGAAAGGAGGTCACATCTGTCTCGGCGAGGCCGGACGCGTGTTTGTGAAGGCCCTCTGCGGGAGCTGGGTGGTCACAGAGGGATCTGCGCTTGTTGCGTTTCCAGTCCCCGGGTTTCCACGGAAGAGCTTTTAAATGAGGCGCAGATGTACGCTAAAGGCAGAGAAAACAAACTGCGAAGAAAGGGCTTTGTGGCTGAATTACGTCTTAACTTTTCTAACTCGCTGTCTGAGGGTGCTGAAGTCCAAAAATCTCTTAGGCGCTTTTTATCAGATGGAGGATGAAATGTTGCTTTCCGAATGGCTGAAGAAGGTTAAGTGGCTGATGCTGAAGATGTAACAAAAAACCGAGCTTTACATCAGGCAGAGCCAAGGGCTCCTTTTACCTAGGCTGCCTGTCCCCTAAGCGACAGGAGAGGGCAGTGACCTGCCCGACAGGCCAACGCTGCTGGCCTATCTGTGGAGGCTAAAGGCAGCTTTGCATCCATTACAGAGGTCTGCACAGGGTGGTCAGGGCAGGTAACAGCTGCGAATCCTGCCCTCGACCCTACCAGCAGTCGAGCTATAATTAAAAAATGCCGTTGAGGGTTGGGTGGGTTTTTTTTAATGTTGCTCTATGTGGGCTGGTGCTGTAAACAGGCCTCTAGCTCTGGGTGGGGTCACAGTGAAGCCAGTGGAATTTTTTTATATTCATGAAACTTTCAGTAATGTGAAGAGACAGAGAGAAGCCGGGGTGGAGGGCAGATGGGGGAGCACGGAGTGAAAGCTCCGCTGGGGCCAGGGTTTATAACCAGGGCAAACTCTTCCACAGAAGAGCGGGGAGTCCCCAGATCCCTCATCCTTTTGCTGCCAGCAGGCAGCTGCAAAACCTGCCAGCAAAAAGCAATTCTCTTCTCTCGTGATTAGAGAAGGCACTACATGAATGACAACATCCCTGACTGTTCTGCTATTTACTCTGATTATCTTTTTACCTTCTGCCATATGTCCCTGAGTAATTTACACTTACTTAAAAAAAAAAAAGGCAAGAAACTCATTAGTCAGTGATTCTTTGAATTGTGGTTTAAATAAGCGGTTCAGCATTATGAGATTTGTGATAAAGCAATGAGATTTGGCAACCCTGAGAAGAAGAAAACTCTGCCAACAGGAGTTATTTGAAATTCATTTACAATATACAACAACGCTCAATGTTCTGATTGTAGATAGTTTGGGAATTCTCTTTAAACTACAAAGCAGATAAAATCTCATCAAATAGTTCTGCCCTTTAAATAACTTTTGTTTGCTTTTTTTTTCCCCTCAGTATTTCCCTGGTTTTCTTGAGGGAAGGATGTAATCAGTGATGTGATCTGTTTGTGCATCCAGTTCACTGATTCGTTAGAGTGTCTGTATGGGTGCATAAACAGAAAGAAATAACAACATTGGAAACAAAGCAATCCATCCGCTAAATCATTTTCTTCCTCACATTCTTTTTGACATCTGAATTATTTAGACCTGAAATACTTCTGATACATTTCAGGGCCATAATACTAGTTTCACTACAGTTAAAAAGCTTGTGGCGTTAATAGGACACCCAAACCTGACAGTCCAACGAGTGAATGTCAGTTATAGGGGGTTCCTGTAGGCTGATCTTTCCCTCTCGTGTCCGGGAGCCTGTTCCCCCTCTTCCTTTTGACAGCAGTGCTTCTCCCACCCAACCAGGCCAATACCACCAGTCTTTCACTGAAGCAGCCGCCCTTCTCTCCTGCCTTCCCAAACTGCTGCCCTTCTTCCAGGCAACGTGGACATCTAGCTGCTTTCTACTGCCCAGTCCTTCCCCTCTCCTTGCCCTGGGGATGCAGCAGTGGCTGGGAAGTATGGGTTCATAGGCCGAGAACTACTTGTGCTCCTGCCTCTATGTGGGAGGACAGGGTGGGACCAGAGGCATCAGGGAATGCCTGCCTGTGCCAGGACACAGAAGGTCATTCAGACTATGTCAGAGGGGTCGTCTCCTTTGGGACAAAGGGAAAGGCTGGGTAAAATGGGCTTGTGCCCCAAACTTGCCCCGTGGGCCCATTGCTTTAAGACTGAGTGGATAATTTGCTGAATAGACTTCTGAAACACTCGCCCATCCAAAACAACAGAGCCTCTGTTTCCCCAGTGTGGGTTCCTCTGTTTTCTCAGTTCTTCAGTGCTTTTGGCCTTCTTTCCCCTGAGTAAACTTTTTTCATAGTTGTGTTGGTTTTGAGCCAGATCTGCTTCTTTAAAGCTCATGCCCCTCCTGAATAACTAAGCGTTGTTCCCGATTTTTTTCCAGTAGTCTGGGAACAGTTTAGGTTGTGCAGCCATGAACGTATCTTTCCACCCACAGTGGGACTATTAGACATTTCAGAGCTCTTTCATTTCAGATTGTCTTCCCAATGGCATACTGAGTGTATTATTAAGAACCTGTTAGCACAAGCAAAAATAGCTTCTTTTATCCGGTTTGGCTGAGTCTTGTCTCTTCCAGAACAGGCCTTTAAGTGATGATCTGCAGAGCAAACTTGATTCCTGTAGACAGATCCATGAGCAGCTGAGCTAATCTAATAGTTTACCAACACTGAGAAGCTGAGATGTTGCTGACTCCTCATCTCCCAACCACAGATTTTCACCCTCCCTTAGCTCCTCCTTGGTGTTTGCCATATGCTTCCATGCGCCACTTCAACTCGATAACAAGACTGAGGAATATTTAATTGGGGGTGGGGGTGTTCATTTCATTCTGGGTTAGTGAGTGAAACCTAACCTCATCGTATGGAACCATGCCTTCGGAGTGAGGTTTTATGTTACAACTAATTGAGTATGACTGTGGGCTAATGCTGAAAAGTGCAGTCTTCTCCATCTCTCTCCAGACATGTATTCTGTCTCGCTCCCCCTTAACCTGAGGCCCAGTGACTGTGAGACTGCAGAATGAATCGGGTGAGCAAATGAGTTCAATGGAAAACCATCGTTTTTCTAGTGGATTTGTTTTCTGTCAGATGAGCTCATTGAAGTAGTTGACTTCGGGGCTAACCATTGCTAGGTCACTAGACACGAGGGACTATGTGGCCAGGGGAGGGAACGAGGGATGCTACTTATTCCTAGTTAAGTGAAATTCAGACCTAGGATTCCTCTGGTGCAAAGCCTTTTCTTCCAACATAGTATTGTGATTTCTTAACTCTTGATGTTACTACCTTACTTTTCATGAACTAGAGGATCACTTTGGAAGTTGGAAGTTGAGAACCTTGTTTAAGAAGCCCAAAGCAGATAAGCTTTTCAGTTTCAGTCTGTATCTTTTCCAGGCTACAGTGCTTTTCATCTGTCTTCTTATTTATACGTTCCAGACACTAAACACCAAGTGTTCAGTTGGTAAGTGTTTGGTATACCACACCTTCAAATAATAATGGAAAATATTGACTACAGAAGATACTTAACTCCTGAAGGCTCTCAAGTGTCTGACCACGTGTAATAAAACATTGCAAAAAGTACAAATAAGAAGGCAGGAGGATAAGCAAAAAGAGCAAGTAGGAAAAAGGACAGAGCAAATACTCATTTCCACTTCCCCTAGACAGCACAAAAATAAAATCCTTTCTGTCAAATACCAACTAAAATAGAAATCAAACATCTTGAGCACTGCTTGGAAGGATGCCACAGCTGTACTTCGGCCTGTGGAGATGAGAATAATCATCCCTTATTTGTCAAGCTGTCTTTTACACCATTAATATTTTTAAATGCCTCTGATAAATCACCCATTCCTTATTGCTATTTAAAAAGAAAACTTTATTTCCCTCACTTATGTTGGATGGCAATTTTAGACCAATGAGAGGAGAAAGAAAAAAAAAGGTGGTTTTGCTTAGCCAGTGTAATTCTAGAATAGGTTAAGAGTGAGGTAAAAGTAGATAATACTATGAGCCAAAGCTTATTTTTTTTGTCAAAGGAGTGTGAAACACTAGTACATATGGCCAAACCCAGAGTTTGGTACACCATTCCAGACTGTTCCAGCACAAAATTAGCTCTGCTTTGAGCTATATTAAACCTGAGTTACACTGATTTCTGCTGGTGTAAATTTGGGCACAGAGCCTCCAAGACAGCAAGTCACCCAGGCAGAAAGCAGTCGCGGCTTTCAGTCTGCTGGAGGGCTTGTTGGGACCGGTGCTGCCTATGAAGTAGGAGGTGCCGAGTGGGAGAAAGAATCAAAACTGGCCCTGGATAGTGAGGGGGAGAAAAAAAAAATGTCCTTTGAAAAGGGAAAGCTTGTTTGACAGCTTGGCCACTAGAGAGATTCACAATCCTGCCAAGTGTTCCCAGGAATAAAGGAAAATTTGAGGGCAATTAAATATGAGATCTTTTCCCTCACCAAGCTAAAAGTTAACGCTGACTACTTCATGAAATAAAACATCCAATTAGGGATAATGAGACTCCTGGGGTAGCCCCCCAACACATATTAATTTTGAGTCTTCATTAAGTTAAACTTGTTTATTTGGGAAAAAAAAAACCCTTATTTTCCTTGCGGCTCCTGCTGTAACCTGTTTACCAAACGCTACTGGGACACCCACACAAGCTTCTATAGACGCCAGACTGAAATTTAGAGTTGTTTATTTCCCCTCACAAAAAAAATCCAAGGGCAGCAATGACAGCAGCAGTCCCTGCTCTCCCACATGCTGAATTCCAGCTAGGCTGATAGGAGTTGTAATTTACTTGCGATGAAGCTCTTCCCACACCTCTCTCACTCTTTTATTGTGCCCCACTGCCTGCTGAAGATAAAGCTGTCATCTCTTCCCGTTTAGACCAGGTCACCTGTCTTTTACCTGGGTGAGTTCATCTTCTGATCTCCAAGATGCTACTCGAGTTTTTCACCTGCTTCACAACAATGTAACTTCCAGACAGGTTTTCAAATACCTCCAACTGACACCAGTTTCTGCCCATGAGATTCAGAAAGAGCAGAACAGCATCCAGAAATAGAGGTCTCTGGCTTAAATTAGCTGTGAGGACTGAGTTCTAGGGTGAAGATAAAAAGGAAGATTTCTTTAGAAACCTACAAGAGCAAAAATGAAAAAAGTGGTTTCTCTCCTAGCAGTTGGAGATGGGTAGAGGTAAAACTCCTTGTGAAAGATGAGTCTTGGGAGAAGTGAGACAAGCTTTTATTGGCGGCTGAGAAAACAGTATGATAAACTATTCCAAAAGCAATTACAGAATGACTTGCACTCAGCAGCCAAGCAGGATCCCATGGGAGAATCTGAAATCTAGCAAACTACTAACAATGCTGGTTCCATGTGAATTGAGGGGAGAGTTCATAGCTATTAAGCCTGGGAAAGGCTATTACGATCAGTAGTAGTCTGTCCTGTGTGAAGCAGGCTGTACAATTACATGCATGGATCTCTACTTCAGGACTCTGCCATTTATTTGGACATTAACATATCAGGCAGAAAGGAACTCTGCTCTTCATTTAAGTGCTGGCAGATTTATTATATCTGTAAATGAGTTGTTCAAGGCTTAGTGGTAGGGCCAGGTGAGGGATTATTTCCATAGTTTTGATCACCCACAAATACAGATACCAAAAAGCCCATTGAACAGTAATTCTTCATGAGTGACTTATGTGGATGCTTTTAGGTGGTCAAGGGAGGCCTTTAGAGGCCTCATCTGTTTCCAAAATGGATGAAGCCATTCAGCAGCATTCTCAATGCAGAATTGGGGAGCATGTCTCAAATTCCCACCAAACCTCCCTCCAGTAGACAGATCCTAACTCCCGTTCATGTTTACTGATGTCATGACTCCTTTTCAGATCAAACTGCAACATAGTATTGACATGAGGTCATTAAAATCTGTGCAATCTTACCATGCCACCTTGTGCTAGGTAGGTGGCAGTCAATGAAAATAATCTGCCAAGAGTTCATATATAATTAAAATAATTATATCGCTGATATCCAGGGCATTCTGCAGCAATCCTGGCTGTTTTGCCTGTTTAATCTAAGCTGCTTGTGCCAGGAAATGTCTCTTGTGCCTTGTAAGGACACAGAATCTTGCTCGTATCCAAGCTGCTTGTCAGAATTTCGTAGGTTATATGGCAACGCTAGCATTGGAAAATGCTTCGTTAAGAGCCACTTTGTAGGCATGAACTTGGGCACATAAAGCATATATGCAAAATGCACTGTGGAATACAAAATATGAAAAGCAACCAGCACAATCTGTCACGTTTTTACAGACCCTGAAAAGTGTCATGACAGGAGAGTAATTTACATGTTGTCGTTTCTGTTAACCTCACCAAATTCCTTTCATCATCCCCCACCTGCTCTGCCCCCACCCCAGTAAGAAATATAGTCATTACAATAGGAGGGAAGGTGGCCAGGCTGGGGTCGCATGGACTTCTTGTCCCTGGGTGCTTCATAAATCACGCTTAGATTATCTGATAATAAAGTTGGCAATGAAAAGGATGCCGTAGCAGTGAGTTATAGGTGTTTGCAGGTAGTGTGGCATGGAGTTCACCCCAGGGAACCCTCTTACTCAGTCGTCTGTTTCTTCCCCCACGGTATCCCTTGTGCTTCTACTTCTCCCTTGTCTCCAATTTTGTTCTGGTTACTCAATGCCTGAGTCATACACCTTGAAATAACAGTCACCCTCATTTCCAAATTCAAGCCTCAAAGACACATGGACAATTATGGTACTTCAAGAAATTAAGGCTCAGTTTTGCCAAGGGTTGACCTTGTGAAGTGCTGAGTTTTCTTGCCCTCAGTTCAAGAGCATGCCTCTCCCTGTGTTTAGCTTTCAGCTTCAGACTCGTTGCTTGCAATTAAGCACATATTTAAGCTGTTTGATAGATTGTGGCCTGAGTATACAGTACCTGGCAGATTACAGTCTTGCAGGACAAAGTACTCGGGGACACATTTGTGCTAGGGCTGCACAAGTACATTTATTCTAGAAGCTGATAACTCTGCCAAGTGCTTCTATACACCCTGCCTTCCAAGCCGTGACATTTTGTCCTGTAAAATACAGTATAGTTCTACTGTTCCTGGAGCATTTCCACAAGCATGGAATTGCATCCAGCATGGATGCAGACAGGATGCTTATAGAGTTGTGGGCAGTTGTATGGACTGACTGGGTTGCTCCTGATATAACCCCTCTGCTGTTACAGGAGAGTATCCTTCCACATTCACCCAACAGCTCAAACTCCCTACAGGACCAGTATAGATTAGATGTTAGTGCTGGAGATGGCACTATACTGTACTCTCCCTGCCAGCACTGACTATACCTTTCTGTTACCTGCGGCTGCAAGCAAAATCAAAGAATCTCATGGGTTATGTCTAAACTCCAGAACCCAGGAGTGCCTCCACGATAGTCCCGAGTCCAGACACATGTCTCTGGTACGTCAGGGTGAGCCTTGGGTGTGCACCGACCTATCCTTTTGCCTCACCTACTTCTTCACACCTTCGTTTCATGGGAGATAAACTCAGGCCAAAAGACAACCATGACACATTCTTCCAGACCCCCAAGCAAGGAACATACTGTTGGGTATTGCAGACCTGCATTCTGCATGTAGCCACATGCCCTGTGTTGTTTTAGGGACTTAAGGCTTTCTCTTTCTGGTAACTCACACCACCTGCCTTGGAATACAGGTTTTAAAAGTTATTTTTCATGAAACATAGGTATTTCATAAACAAGCTTGCTTTTGTCTCTGTGAAAAGGCTATCCTATCCCTATGGGATTTCTACGTCTCTCAGGCGATCAGATGCCTTGCAAAGGTGTGCCTTGCTCGTTAGGGACCCACATAAAACCCCTGTCTTGGGAGTTCACATGTGCCTTTGGTTCTGTCATCTTGCTAGACAAACAGTTGCCTCTCTCACCAAAACACACAATCCAGGTACCAAGGTGCGGCCTCACAAGAGAGGACTCTGCAGAGATAAAATCCTAAGTCCATAACCTTCCTTGTCTCCCATCTCCTCTTCCTGGCCTGAACACAGGTGCCAAGAAAACAAGAAATGCAGAATTTGAAGGAGGGAATAGTGCTTTTATAAATAGTAGCCTAATGCTACAGAGTTTTGTAAACAAGAGGAGGACTCAATACAGTTTTTAAAAATTATTTATGCAAGGAAATAATACAGAAATTCTGTTCTGACATAAGCAGTTAGAAGAAGGTTTCAGACTTTGATAAATTCTGCCCTGAAAACTTATAAATCTTTAAAACTTAAAACCTTTGCAGAAAGACTTTATTTTAGCTTTCTTACATTATTTTAGCATCTGTTCGTTGCAGTCGTCATGCAAGTATTTGCTGTTAATCTCATGTGCCTGATTACCTCAAGGTTTGTTTTTATCAAAACAAAATGCTGTGGTTTGTTTCAACATCTGAACATCAGGAGTAGGTTAGCTGGAGAAGCCATGCAATGTCCCTAGTTTCAGACTGACCTCTGGCAATCCTACCTCCTGGTGGAATAACAACATCATGTGTTCACTTCCAAACACCTGACATGTACTAATTTTCCAGAAGTAACAGTGTGTAGGAAGGGAATCTAACCCTCAGTCAAACCCCATCGCCTCTATCTTTTGGAGAGATGGCAAACTTCTCTTAACAGAAGGAGAATTGAAACAAGTCCTTTCCAATTTGAATTTTCGCACATTCACAGGAATATGCTAACCAAAGTTTGCTGAAAATAAAATGGAAAGTGATGCGGAAGCTGAAGTAACTTCACGTGCTATATTCAAAGCCAGACTGTGAATGAATTTCTTGAAATACCAAATTTTAACTGTAAAAAAACCTGTCAGAATGCATCACAGATGAACACAGAAAGACATTACAGACTGCAGGGAGATGAATATCTGTGATGAGAAAAATGACCCAACTGGCATGTAGAGGAATGCTTGAAGCCTCCTTTGTTATGACTACAGTAAAAATACACATCTATTTTCCTAGAAAAACAAAGCATTCATCCTCTCTCCTGCTTGGAGCTGTTGGGCATTTACAGTGTGTTATTAGCAACTGTACAAATGTCTTGTGTTTTGAAAAATCAAAGGAATTAGTGAGTAAGGAGAATTAATACCTTCCCTATAGCCCTGGATTCGCTTATGCCTTTTGCTTTAAGGAGTCACCGGATAAAAAAAATGTAATCTATGCTGGAATCAAGGACTGGCGCCCAAGACCTCCATCTCTCAGGGGAGCACCTCTATAATTAAGGTACAGAGCTGCGCTTCCTATTATTGCTTGTGCTTTTCCTGGCTTTGTGATTCTTCGGTGCTTTTTTGTCCAGTGATCTCTACTGTGGGAGGGAAGGCTCACACAGCTTACCCTCCTAGCTCTGGCGTTAGAAGCTCTCCTTTGAGAAGAAAGGAGCTGCAGGTTTGAACACCATCTCTCTAAGGAGGACCTGGATATAACACCGATCTCTTTTTTTCATTGGGTGGATATTCAGACCATTAAGTATTTCTCCTTGGAGGCCGTGTTTCAGCAAGACACACATTTGTTCCCCAGGGCAAGAGCTATTTACCTAAATCTAGAAACAAATGAAAGGAAGGAGGGCTCAAAATATGTTCCGGTCTCACATACGCAGAAGTGTAAATCTGGGAAGAAGAACCTCAGCTCTCCTCTTTGCCTTCTCATTTCCCACTGGCTGCTTTCAACAGATGCTGCTCTCCCTTATTCAGAGGTTTTGCTGCTAGGAAAAGGATGCACCACTGCCTAACTCCCTCTGTTCCTGGAAGGGGAGAGAGATGCCTAAATCAAGATCATGAATTACAGTCCTCGAGTGCTTGCTTAGAGAAAAAATACTCAGCCTAAGTCCCTTGTGAATCTTCCCCTTTTGTTCCTAGTGCCTAAGCTTGAAAACATGCATATCACACATATTAAAAAACTAAAATGTTGATTAAAAGGCAAAGTATCTTTCTCTCCTTTGTTTATGCCATCAGCTACCCCTTCCCTTACATAAGATGGACTTGTGCAGTGGTTCGATTCAGAAAACAGATTCCTGAGGAAACAAACCACTTTCTGACAGGTTAGATTTGAGCTAGATCAGCTCCCTGAGCTTGGTTTGTCTTCTGGTTCCGCTGGCGCCAATGCCATGCAAGACACGAGGCCAAAACGTGCAGGGAAAGGAAGAAACGTGTGAGTGAGGAGGGAGGGGAATCAGGCAGCAGTCACCCAAATTTAGAGCAGCTTGTGCTGTGTTGGAATCATACTCCAGGGTACGGTTTGGGTTGTTATCTGCCCAGTGAGTTGCCATCATCCATACCTTCTGTAAAATAAATCTGTTTGAACTACACACTGAGTCCCAAAATAGTTTAGATATCACCCACTGTAGGGTTTTGCGATTCAAAAAAAAAACCAAAAAACCACAAAACTTGGCAATGAGCAAGGCCCAAGGGTGGGGTTTCATGTGATGCTGAATGCAATTTAACAGCTTGCTGCTGCTGAAAGGGGGCTGCTCATCTTTTTTCTCCTGCATTTGCTCCCCCTCCGGCACATTCCATTAATGCTTGCCTTTCACCAGCTCCAGCATTCATCTTGCACTTCGTTTAAGAGTGGGTCAGTTTGTCTTGCTAACCGCATCAGAAAACAAAGCCAGCAAAAAAGTGAGTGGTCTACTGGGTTTAGGAGCTGAGTCAGCTTTCTTGATCACCTGGCTTGGTCGGATGAGCACCATGAGCACCACACCGAATAATTCCAGGGAAAGGGCCGGAGGCCCAGCTGGGAGCGGGAGGGTGCGGGGTGAGGCGGGAGCAGGATCACAGCCTGTTGGCAATGCTGAGCTGCTAGGTTGGCTCAGTTTCCTGCCCAGCTCTTCTTGGACTTTGCTATCCAAAGCACATTATTAAATGCATGCAACCCCCGTGTCAAAGGCCTGCCAGACTTTTACTGCTACACATTATGGGCCAAATAAATTTGCGGATCCTTGTAGATTCAAGAACCGGCTTTGTTCTTGGCTCTTGCTGGCAGCTTGGGCAAGATGTGGAAGAGTGGTGCAATGTGCTTCCCCTCCGGGAAATTCTGCTTACTAAGGGAGCAAACTAATTACGTGCTTGAAGCTCTTGGAGAATCTGTATCGCCAGCCCCCCGGAGGGGAGCTACAGTAATCCAGATGCTAGGCAACAATAGTAGGAAATGCTGTGATGAAGCCTGCATTCAGTGGGGGAAGAATGTCACTTAAATGACAAAATACCTACTTGAGAACTTCCTCTCTGAGCAGCAGCCTAGCGATTCCTTTGTTAAGGACTTTTTGTTGATATTTTGTTTGTCACAGTTTTTACAGGCAGCTGTCATAATGGGCCCAGCCTCCCTCTGCTGGCATTTACAAGCCAAGAGATTCGCAGATCTGTTTCACAGGTCACAGCTCTGGCCCTTCCCTGTTCCCCAAACAAAAGTGACTTCAGTTGGCCAATAGTCAGGCAGAAAGCAGAGCTCTGTCACCCCTGAGGAGCAGCAGGATCCAGTTTGAGTGATTACAGTCTACAAAGCCATCCACGTTCCTTGGACAGAAAAACATTTAACTCTGTCCCTGAACCCCAGATGCCCAGGCAATAGGATCCACTCCGAGCAGTTGAGACCCACCACGATTTGGTAGAAGCTGTGGTGGAGACATGGGAAACTTTCTTCCCCTTTCACACATGAACAACACAAACTTTCCAACATCCTCCACATTGAAGTTGATTTGCTTCAGTGAAAATTCCTCTGTGTGGTATATACGCCAAGTTCCTACCAACAGCATCTGTTGCTGAGCTATTGTTGAGTACATAACGCAGCCATAGGAACCCCGGACTCCAGATTATTCTTCACAGGATCATTTGATTTCTGTGTTTTCATTCTGCCAAGATCTGGAAAGAGGGTGTGTGCACTTTCTGACAGAATTTGGGAAGCGCATGTGTTTCAGTAACATGGCCTGGGATTTCTGAAGAGGAGGTGTCCTGAGTTTCTTGGCAGGGGTGCAAGAAGCAGGTCTGAGTCACCGGTGGTGCAGCAGAGCTTCCATATTTTCATTCAGGATGGTGGTTGCATTTTTCTGCTTTTCCACACTTAACGCCACAGTGTGCAGGGTCTTTGCACCCCATTTCAGGATCTAGTTGTGCAAAGGAAGACGATTTGTGGCTGCATTCAGCGCCTGGTGTGGAGCCTGCTTTCTGAGAACATGCCCGCCTTAGGCTTGCAGCATGAGTCTTCAGATATGCTTAGCATTAAAATGTGGTTAACTCAGTTTCCAGCCCAGCTGAACTTTTACAATTAAGGAAGACATTGTGCAGTGAAATCAGACTTTTGTGTTTATTTATTTTTAGCTTCTATGAAAATTACAATGACGCAGTCATGCTCTGAGCATATGTGTGCTCTTGTGTGTCTGTCTGTCTGTCCTCCTTTTGCAAATAACTCCTGGCCATTTTCAGCCCAGTTTCACTTAAAGCTAGTGATTTCAAACATGCTGGGTCCCTACATATTTCATGAAAACATACAGTTGAATATAGCAGAGGGAAAGCCTACAGCCTTATACGGAAGAAAATGTGTACCAGCAACCCAAGCCATGTTAGGCATAAAAGAATCTACACAGGAGAGCAATATTATATGTCCCAACCTCATGAAAAGTTTTAATCAGAGGTGGCACCACCAGAGGATCCCACCATCAGATGAAAATGAGTTGGAAACTGTGTTTCATTTGCTGTGTGGCATATGGAAATACTTGATTACTCAGGAGAGTAAAAAATAAATACTAATTTTGTCTTCCACTCTCGCCTGCTTTCTTGTTTTGCTTCCTTTGTTGCAGGCCTGTAATATAGAACCAGATCCTGTGTGACCAGGAAGCGAGGGTTGATAGCTATGGATAGAGGGCTTAATTTTAAGAGAATGTTCATTAAACTTATCCTTTGAATTTTATCAAGGAACATTTCACTTGCCATAGTCTTGTACGTTTTTGTCCTTAACCCCACATGGCTTAGCAGGCTGTGGCATATTTGTATGCCCATCACTGAAACTATAAAATATACTATCCCCATAGGTGAATTAAAAAGCTTTATTGGAGAAAACCACAATAAAACAGTGCTAGCTTTAAAATTTTCGTGAGCTTCTAGCTACTTTCAACAATCCACACAATCCTATCTTGTGGTGAAGACCTTGCCTTCCCAAAACGGAATGATTCATACTACCAATTTTCTGAATCAGGACATAGTGAAGTACTAACAGAAATAAAATATAAATTTAATTCGCCAAAAGAAATAAACTTAATGTTTTTATGTGCATTCCTGGTGGCTTTTACTGTCTCCCTTTGTCTCTGCCACAGTATGTCAAACCCTTAAGTACGCAAGTAACTCTACACGTATAAATAGCCACCAGATCTTGTCAAGTATTTGGAGGTCTGTGGCTTCACAGAACAACTACATATGAGTATGCAGAGACTGATGGTGTAATAATTACTAATCATATTGTAGTTTTACATATATAGTACAACATGCTAGCGCTATACCTTCATTATTATGAGTTATTCTGTTGACTTCAGCATATTTATTCATGTTAGACAAATATAGTGTCCTCCCTATACTGGTGAAGTAAACAGTGAATGTCCCCCAGAACTAGAATTTGAGCATCCAGACAATTAAACTGGAAGAAGCCAGGGATCCTGTCAGACGGATCTTCTGATACTTGACCTAGGGTGTGCAGCCCTTCCCCACGCAGTTCCTAGAAGCTGTGTGGTAATCAGTCAGGGACCATTCACAATAAGCAGCTTGGAAGCAGCCACCCTGTTTTGGGAGATAAGAGAGTTTAACAAAATGGGTAGTCACAGTGGGCCTCAGTGGGATCATAAGCACATTTAATTTACTAGCATAAGCATAGCCTTACTATCTTGCAGTTGCTAACATGGATACAGCTAATGTGAATTTGTGAGTATAGAAAGAATCTCCTTTAAAGCCTGACTAATTATTTGCTACTCCTGCTTATTCATTTTGTTCTTTTAAAGATGGTTTTAACATCAATTCCTCCTTCACCTTTGAGGCCCAGCTGTCAGCATTTCCCATTTCTGCAGCTCACCCTTAAACTCAGGTAGACTCCTTACGCTCCCCTAAGTAGCGGTGCTGTCAGCAAGTATTGCAGAAGCGGTGCGGAGCCGGAAAGAAAGGCCTGAACCCATCTTTGGCAGATTTAAAAGCCTGTCATCTCTCAATGCAAGAACAAGCCTGTGTAAGAGAGGATTAGCTCAGAATGCATTTTACATTAAAATTCAAACACTGTCATAGCAGAAAGATGCTTTTCTTCTTCTTTTTTTTTCCCCAAAGGAAAACATTCCAGTGTATATTTTGATCATTGTTTTTTCTGCTTCTGATAAAAGGCAGTGGAGGAAGAGTCAAAATAATAAAATTCTGTTTAAACAGGGCAAAACTTGAGTCACTGAGCAGTCAATATATGCTTTTTATTAGTCATAGATGTGTATTAGTCAACAGTTCTAAACATGTTAAAAGCTGCTGTTTAGTCCTCCATTACCTTTCATCCCTTTATTTATTCCTATTTTTTATATTGTCAAAGCATTTAGAGGCCCAGTCCTGACTGAGGACTACGGTCCTCATTTTACTCACACAAAGAACTTACGTTTGATGGGTTTATCTTTCTTTCAAAATGTTTGTTCAACTCTGGTTATTACTCAAATGATGCAATACTATGAATATATACTTATGATTACCATGGACAGATGGTCTTGAATCAGTTCACTGTGTTTTGTTGTTTCAATAAATTACATGCTTTAACTAACAGATATCTCAGCCAGACATTTACCTATCAACTTTCCATAGGCTTCCTTTGCCCTTTTAATTCTAACAGCAGCCATTTCACATTTAGGTGTGCAGAGTATCTATAGTAACACAACCTTTCATTGATAGTTTTAAAGCCACCTGCGAATTAAGTGCTTACAGACAAATAATTATTCTCTCGGTGCACTCATCTGATCATGAAAAGAGCTGACATTATCATCATCCCTTGCTTTGCTGTAAAGTATTATTCCTGTCTTACAGAGGAGGGCAGTAAGAAACACAGTTTAATCCCTAATTTTTGAAAGCTGTTATCAGGCATCTTGTACCCTTTGGGTGTGTCTAAAATTGGGGACCAGAGACTTTTCAGTTTCCAAAATGCACCCTGGCCACATTATAACTGCATATGGGGATAAGGTGCTTACGTACAGGTTTTTTTCCCCCTTCCTGCCTCCTGGTTTCCACTGGAAGGAAATTCAGGTGTATGGGAAAAGAAGGATCTACAGTGTGCTCCAAGTGGTCTCCATGTAGACAGGCACAGGATCACAACAGAGGTGAGGACAGGGAAGGGGAAGGACAGCGGAGGGACACACCCCGAAACCCATAGTATCCCACACGTTACCAACGACAGTAGGTATATAGGGTGAAAAACTCCTGTTGGTGTTGGGGTACAGATAAAGCAACTGCCTGGCAAATACAGGACTAGGACACATTTACTTTTTTTTGATTCAGGGTTTTGATCTTATTCCAAGATCATTCTTTCCCTCATTTCTGTTTGTTTGCTGCTACAGAACCACTCTGGATACTATGATATTACATATTCATATTACAGCTGCAGAATAATACTCTGTGCAATTTAAACTCTGCTTTTTAGAAAACAACTTGTGATAGTAAATCTGAGAAACCAGCAAATTTCCTTCCTATGATCAGTTCATCTAGAACCTCTCTCTACAGCCACATTTTTCCTGTCCCTGATACTCACCTGTAGGTCACAAGGGTTTTTTCAGTTTGTATTTCCATTATTACTCTTCATCTAGGAGAAGTTATTTCAGTTTTCCTGCAGCAAACTGGCATTTTTTCTGGGATGTTTCAAGGGGAGCTAATTTACATCAGGAAATTGCTTCAAGGTGATCCATCCGGGACAGTCAAAAAGTTTGCATACTCTGTATGGGCTATATAGACATATTTTGTTATTTCTTTTTTACTTCACAAATCACCTCTGTCTCACAAGCAGTGGTCTCCCCACCATAACCAGTCTTTGCCCTTTTTGTAGTAAGTGGGCAATAAACATGTGGTTGCCAATCATGGCAGCCCAAGAAAACTGGGAGGGAAGAGTCCATCCAAGCTTAATCAACAGCTGGAGGCTAAAAGGGACTCTCATGGGTCAAGGCTGGCTTCCAGTTCTGAGGGGAGAAGTGCTAAGGGACAAAACCAGGTCCCTCCTTTGCCTGGAGATATTGTGAAAGGACTGCTCAGAATGTCCTTCCTTCCTGCACATGGTTATTTTTTTTTCTAAGTAGAAAACCTGTTTATTTTCTGCCACATCCCAAGTTGGAAATGCAAAATGCTTCATTTACGACAATGCCACTCAGCATCAAGTCAATGGGCACCATGCAAGAACTTGAAGTGGATTGAATAAAAGCAGTTCCAGCAGGGAATTTACTGACACATTCTACTTTGTTGACTGACACTACTCAGATTCAGAGCTACAAATGTGCCTGGTCACAAGACAGGCAAAACACTGCATTTCTGCAAAGGTCCATTTCCCTCTCCCCATCCAGCCTTGATCTCAGCCAGAGAGGAAAAACATGGGATTGCTTCAAAGTGGGGAGTAGCCTGTACTTGCAATACACTGCCACATTTCCAACCAGCCCATGGCATGGCTCTCATTACACAGCAGACATGGCTTTTCTTCTTTCTCTTTCCTCCCTTTTCCCTCCATCCAACCACTTTTTTTTATCACTTGAACTGATTAGGCCAAGAAGAAGCTAGTTCAGGTGTCCTTCAAAGCGGCTACACAGCCATAACAAACATATGCACTGTATCTGCTAATGCTATAGCTCAGTTAGACAGAGATCTCCATGCTTTCTGCTCCCCCACCTCTCTCTCCTGGGAGGACGTTCTCCAGAAACATCAGTAAGCCTGTCAACTTACGCTGTCCCTTCATTACATTCCTCAAAACTATCCATTTTGAGAAGAGCTGACAACAGTGTGTAGACAGTCATGCAGGTCTGTCATGATGCCTGAGTTGTTGTCCTGTTTGGTTTGCCTGTTGTGGTCTGTTGTCTCCAGTTTTAAGCTCAGCTGCTCAGTTCTGAGAGGTAGGGACCTTCTGTCTTGTGTCTGTGCAGCACATAGCACTATGGTGTCCTGTGTCCATCGTTTCAGGTTTCTAAAAATGTGTGCAATCTGATTGATCCTAATTGCTCTTCTCCATTTCTAATGTTTAATCATATTTTGTGTAATCCTACTCCCCCTGCCTAAATGCATATGAAATTATACTCGGAGCAGCAAAATCTGCAGGGATGGGGGACAAAAACTGTTTTCTTGACTTCTCATTAATTTTTGTGGCTACAGCATATCTTCTTCTCAAGGACTTTTGTGCCCTAGGCCTATGAAAGTGCTACAGCCACACCATAACAGGCCTCTCAACACCCCCCCCCCCCAAAAGATTTCTACTGCTTCACCCTGAAACAGGCAGCCTCTGCCTGTAGCACATACAGGTAGTAAAAGTTCCCAGAGAGATCTGCCTTTCCTATATCTCTCCCCAAACACCAAACAGCCAGCTTGAGCATCGTCTTGCTCCTGTGCTGGTGCTTCCCCAGGCACATACGAACCTGTTAGATAAAGTCAGTGGTTATAACCACAGTGTTAAAAAAAAGATCCTGTGTTGCTGAGTATTTGGTGGTTGGTTGTTCTGCGGTGGATAGAAAGCTGAAGCTGTGCGATTCAGGATGTGTTTTAGTAGCAGTGCAAGTGTATACCCAAATTTAATGTGTTAGATTAGAAAAATATACAAACTGATGTGTGACAATAATGCAAAACAAACTTGAAAATATACTAATACCTCTACATTGTCAGAGAGAGAAAAATGGGGCATACTGAAGTATGGATGGACAGCCCATATGTGCAGGTTACTGGTTTGGTGGAATACTGAGAAATTGCTCCCCATAAACTGTCTTTTCAGCATCTGTTCGCTCTATTGTTGTGTGAATGCACTCCCAAAGTGCTGGACAAACTGAACACAACTTGCCATCATTCAAAAAAAAATGCCATTCAGGCCGTGAGAATGTTCTCTGCCCTAGCAGAGCGCATCCGCGCTCACCCTTCTCCCAAGAGACACGTGGCTCCCCGGAGAAGATGGACAGCCAGGAGGCAAGTTCATCTGCGTGGTGGCTGTGGAAGTGGCTAGGGTTAACTGTCCTCCATGAGGGTCTGCCTGAAAACTGTTCCCACCCCAGTGATTGAAGGACAGCAGGTTCCTCTCCCCAGACACCTTAAGACAATGTGGGGGAATTTACGACAAAGCAAAGGGGCCTCGGCAGAGCCGGTTCCTGGAAACATCCAGCTCGACTGGAATCCCTGTTTGTCTTGCCTCACTCTATGAATCTGTAAGATTTGTACTTTTTAAAGCCACTTTTCACGCTGGACACAAAAATCCTCCCTATGTGACACCTCCCCTTTCAGTTTCAGGGTTCCCTCGTGCCCATGTTTCATACCTAAGACATCACGGGGTCCTGGTAGATAACAAATTGTCAATGAGCCCGCAATGTGCCCTTGTCGCCAAAAAGGCCAATGGAATCCTGGGCTGCATAGGGAAGAGTGTGGCCAGTAGGTCGAGGGAGGTCATTCTCCCCCTCTACTCGGCACTGGTNTCAGGGTTCCCTCGTGCCCATCTTTCATACATATTCTGTGATTCTGTGATTATTTTCTACCTTGCTGGTGGCTCAGTGTCCCTCTTCACCTGCTCCCAACTTAAAAAGTACCATAAACACTCCCACCTTCCATCCTTCACAGAGACACACGCACCACTGTACCCCAATTTTTCTGCTAGGATCCCAAGTCTCTTCCCACGCCAAAGGCTCTCTGTCCATACCATTTTCCCTTGCCATCTATCCTCCTACCCACTGGAAGGATTTTGTCTTCCTCTTGTTTTTCCTGCTCATGGCTCACTTGACCCTAATGTCCTTATGCTAAGGACTTTATGCTCGCTCTTTCTGTATGAAAGACTTTATGCTCTTTTTTTTCTTTTCAGTTCAGGCTCCCCCCACCTCCTTCCCTCCCTACCTCCAGGGCTGGGTTCGTACCCATTCCTCACTGTCCTTAAGGGTTTTTTTTCTGTCTGGGAGAGGAATTATTCAGAGTGTGGGTGTGTCCCAGCTGTGTTGAAAGGACAGAGAGGATGGATGAGCACTGTTATCTTGGAAGGTGTTAATGTGTGTCCTTAATGGATTTTTGGTTCAGTATACACTTAGAAACGTGCCTGAGACTGCAGTTCCGATAAACATAGGGAAAAGGCTCTGTACCCTCTTCATGTTTTCTTCCTTCATTATTAAATATTTACCAAAATCAAGAGAGTTCTGCCTACTCATGTCAAGAAACTCCCTCAAACTCGAGAAATAAATAGAAACTGTATTCAGAAGTTACTGCTTTAGAGAAGACGAGGTAGTGTGAGGCTGAGCGTAGGGCTCACAAACTCCGCCCATAACTTGTACAAAACCTAGAAAACACAGAGTCTAGCAAATATGATAATGTGATTTATACAAAGATGTTTTCACACTGAAGAACATCTCTTTAGGCCTCCTAAACCAAAACAAGGCAGTAGCGTGATATGCCAAAACATGTCTACCCATTTTTTTTTATAAAATACTTATCACTTTCTTCTTCATTTGGGTTTAAAACTAGCATGAAAATTGTCTTAATCTCCACACTCCCAGTCTCATTAAAAAGTCTGTTTCTCTTGCTCTTTTTCCTCTGGTTTATTTATTTTTGGCTCCTTCTCTGTCATTCCTGGTTCGTATTTATTTGTGTTTGTTCTTGTTTTTCAAATACGGGACCTGCTTCTATTGTCTTTACTCAGAGGATTCTTTATTGAAAGCAAATGGCAGTCTTACTGGAGAAAAGGCAACAGAAATGATCCATGGTTTTCATATTAGGATCTTGCTTCTGTGGCAAGCTGCGTGCTGGTAGAGATATTCACCAATACACAAGTAGCCTCAGATTTGATTGCAGATGACCGGTTAAATACTAGGTTTCCTATATAAGGAATTTATTGTTCAGAAAGTTTTCTATTTTTAACCTATTTTTAAAATGGTTTCCACTTAGAAGGGGCAGTATTATTTAGGAATCTAATTCTTGTGCTATGAATTATTAAAGACTGAAGGAAAACTAACTGGTTTGCTGGCAAGGTACATACGTAAGAACATTGACCCATGCCTTTGATGATGGCTTCTTGTCAAATCATTTGAGTGATGCAATTTGTGCAAAACCCTTTGTATTCTTCTCTGTTGCTTCCAGAAATGGCCAGGTGTTTCTTGGTACATAAATTTTATTAATGTTGAAAGGGGATTGTAAGCTCCTTTTTTAGCAGAGTGAAGATGGATGATTTATCTCTAAGGCAGTCAAGACTCCTAATTGCACATCTTCAGTCAATGGGAATATTGCTTTTGACTTCAGTAACTACAGAATGAAGTCATAGGGAGGAAGATAGATTATTTTTTTTGTCTAACCCTCCCCAGAGGAGATAGTTGAGAATTTTTCTTAGATTGAGACTATGGTTTTCTCTGAGTCTTGGCATTTCCTTACAAAATACCATTACCTCTATTTTTTCTGCATAATTCATCTCCCTAGAGCAGAGTCTGAACCACCCTGAACAACTACGTAGTTACCTTGCCACAGCTTGTTTTACCCTGTCCTGGTGTCGTCAATGCTGTATTATGTTGGATACAGAGAAGTTCATAACAACAGACCACAGGGATTTCCTGAGACACTAGGAAATATTTCCTACATTTCTTTCAGCCTCTTCAGTGTTTCATCCTTGTAATCATATCACTACCCCACTAACCAGCCTCAGAAATATAAGGGAAACTCAATTTGTTAGCTCTATAGCTTTAAATAATCCTGAACAGAAAAATGTTGGGGAGAGATTGCATGTTATTGGTTTTTTTTTGTCTCTACAATCAGGCAAAAAGATGAGGCTTTCTGGGGAGTAAACATCTTTCCACAAATCCATCTTTTCCACAAAAGATTTGAGAAGGTGGTCTTTTAGTAAATTTTCCTGAAGGAAGTTTTAAAACAGGTTTAAATAATTGCCAGATACCTAAATCTCTTTGTCCCAGGGACAATACTTAATAAGCAGTACGCTGCAGTCCACTCCAAATTCTGCTTCTCTTCTCTTCTCTTCTCTTCTCTTCTCTTCTCTTCTCTTCTCTTCTCTTCTCTTCTCTTCTCTTCTCTTCTCTTCTCTTCTCTTCTCTTCTCTTCTCTTCTCTTCTCTTCTCTTCTCTTCTCTTCTCTTCTCTTCTCTTCTCTTCTCTTCTCTTCTCTTCTCTTCTCTTCTCTTCTCTTCTCTTCTCTTCTCTTCTCTTCTCTTCTTCTCCTCTCCTCTCCTCTCCTCTCCTCTCCTCTCCTCTCCTCTCCTCTCCTCTCCTTTCCTCTCCTCTCCTCTCCTCTCATTTTTTCCCTTTCTTTTCTTTTCTTGAAATTGTGAGCAATACTGGAAAGTCTGGGCTGTATGATGCAAACAAGTCATAGGCTGGGGACACATGTTTATTGCTCTGCTTTACTAGAATTACCATATCATGAAGGAAACCTCCCTCATAGGAAGGAATGGAGGTGCGACTGTAGCAGATACATGCAGTTGTCCAAAATTTGGTGTAACATGAAACTTCTTCTGAAGACATCAGGTGATGCTTTAAACAGGCAAGTCTGGGTGCAGCCTCTTACTCCTGCTGTTTGGGAAGAAGGTTTGTCTTAGGTGTGGCAGAGCAGCTAGCAGCAAAATTAACCCTTCAACTCAAGTTTGCTGTTCTCTGGGCAGGGTTGTGAGCCAACCACATTGAAACCTGTTTAAACAGGATAGAGCCTTTCATGCTTTCTATTGTGTAACTCATACAGCTTTGCAGAAGTTTATCCTAAAAACCAACAGTTGCTAGGTAGAATTAATCTTACAGCATGAAGCTGGAAAGGTCAGTTCCTTACTTTTTTTGCCAAATGCTAGTAAGCATAGAAGAGATCTGAGAATTAACAAAACCAACAAAAGCTTTATGCAAGGAAAAAAAAAAAGAACAAGAACTTGACTAATAGAAATTTTCACAAATTCAGTAAATGAGAATTTTGTTCCAATCCCACACCCCTGACATTCTACCCCCCTGCTTACTTCAAGCCCCCAAACACACAGAGGATGCTATCTTGCTGTCTGAATGGTATGTATCACAAAAGTGACTACGGGCTTAGCTAGTTGCAGAAAGCATTGTGAGTATGCTCATGCTTACACAGGGTTGATGAAAAGACAATCGCGGGTCCAGAAGAGCCATGGGAACGTAGCAATATACAGCAAATGGGGGGAAAGGGGATGAAAACAAGGGTGCAGAGCAACGGTAAGATGATTTGGACAAGTGAGGTGAGCAGTCTATCACTTCACCATGGCAGAGCTCTCATCTGCACATCGGTGCACGGGAGGCTGTATCCTGACTCCCGCGGCTGCAAAGGAATAGTAGTCATGGGGCCTCACGGAGTGTGGGTCCATCCAGCAGACTCAGTGTTTCTGGTGTGGCTTCATCTTTTTCTCTGTATAAACACTGCTTGCCCCAAGGAAGAGAGAAACTACACCATTGAGTGCAAATGTGTGAGATCTTAGTGATGTGGCTGGGAGGTATGAGATAAGGGCAACTTCACAAATCTGTGACCCAGCTGCCACAGATGTGATTCTTCTGTTGGGCTAGGAACACACATAATTTTAGCAATATTGTGGGTTTTGATGGACACGACGGCTCCTTCCACATGTGAGTGACCCAGGGCCAAAGAAAAGAAAGCTTGCACCAGTAATGATCTGTAGGACCTGCCATGAGATCTAACAACCAATGTGGACAGGGCCACACACCAGCGAGGGAAGACATGGAAGGCCAAGTGAGGAAGTTTGTGCTTGATGCAGCAGAAAAGGAGACAAAAGGACAGGTACAAAAAACTCCTGAGGCCCAAACAGAAATTTGAGACTATGACACTCTATGCTAGGATACATTGTAATGGAACAAGCTAAATTTGTCTTTAACCTCCTAAAGTACGTGTCCTGGGGTAAATTAACCACTTGCACCAAACAGTTCTGGCAGTCTTGGGTGCTAATAAACAAAGCAGAAAGGAGGGATAATATCAGCTCAATAAAGCCTAAAAGACAAAAGATATTTGCAGCGTGTATTTAATGCATTAAAAGGGGGAAAACAGCATTTGTTGGGCCAATAAGGAAAAGGCAGCAGCTGCTAGGATACTAGAGGACAAGGGCTTGCACATATTTTTTTATTTCTGTGAACGGAAATGAGACAAGGAAAAGAGCTTAAGGGAAAAGAGAGTGAGCTTTCAAAGTTATTCTGTGTCCTTAGCTTCCCTGAGAATTTTTTCTTTCTGTATCTGATTTAGATTATAAAATCCCTAGGGCAGCAATAGTCTTTAATTTGAGTCTTCTTCAGCACTGGCCAAACCATTGATGTTTAATGAGCAAATAAAATGTTGATAAATTAATATAAAGGTTGCCTTCCTGCAGTCTGGCACTTAATAGATGACACCCAGTTAGAACTGAAGTAAAAATGTTTGTACTGAACCTGAGCCCAGGATCAACTTTAAGAGAAGAGCATGAGAGTCCTACCACTGCCTTCAAACGAAGGAGGATCTGGCTCATGTTGCAAACAATTATTTGAAATTAAGAGCATGCAACTGGGTACTGTACACGCAGGTACGTTTCTGCATATTGCATATGGTAATTTCCCACCAGACAAACTACAGACCCAGTCAGGCAAGCTGCTGTGTCTTGGTGGACCCCAGGGTTCAACGTGGGTGCAGAAGCCAGCCATGCAAAGCAGCTTGCTGGATTATGGCGTAATTCATTGCTGTGGTGCCACTTACGCACTCTAATGGGCTTTATTCACAGCAGGGATGACTGAGGTGCCGGGAGGCACAAGCCAAGTTGAAATAGATTTGTCAAGCTTATTTTATGCTTTGTTGTAGCGGCTACATTTTAGACAGATTGTGAAAATCATGTTATTTTTAAGATTTAGATTACAATACTGCCTAGAGACTAATAAAAATTGGGGATTCTGCTCTAACGGTTGGGTCCCAAAATATGTGAGAACACCAACAGTCTGCAATCCCGACCATCTGCAAGCTAAAGAATGGCAAAGATTTATGTGCCATTTGGTTTGCCAACTTCAGTGGGCTCTGGGATATTAAGAAGAATATAGAGGCTGATAAACAGACTCACCTGCCTTTTGATATGTTTTCTTTCCTATCTTATCCTGTTTACAATAGTAAATGCCATCTTTTCCCTTCTGCTTTAGCCATCAGGAATTTACGTTGGTCTTTTTGTTTTGTGCTGTTACAGGAAAGGTAGATTTGGAGGTGGTAGCAGATTTAACTCAGGACAAAGCTAAAAAAATGCTGCCATGGCCATATTCCCCCATCTAACCAAAACAAACAATCTGGAAAAAAATTCCCAGATCAACACATCAAGCAATGGCAAAAAAAAAAAAAAAATCCTTTTGCTGATAAAGTGGCATTCACAGTACAGAGTTTTGTCACTGGAATTATACAAGTAAAATTACTAGCGTTACCTGTGTACTAATGTATCGAAGATTAAGTCTACTCTTTGTACATGTCCTTGCAAATTAATTGAGGGATAGCGCAAAAGGGACAGCGTGATATCATTTTTTTTGTGGGTCATTTGGGTAAGAACCTGGTAGATGAGACTTCTCTCAGGTGGAGCTGAGGGGGCTGCGTGGAGAAGAAGGAGGGGTGGAAGGCAGAACAGGGCAGAGAGGAAGAGCCAGCCACGGTGTGAAAAGCCTTGAAACAGTGTAAATGGATTTCAGCTTCTAGCTAAGAAAGCAAGCTGAAGAAATGTCTGTCACAGAAACAACTTTCACTTGTCTCCTCCCTGCCCCAAAAAATGAGAATGATATACATAGTTAGACAGAGAAAGACAGATAGATATATATAGATCTAAAACTGGGAAGAGTGGTTGAGGGAAAAGTAAGACACGCCATATCAGAACATCAGGCAGTTAACGAGAAATGAGGAGTAGAAGAAACAATTAAAAAATACCGTGACACCATATGGAATTTTCCACGTTCAGTTGCATTTAAAAGCTTTATAAAAGAAGCTTTAAAAACAACTACATTCTCCTCATCTCAAAATAGTGTCCTTTGTTGGAAGATAATATCGTTATTTAAAACCCCCGCAGTTTTATGTGTTTGAATCCACAGATTGCCTAGTACAGGCATTAGAAACTTATGATCCCAGTGTAAGAGATGGCACGTAGGCTGATTTTGAATTGTAGATGGGCAAGCAGAGGTATGGCTTGGAGCATCGTGGCATTTTAAGAGAGGCATCGGAAAGAGAAAGCGACTCCCAGTCCCAATGGATGTAATAGCCATTTTCCACTCAGGGTAAACAAGGAATCAATAAGATGCCCCCTTTTTAGTGTCAGCTGAACCAATGGAAAACCTCTGCCCAAGGACACAAACACACAGATCTAAATAGCGTAGGTCATCTGTTCCTAGGGGTGTCCTGAGATCCCATAAACGATGGGGCAGAGGACTGAAGGAAATGAAGCCTTGTACGTGAGAGAGAAGGGGCAGAAACGTGAGAGAGAACGAGAAGGTCGTCCAGATATAAACTGAGATGCACATACTAGCGTGAGAAAAAACAAGGCTGTGGTTTTGAGATGGAATACTTGTATCTATGCAGAAGTGGGGAGGCCTTCCTCCCCACTTCCTCCCCTCCCCCTTCTTGGCCTCGCAGGCCCACTGTTTACACTGGTGCTGGTCCTTATATCTCTCTGAACTGACATAACTCGCCAACCCAGCAAAAAACTAACCCAGAAAAACCTGGATAATTTTCTGCTGGATTCATTGATTGAATTGGCTCATGCATGGGTCACACAGGTAGCACAGTCACTGAGTGGTCTTGCTGGTGGAAGGAGGGGAGTATGAAAGGTGAGATGAGGGTGAAGAGAAGGTGAGGCAAGATTTTCTTTCGGAGGAATAGAGCCATCCAGTCGGCTCAGCTGCCTGTGAAGCCACAGCCTGAAAGCAAGTACGTAAAGCAAAGCACAGCCTGAAAGAAAGCCGAGAGGTTCTCCTGATGCTTTGTTCTTACTCTGTTCCCAAATAGAAAGAACCCCAAATATCCTAAATTCTCGCTAATCAAAAGGTCAGAAGTAGCAACGCCGTAAGGGTGCTGCTCTAATCCAGCTGCGGCAAGCCGCCATGATTCGTAAACACGATTCAAGAAGCAGACAGAGTATATTTGATCTGGACAGATAAGAGTGTATGCTGCCTGGGGAAAGAGTTAGATATACTTTGACATAGCTAATAAAATGCCATGCCTTAGCCTTGACTGTCTTTTGCATACTCATCTTTCTGTGAAGAACACCTGAAGATGTCATTAAGGAGAACAAAGCAAAGCAAAACTCTGAACTGCAGCCTTTGCATGCTAAATATTGTCCTGAATACACAATGCGTCTGCACAGATTTCCATTGAAATGGGAGCAGAGGTATCACCTGGTGCATTTCTCAACCTGGGAGAGGCACAGTAAAGTCCCACTTATAAAAAAAGAAAAAATCCATAGTAGTAGCTGGGAAACGGTAGCTTATGACAGCCTTATTAAAGTACTTTATGGTTTTCATGTAGAATGCTCAAATAGTTTTTATGAAAGTTCCTACTAAAGCAAGACCTCCAGGATCGTACCAAATATGGGTGGAAAGTACCTAGAGGAATCTCTGTATTCTGTCTTCCTTGGCACCCATGACTTTTTATAGTTCAGTGAAATATCTGCAAATGATTCAGTTAACCTCTTGAATTTTAAGGTAGTAAGACTGAATTCTTGGAATACCTGGGGCAATTTGCAGTCTTGGGCGCACGCTGTACCATCAGCTGTTTTATCTTGAGATCACATCAAATTATCATGGTTTTCTTTGTGGATTTTATGTTCACAAACCCAAATGATCCTAAAATTACCCATAGATCTTTAGGTGAAAATACTTTAGGATGATATCGTGAACCAGGTTGTTAGCTTTTTTGTCAGCTATTTTAGGTCAAGAATTTTAAAGGACACAGGCACATAGCATAAGGACAATTCAGTTGTGTTGCCAGCTACTGCCGTAGGGAGAAAGACCAGATTTTGCCAAAGTCAGCATCAGAGCATCCACTGAGCTCAAGGACTGCATTTTGCTTGCCAGGCATCTTACCAACAGTCACAGAAACATCACTCTGCCCAGCTTTTGCCAGGAAATCAACTCTACCCAGGTGAGTCACCAAAATGAAGTCCTTCTCGGAGCAGACTATAACCGTATCCACAACACGACAGCGTGCATCGCATAGTTTTACGGAAGAGCACCCTACTGGGGATGGTGCCTTGGGTTTGCTTGGCTTCTCACACCCACCGCGTTGGAGAGGAAGGGGGGAAGGTCTCGACCACCGCCGCTTTCCCAGTACCCCTCATATCCTTCCCAAGGGGTCTAACAACTGGTGGACTTCACCTTCATACTGTCTATAGAGCATTTTAGGTATTTTGTTTTAATAAAAAAACTAATTAAAATGGCAATCTGAGAAATGCAAACACTGCACCGGGGTGAAGCAAACCGCTTATGCCACCCCAAGCCCGCCCTCCCCCCTGCCCCGGGGAAGGTGCCACCCCCAATGCGAGGCCGCAACCCCACAGCGGGGCCCGCGGGGTGCCAGGGCCCCACCGGGCCCAGCCCGGGGCGAGGCGCGGGCCTTGTCCCGAAGGCCTCGCAGAGGAGCCAGGCCCGGGGCTGAGGGGGACGGGCCCCCGCGGGGCTCCCCACCGAGGCCAGGGCGGGGGCACCGGGCCGCTGCCGGCGGTGCCGCCCAGGGGCACAGCCAGGCGCCGGCAGAGAGGTGGCCCCCGCGGGGCACGCAGCCCTCGGCCGCCGAGAGGGGGACCTGCGGGTTAGAGGAGGACCCAAACCCTCTCCCTACCCCGGGCCGGCCCAAGAGGGCGGAGAGGCCTGGGCCTCCGCCCTCTCCACCTCCCCTCTTCCCGCCCGCCGTGTCAGGTACCGCCTCCTCTTCTCCCCGCCCCGCCGCAAGCCGCGGCCCGCCTCTCCTCCTCCTCCTCCGCCGCCTGACAAGGGGACGGGGGCGGTAGTCGCGGTGAGGCGGCAGTGGAGGGGGGGGGCGGGCAGCGGTGGCAGCAGCGACGAGACAGGAGGCAGCCCTTGAAGCTCCGGCGGTCCGGGTTGCTTCTCGTCCTTTTTCTCTTGCGTGCGGGGCGTTGAGGAGCGGCCATGGTGAAGGTGTCGTTCAACTCGGCGTTGGCGCAGAAGGAGGCGGCGAAGAAGGAGGAGGAGAACAGCCAGGTGCTGATCCTACCGCCGGACGCCAAGGTGGGGATCGGCGTGGGGACGGAGCCGCAGGGGCCGGCCCGGCTGCGCGGCGGTGGGGGGCTCGGCTGGGCTGGGCTCGGCGGTGAGGTGTTGCCCAGTGGCGGGAGACCCGCTGGGGACGATTTTATTCTTTACGTGCTCTTTTTTTTTCCCCACCCCCGGTCTCCCCCGGCGATAAGCCGCGGGCGGGCCGGCAGGGAAGGCTGCGCAGCGGTGTGCCCCGCCGCCCCTCTCCGCTCACGCTTCTTAAAATGGCTGACAGGAGAAGGAGCTTTAAACCGCCGCTTCTCCCTACTTTTTTCGGGGGGGGGGATTTTTGTGGTGGTTTGTTGTTTTTAATTTTTTTATTTAAAAGCCCGGCAGAGCTTGGACCGCGTCCAACTCGGCTTTTAAGGCGCTTTTCGCCTCCCCCACCGCCCCCCCTCCCCCTTTTGCCTCGCCGGCCCACCGCCGCCTGTCCCGCAGGGGTACGCACACCCGGCGGGATGCCAGCGAGCTCCCAAACCTAAAACGCTTCAGGGGAGAGGGGAGCGCTGGGCGAGGGTGAAGTTGGGGGGGGAAGGGGGGGAGCGTGTGTGCGGAGCGCGGTGGTCGTGTGCGAGCAGCCAACTTCGCCTTCAAACTTGGGCTGGTTTATATAAAGGAACAAAAGAGCTGCCTCCCCCCGCCTCCCCGCCCCAAAACAGCACCCAAACTCCCCGCGCTGTCGCCGTCCCTCCGCGCCTCCAAACAGCAACAAAGAACGCAGCAGCAGCGGCTTTTAAAGTTTTGTTTGGTTGGGGTTTTTTTTTTTTAAGTGCAGAACTGCCCCAGAATATAAAGGTTTTTGGTTGCAGCCTCTGTGCTGCCGTAGTCAAAAGCAGTTTTTAATTAGGAGTAGCATAATTTGCCCCAAGCTCTGTGAAAAGGGAATGAAAACTTGAAAAATGGCCAGCCGCACACAAACAGCGTGCCTGGCTGTTTTCATTTGCTTTCACAAGCTTTTGTGCATCGAGCCTCTGAATTACCAGATTAGATCTGCAAGAGAGATAAGTGTTTTTTAATTTCCTAAATCTTTATGATGAAATTCTAAAGACAGTACGTGTTAAATTCTTAGCATGAAGTTGTGCCCCCGTATAGGTTTTGCCATGGTTTTGATGGGGCCGGGTTCTTCACCTGCAGAACCCACTGTCATTTCAAAGCCAAGGGGGACCACAAGATGTTTTGTAGTGACATCCTCCTGGTAGAGCAAGTGGTGAAATTTCACACTTCTACTGAACATACTGCATTTATAAAACTCGGTCCGAAGTCTTTAAATCTTTAGAACAGTGTGCCACGACAGATGGGACAGTATCATTACTCAAATTGCCTGCAATCATGGGAAATCCGTTAGGTGATCTCTGTGCCTAGTTGTTCCTAGCAGGAGAGCTGTGCTCTAGAAGGTAATGGACTCCCTGAGCCCAGCTTGAGCTGCGGAGTTCCTTCCTGACCCCAGGTTTGGTGATCAGTTTCACACCGAGCATGTAAGCAAGACACAAACTACAAGTTCCAGAAAAAGGGGTTTTTGTACTACCTTGGAATCCAGATCTGCCCTGGATCATGTTTGTTCCCAGATAGCCTACCAATTTGGGCTTGTCGTTCCTACTGCTAAACAAACAAAATACATCTGGCTAATTGTACACTGGGGAGCAAATCCTCCTGACCCTGTCCAGATACTGATGGAAGCATGTTATTTGACTATGATTTCCTTAGCGCGGAGCTGTAAATTCTTGCAGCTGAGGATGAGATACAGGATCTGCTTTAACTTTGCCCAGGTCTTAGTACTGCTTTCCTTGCCTAGAAATGAGACTTGCAAACATTTATTAACCAGGTCAAAAGGTGGTCTGGTCTCACAGTAGCTACTTATAAGTTCTTGCACTCTTAGTAGGGGATGAACATGCCTGAACAAGGCTTAAAACAGTCCTAAAATAGCATGCTAGGAGCGGATGCTCTGTACAGATGAAAATTCCAAAAGCAAATGAGTGCTCTTAAGGGACATCAAGCCTTTGACATTCTCCTTGATACATTTCCATCTTTTCTCAGCAGAACTGCTGACCTGCATCTACAAGTGGGCAAAATTCTCTTGAAAAAGCTTTTTTTGAGCTTGTGCGTTTTAGAGCATAAATAAAAGCAGATCTGAGTACAGTAGCGTCATCTGTAGTTTTAGTAGAAAAAGCTCTGCAATCCCTGCAGGATTAACAATATTAAAACAAATTATGTCATGTAGCTGTAGAGGTATTTGGATCTTCGAGTCTGGGAGTTTATTCTCGGATCTCAGACAAAAAAGGGAACTGAGGGCCATTGTAAAACTTGATGCCTTTCAGGTAAGTGCAAGATATGCTCTTTGAACTTTGCCTTCTCTAATATAAATGCATTAGAAATGAATCTCTCTTCCCCCCTTCACAAGGAACTTCTACTGCGTATGTAGTTCTTTGGAGGGAAAGGGAAAAATAAACCACATCTGACAAATGTATTATTCATCTCACTTCATTGCTGGAAAACCTTTAGCTTCAAGTGAAGTTTGAAGGCAATATGAGAATGTATATAGAAGAGTGAAAACTGGTAGACTGAAAAAAGGTGGCATCTCCAAAACAGTGTATATGGGATATTTGTTTTCCCCTCTCCGGTATCTTTACAGCCATTGTTTCTGTAGAACAATAAATAGATCTGGATCACAAGTGTGAACATGAAAAGTATTACAACATTTAATGAAGCTTTCTTTTATGAAGTCCTGGAAGGCGTTCTGGACTTGAAGTAAATGGAAACGCCTAAGAATGGAAGAGGATCAGCAGAATTGCACATTCAGAATTTTATTATCAAAAACTTCCAAAGATTTGAGCAAGAGATGTTAGTAAACAAGTTGATATTAATGAATAAAGCCAAATACTCTGAAGTGTCCAGAAAATAAAGATTCGTGGAATAAGCTTTTGGGCTAGTTCTTCGATGGGCTCGTTCTGCTGCTTTTCCCGGCACGGTGTCATGAAGACTGCCTCTCTGTCTGCCCCTGCAGGATTAGTCTCAAGTAGACAGTCTTCTTCGGGCTTATTAAAGAGCATTTGCGGCCAAAATATGCTGATGATGTGGCATCAAAATACTCTGATCTCACCAAAGTTTGCCCAGTAACCTCTGATGCAGACACTAATAGGAAATTAATTGGGGAAGGAAGGAGAGGAAGATGGAGAAGAGTAGGGGATGTATCACAGGAACAACACCTTAAAAAAAAAAGAAAAGCTTTTGCAGAAGGCAGTGGTCCTAGGCATTGGGGTATGCTACTTAAAAAGGAATTTAAAAATCAAAGAGTGCTAATCCTGTCTCTGCATAAATCACTTGTTGGTGTTGTGTGTTGTGAAAGTGGCTCCATACTTAATGTAGGCAACCGTTCAACTCTGCTACTAAGGCTGGGATGATACTTCTGTGCTATAATTCTTGGTGAAAATACAGAATACTCTTAGGGAAGGTTCTCAGGCCACATATAATTTTCCACTTTGCTCACTGTCAGTACAATAGGGTATTTTATGACCCAGTTTCCCAACAAACAAACAGTGTGTGGTATTTTAACATTTCTTCCTACAATAGATCTTTGGAGAGCCAAAGATGGTTCCGAGCATAGTTGAAGTCTTCAGACAGTTTGCAGAGACCGTTCCATAGATTAAGTCCTCCCCAAAGCTCTTTGGGCCCTCAGTAACTCTCAGGCAGTTGCTCTTTTCAGCCAGCGTAGATTGGTTTTTTTTTTAATCTTCTTGGGGTTCTCAACTCAGTGCATCTTTACCAAATACAGTACGCGGAAGCTGTGGGTTCACTCATACGTATCATAGATGACCTTTGGATAGCTGTATCTGCAGAGAGATTTCGATGTGAAAGTGTAAATGTTAAGAATTTTAAAAGCATCACCTTTATGCATTTATTCCTTATGAGAACATTATTACTCCGCACTCTAAAATTAATTTTTTTTTTTTTCCAGTTTAGCTTAATCTTTTCTAAAGCATACTAAAATAAGCACTTTTAACACAGAATAAGAGGGTCCACCTGGGAAATACTGTTGAGCAACTAATGAGGACTATTTTTCTATGTAGAAAACCCCTTAGATTTTTGTGTAATTGATGTTAGATGTTTCTGAAATAAAGGCGTTAGCTTTACAGTTGCTATACTCTGTGTGTGTGTAAATATATATAAATACTATATAACATTTATATGCTATATATATATTTAGTATACACACTAATAAATAGTCATTAGCTTATGGTTTTGCTGTCAGGAAAGCAGGTTTTCCTGTTTTATGGGACATGTCTGTTGATGGGTGTCTTGGGGTTGTTTTGTTTGTTTTTTATTTTTTTCTTGGAGGAGCTTCCTTATTCCCTTTATAGCCTTCCTCCAGCCAAATTTTCTGTAGGCCTTTGCTCTTTCCTCAGCGGTGACTGGTGAGTCTTTGTATTTTTCTGAGTTTTCCAAGATGCAACTAGGTCATTAAACCAACCAGCTTCTGCTACCTGTCAGAGCATTCTGGATTAAGGCATGATTATTTAAAAGAGGATCAGAAGTAAAAAATCCTGGCAAACTGAATTCTTTCCCCTTTCACCTCCCTGACTTTGCCAGGATTTTAATGAAAAGCCACCAAACCTCAGAGGAAAACCCTCCAGGTTCAGGTACAAAGAGTCCTCAGAAATCTGTTACTACTTTGGCTTCATGATTACCTGCAAGCATAAATTCAGGGAAATTGGGTTTATGTAAACAAAATTTCTGGCAGGGGTTGTTCATGAGGAACAATTCCTAAGAAAAGAAATCTTGTGGCTGATGTCATCCCCTGCATCCTTTTACATGGTGAATCTGTGCTACTGGTTAAGTAGTGCAGCTTCCTGAAAATAAGATCACTGTGGTCTTGAGATGTTTGGCACCTAAAGCTGTTCCGTAGAGGTTGCCAGCAATTGAGAGAACAATAGGAAAAAAAAAAATCTTAAAAAGTTTGCGGTGCTCCTCTGCAAATCTCTCGCTATTTTGAAGTGAGTTTAGGAATTTGGAATTATAGGTTAGAAAGTTCAAAAAGTGATCTGGAAGAGCTTGTGTCATCCCCATCCCCCTCAGCGATGGAAATGAACCTGTGGGACAGGAGAGTTCTGTCAGTGGCCCATATCTCACTTCCTTTTCTGTTTCTCATCACTTCCCGACCTGAATAACAAATACAAAGCTTTGGTTTGGAAATACAACTATTTCCCAGAAGAATGATATTTAATATTTCAAACAGGATGTATTCTACCAGACCTTTGTGATAACTGCTTCGTCAGTTGTTTGTATCATTTACGTTTTTGGCTGTCTGAGCAAGAGCTGATGTATGTACATATCACTACAGCTTATATGAATTCAGTGCAGGGATGAGCATAGAGACAATGCAGATACTTTATGCACTTGTAAATAGTTTTTCTTTTCCGATTAACAGACATACCTGGCTGAGGCCCCTTCCCCTAAAAATATATTTGCAGAACTTTTTTTTTTTTTGTTAACATTTTCATGTGGCAAAGTCCATAACTAGATGAAGCTTTATGCAGTGCAATATCTAAAAAAAACTATGCTGCGCTGTAATGTATTGTTACAGATAATGCTGTAAATACTTCTCTCATGTTCCCTCCTGTCTTTCTGTGCTGCAATATTCTTTTCTTTCTGATAAGCTTCAAAAAGTTATTTTGGATATTAACAGTGCATAGTGGTATGAAAAATACCACTTAAACAGAGGCTGTTGGAACAAAAAATTCTGCTCAGTGGGAAAAGATAAAGTTAAATTGTTTCATTTCTGAAGATGTGGATCAAGATGAAATGCTGAACTTCCCTGTAAAAACAAACACTTGAAAGAAAATGTTCTTGGAATCAAGAATATTTTCAAGGGAAATGGTTTAGGCTCCTTCCACTATAATACCTATTCCAACATATGAATGTCTTATTTCAAGAAAAGTTTAATTTCAAAACATAATGTGTATATATGGTTTTTTTCCCTGTTACGTATTTTAATGAGATGTTTACATTTGCAAATGTAATCTAACAGTTGTATTCTTATAGACTCAAATAAATCAATTTTCTTCATTATTTGTATGGTGTTTTCCATTTTTTTCTTATCAGCATAAATTTTGATGCTAATGGTCATTTGATGGGGGGTTATAAGAATGGTAAGCATACTTACCTCCAGCAGTATTTTCAGTTAACTCTTCTGCAGTTGTGATTTTGGAGTATTTGTGAGCATTATACATATTTTCTATCCAGTAGCCACTAGCTACAGGCACCAAATAGCTTATATACAAAGAAAATAGTTCTCTCTGTGACTCTCAGGAAATGTCTTCAAAAGCTGCATTTTTAAGTCGTAGTCATTTAAAATGTTCTTTATTCTGTGCTTCTAAAACCATTGTGACGTATTTCAAACATACGAACTATAGCTGGGATAAGTAATGGTGTGTCCTGTTAGCTATTGAATAGATTCCTTTTTTTTCCCCCTTTTGCCCCCCCCCGCCCCCTCCATTTATGCTGTGATTGACAAAGGTTAGCATTATCTGTTTTTAGTCTCCTGATCCATATGAATAATACAACGTTCATTTTCTTACTATTTATGTACTGCTTTTTATCCTCAGTGGAAATTACTTTGAATCTACAGATGAAAAGCATGCTAATTTATAAAACTCAGATATCTGTCCTAATTTTACAGATGTGGTAAACCAAAGGAATGAGATAATTAATAAAACTGAGCTCTGCAGTGAAGTCAGAAATGGTTTTGCAGCAGACATCACGTGGCCTAGGGTTTGGACCACAATGGACATATAGAGAGACTCCAGTTCCTATCTGAGTGATCGATGCGGCATCTACAAGCAAGGGTCCTTTGTGCAACAGCCTTACAAAATTTACCATGGAAAAAAATGGCAAAGTAATATTTGCCCAACAGTTATTATAGAGGTTGTGGAAAAAAAAAAGGTTGATATTTTGTTTGCTCCTTCCAAATAGCGTCAGTGTGTGTGTATACAAATATTTTTATAAAGTTTATATATTATTAAGTATAAAATATGTATTATTTTATATATATATATATACACACACGTAAAAATAAAACCCACAGGCATTTTAAGAGCAGAGTTCCTTGAATGCATATCTGTGGATAATTTGTGGTTGTCTTCCTCCTGGGGTTCAGCAAACTCCTGCTTTTGATGGCAGCTTGCTGCTATTTCGAGGGCAGAATGAGACGGTGGAATGACTGTGGAAAAAACAGTACACTGGGGAGATGGTATTGGGAGGGGGCGGCAGTCTCTGGGATGGATCTTACATGATTGCTGAATCACAAAGGTCTATTTATTTATTTATTTTAAAAGATATAGTGTACATAGAAACCCCTCGCATTTACATGTTTGAAAATGCAGTACTCTTTGCAGGGTGGGAGGCTGAACGTGGCTTTTCGAGGCTGCTGCCACAGCGCGATGAGTTGGGAGTTGTTCTTGCTTAAGGTTTGCAGTTTTGGGCAGTTCTCTTGTGGCTCGGTGAGGTATGTGAGCACCGGACAGCATCCGTGTTTCTGCAGGGTGCGATGCTGCCGGGTGCTGGGGGTACTGCTGGAGTGTGTGCTCCACTTCAGGCTGTGCATGGTCTAATTTGCAGGGAAGCCCTTCAGATTGTTACAACAGTTTCTTCTAGAAAGAGAGCGTAATTAAACGTAAGCCTTTCAAGGTCAGCTCTTCTGTGCTGATACTCGTAAGTGCTACAATTAAATGCTTTACTGTATTTGCATGTAGAATGGCTTCCACTTAAGAGAACTCTGCTTGCTGTGCAGGTACTACACATCTTAATTCACAAACACATGTATTAGCAAGGTATGGGTTTTTTCGAGGACAGGGCTGCCATTTGGAGGCACCCCAGCAGGCTACAGTAATGGGCTGAACAGAACCTCATGAGTTTCAGAAATAACAAATGCAAAGTCCTGTACCAAGAAGGGACTCACCCCTCCATCAGGACAGGCTGGGGACCACCTGTCTGGGAAGCTGATCTGCTTGAGAAAGACCAAGGGCTCGTGGTGGACAGTCAGCTGGGCAGGAGTTGCTGGCATCGCTGAAAGCTGAGAGCTTTCTCATCAAAAAAAGAGACATCAAAGACATTGACAGACTGTTGCGAGTACAGCAGGGGCCACCCTGATGGCTGGGGGCTGGAGCACATGCCCTGTGAGGGGTGGCCAAGGGAGTGGTGGTTGCTCACCCTGGAGATGATACAGCCACGTGTCGTGGTTTGGGCCTCAAACCAGGACACTGTGGGGGGACTTCACAGCAGCCTCCCAGCATGTGGAGAGGTGACTGAAAAGACAGTGGCCATAAATTGAAAAAGGAGAGCTTCCAACTGGGTGGAAGCAAATTATTTTTCAATCTGAGGAGAACTGAATGCTGAGCAGGTTGCCCAGAGAAGCTTTGAAGACACAGTCCTTGGAGGTTTTCAAAACCTCACTGGACAAAAGCCCTGAGCAACCTGGACAGGCTTCAGAGTCCACCCTCCTTTTGAGCAAGAGGCTGAACTAGAGACCTCCCAAGTGATTTCTGTGATGCTAAATTCTACTTTTGAGAGAAACTGAGACACGGTGTTTGTAACTTGCTTGAGATGACATACCATCTGTGGCTGAACTGGGAATAGAGTTATTAATTCTGAGGCTCAGTGGTGCATATGTGCATGCTAATGAGATCTCTTGGGTGAAAGAGCCATCACCGCTTGGGAAAATAGCCTTGAGAGAAATCTAGGTTAAATCCACATAGCGTTCCATCATACTAATGTCTCAGATTCAGGCAGTCATAAGAGAAAAGCAAAGACGTTTCAGACATAAGAAGTGAGCAGGGTAAGGAAGCGACAGGAACTGGAACAATCAAGGTCAAAAAGATAATTTAGTATTGATCCATTTTAAGTGGAACAGGAACCTTCCAAGTTCCTGTTTTGAAACATTGAACTAATAATTCAGGATAAAGTCGAGAGAAATACTACATTTCAAGTTACAGGTTTATTTAATGTAGTTTTTATAAGCATGGTAGAACGCAAGTCAATTTTAAGTCAAAGAATGTGGGTGGGGAAAAGGATTTTGGCAATGTGTAAAAATGAAGCATTTTTAAAAATTGGACAGTTTATTGAAATGCCATGTTTGACATGCTGTAACCATAATGGGTGTAGTGATTTTGTTTTCTGAAGGCAAAATGTATTACGAAGAATGTGCCATATAACCTCTCAGGTTTGGGGTTTCTTATTTAAAAGAAATAAACACACCTCAGGCATCTCTTGCCAGATGTCTGTGCAAGTTTTTGTCTGTGTGTTTTGGTCTATGACTTGCAAACTGTTGCACCAGAACACTTCTCTTTTCTTAACATACTTGAGAAAAATAGGTGTGGAATGCGGAACAAATTTCCATCGTTCTAATTTATGAAAATGTATAGGTAAATTAATCAACATTTATATATTGTATAAAACAAAAACAAAACTGGCTTCTACCACTTCTTCACTAGCAAAGCTTATGAAAACTTTTTGTATTGTGTATGGTGGCAATAGCAGATCTCTGTGACTGTCAGTGGCACAAGAACTTTTGAATTCAACATCCAGACATTTAAAGACAACACATTTTCCAAGTGTTGTAGGTTTTGTTGAAGTTTCATGTTGTGGGCAAGGGGAGGGGGGGAGAAAGCAGAAGAATCATAAAGCCCCAAAGTGAAGGAAATAAATGATAGGGGGAGCTTTGTTACTTGTCTAGCACAGAGCCAGCGCTTTTATTTATTTTTGGTTAAATAAAGCAAGTGGTTAAGGTTATTTATTAATCCTTTCCCTGTACAGTATTGGCGTTACTTAAAAACTGTAGATGTGTATCACAGAATGGTTGAGGTTGGAAGGGGCCTCTGAAGGTCATCTGGGCCAACCCCCCTGCTCAAGCAGGGCCACCTAGAGCCAGTTGTCCAGGACCGTGTCCAGTTGGCTTTTGAGTATCTCCAAGGATGAACACTCCACAACCTCCCTGGGCAACCTGTGCCAGTGCTGAGTCACAGTAAAAAAGTATTTCCTGATGTTCAGAAGGAATATAAGATGGTATTAAGACCCTGTTGTGCTGACTGCTGTACAGAAAGGGAAAGGAGAGCAGTCCTTGGCCCTGAGTGTTTACAGTGAAAATGCAGGACAAAGAGGCCCAGGAGTGTTGGTTGGTGGGGCAAGCTAAAGGTAGAGCAGTTCTGTGGCCATAGCCCAGCACCTCTTCCTAAGAGTGTAGCACATTGATGTGGTGAGCGGTTTATCTTGTAGCAGTAATGAAGGGAGAAAATGGAAATAAGGTTTGTCCAATACTCTGCACGTGGCAGAGACCAGAGAACTCTGCTTTGGAGTGGGGAAAGATACGGGGGGCATAGACGCAGGATAAGAAGGAAGTTAAGACTTGAAACCACTGGGTTTGGTGGTGGGAGAAGGGAGTTGAGGGATCTTGGAACTGGACAGAGAAAAGAGGAACGATTTGTGGAACACAATTAGAAGAAAACGGAGTAAAATACAGCGTGTGGTTAGTTGTGCAATTGCTGTAAGCAGCCTGGGATGAGGATGTAGCTGAAAGGTGTACATGTGAGTCACCTGAAGAAAGTCCTTGCCTGGTCTACAAACACAGAACTTTCAGACCATTTAAATGAGTGTGGTTTGGTTTGGGGTTTTTTTTGGTTGGGGTTTTTTTTTCTCCACTTTCTAGACCATATAAGACCAACGCTAACAATAAAAATAACCACTCTTAACAACACTGTTCCCAAATTTAATCAAAACAGCATACTGAATAGTTACAGGCTGCTGCTTCTTTAGCTGTCCTCTTTAATTGTTGGCTGCTATCAAGTTTTGTAATCTCTTATCTCAGAAGTTGAAGGCAGTCTTTAGGTAAATCGGGATTACTCACGTCAGCTAAGAATTGCAGGATTACTCTTCCGAGACAGCTTCTTTTATTGTCCCTCTATCATGTAGCTGTGGGTGAACTGCTGATTCACATCCTTTACGTTCACTTTATAGTTGTTCGTTGACTTCCTGCAGAGAAATTGAACTCTTCATGTTTCACCATGTTTCTCTCTAGTTTTATTTCCTGCGCCCCTTTTCTTCCCTGTTTTTTGTTCTCCCTTCACCTCCATCTTTCCCGATACATGCAACTTCCTTCCCATCCGCCAGCACTGATTCCCTTTTTAAGATTATCTTGAGCTGGCGGTTTATACTAATGTTTTTATTCCATGATGGTTATGACATTTGAACCGTGAAATGAGTCATTTGACAGGCATCTCATTTTTTAATACAACACACCTATTATTTGGTGAAAGGTAGCATTCAACTAATATGAAAATGACCTCAGACTTTGAACTTTGGAATGTATTTTCTTGCCGGTGCTGTATTTCCTAGTGCTGTACAACAGATTTTGTGTTTGCAATGTTATTCTATAGAACATATATAGATAGTAGAAATATGGGAAGAGGTTAATAGTACCAACTGCCTCATAGATAATTTAAATTAATTAATCTCCTTGGTTATCCAAGCTACGTGACTGCAGCAAGCAACACCAGAACTAAAGTCTGGTTTTCATGCTATTCTTTGGGCAGAGAGCCTTTGGCCAGATGGACAAGTCCCTGTCCATCTTGACAGAAGAGGAACTGGCAGTGCTGCCACAGCGGGGTTGCAGTGTTCAGATATCGACTGTACATAAACAACCATAGCTTGTTTTCAGGCTTCATCATCTGCGTAGAAAGAATACGTCACTCCTTGTGATAAGCGAGAGATCTCTGAAGCATCTATTGTATACAGAGTCTGTTTTTCCAACTAGCAAGTTAAAAGATCGTTGTACTTAAAATTTAAATTTAATTTTATTAGGAAGCATAAAATTGCTGCTTGAGAGGCAGATGAGTATGATGGCCTTCCAGATTTGCAGCATCTGCCAAGTGAGGAGTCTTGCAAAAGCCTGCCTTAATTTCCCATCTGCAACAAGTAATAAATAGAATACCAGGCTTGGAGCAGTCTTCAGGCAGGAATACCATGGGAGGAATGCAGACCTCTTTCTAAATTGAGTTCATTTTAAATTGACTGTCTTTTGGGAGGGTTTTCTACAGATGCCAGATTTACAAGTCAGAGCAGGCGAGCCTGACCAACAGAATTCAGTTTATACAGCCATTGGTCAGTATTTTATTTCAAGACTTCTTAGCCTCCCTCATTAAAAAACACTTTCAGGGAGTCATCATTAACTTCTCTTTTCCCCATTCCACTCATTAAAGCTGCAGTTGGTCAATATTTGCCTTTAGGAAGCTCAGTCTGCCCCACTGCATTGTGTCCATCGGTGTGAGCTAACTGGCACGCAAAGGACCTCGAAAGAAAACTGTTCTGAACAGTTTCCAGCCAGTTCTACCCACACTAATTGTAAGCTTTTATACGTGTGTGTGTGTATATATATATATTAGATGTTATTCTCAGATGCATAATTACAGACAGTTTGTGTATTACACTGCAGACATTTTTAGTCATATTTGTAATACTCCGAATCTGGTTTCTCTGTGGATCAAAGACCGTGTGTTGGTTCTGAAAGACCTTTTCTCCTCCCAAAATTTTTACTGTTACTGTATCTATTTTTAAATTTGGCCTTTATCTTTTGCATAGGTGCATAATGGTCATACCATATTCTGGACTCTCCACAGCATATCCAAGCACATCCATCGTGTCTGGTTTAGGTGGATTTTTACCTATTCATACAAATTTTTTACCTATTTTTACCTATTCATATAATTTTTTTTAATCCTATAATTGATGTGTGCTTAATTTCTGCAATGGAACAAGGTCTGATAATCTCATCCATTTTAATATGAACTAGACATATGCCTTGTAAGTTTTTAGACTGCTTTACTTTCATAATGTTAAAGCAATTATATTCCACTATGTACAAAAAGCCACAAGGGGAAAATCTAAGTAATTACCAAGTCTAATTATACACATTTGTGGCTCAGTATTGAAGTTTCTTAGAAGAATTTTGTGATGTTGCCTCAAACATGAATTTGGTGCTTCTGAAATTCAGCAATTAATTAAAGAAAAAAAAAGTAGCATTAAAATTGAACTGAAAAGAGCAAGAGAATATATGGCCAGTAGCCATTAATAACTGCTAATGTTTGCAGATTTAGAGGTTATTAACTTTTTTTTCTTTCAGTCCACTCCAGGACAGTTAACGCTAATTGTCATAAATACGTTCTTGTGAAGATCTCTCTCTCTGTAATTGAGAGGTGCTTTGGCAGTTTGTGGTATCATTTTGTCCATCTCCCAAGTGTTTCATGGTTCCAGCAACAAGACAAAGTGCAGCTTTACATGAGCTGCGGCAGTCACTGATGAAGGGGTCTTTACTCAAAACTGCAGTCATCTTGCAACTGCTTTGTGAGAAGACCACCAATTTGAGAGACACCTTTAAATCACAAATAAGAGAGAATTTAATATTTCTCATTTTCTATCTACAGGAAAATTGTTCCTGCAAAGCTTGAAGCTATTCAGGTTGGGAAGTTCTGAGCCGTTTAATTTTAACACTGTAGGATGTAGTGTAGAAGCGGCAGAGAGATGCTTCTGTTTCATGTCTTGTCCATGGGAAACAGGCTAATCAAATGTTTTCCAATTAGAACAATCAGCTCATCAAGGGAAACAAGCCGGTATTGGGCTTGCATCCAGTTCCTCCTAAGGCATTTTGCATCAGAGAAGATTAGTTCTGTGGCATCATCTTAAAGTTGAGGATTCACCAGGGAGTTGGAAGTACACGGGGCAGGGATGAAGCAGAAGAGGTGAAAGAAAAGGTCCGGAACAGCCATGATTAATTATTGCTGCCCACAAAAGCAGAGAGGCACATTTTTAGAGGTCAGTCTTCACCTCAAGTACATGATGCTTTCTTTTGTCAGATACCTCTGGCCATGGAAAGCTGACCTAGAGAAAAATTAGTCAGTGAGGGCTGCAGTCTCATGTTGTGCTCTGGCTTCAGAAGCCAGCGCTGTTATCGGGGAACAAAGTGCTGTTGTAACTATGCGGGAAGAGGCGCTAATTCAGCACTGTCCCTCTTCGCAGGGATCCACTTTCACTTAATGTTTTTTCTTTCAGAACATGAGTCACCTGGAAGGAGGGTGTGCGTCCGTCACACTTTCTTCTCTTGCAGTGCGGAGGGTCAGATTTATATAGCGAGGGATGAATTATTCTTTTGGGTCAGTTCAGCCCAAACTAAGCTGTCATGGCAACAATACAAAAGCTTAACCAGCTTAGCCACGGGACAGCTACTAATATGAGTATAATTTAGTTTCAGTAGGTTATTTATAATATTTTAATTTAAGGTGGTTTTAAACTGCTTGATGGTGTACTTGGTTTTCACATTCAGAAGAGGAAACCATTTCTGTGTTCTTTTTCAACAGCATAAAACGTTTTCAGTGTTACCTAATCCTTGTGGTTCCTCTGTACTGAGATGCAATACTTTCATGCACTGTCCTAAGCAAGAGGCTAAACTGGGCTTGAACTCTTGCTCTAAATTTGGTGTGCAGTAGGCTGTGGATAACTCAATGCAATAGGCAGCTACAAATACAAAGTACGTTACTGTGCCACCATTAAGGATGCCTTCAGAAATAATGATAAAATTTAGGTGCTGGTAGAGGATTAAAGAGTTGTATTAAAGGTATTGTTTACATCTGTCATCTCGTACATTAAAGCAAACTTATTTAGGGTAGAATACTGATAAACTTGTCCTTCAGGTTCCTTCTAGCATGGTAAAAGTGTAAAAGTTACTTTCCTTTTTCTGATTTTTTTTGTGGCCCATGCAAAATTAATGCAACATTAATCCCCTTTTCCAGGTAGATATTCACGCTGTGTGTGCCCTCTGCACCATTTCCCAGATGCGTATTTTGTAAGTCTTTCTGATGTAAAAATGGAAGAGGCAGTTGTTCCACTAATGGATAATTCTGCTTGCAGTTAAAAAAAAAAAGCATCACCGGGAAGGAATAAAGATACTCTTTATATTCTTCACTAGAGAATATTTTGGCGTTGTATCTCATAGCCAGTTTGCTATTGGTTTTTCTCACATAAACTCTTGTAAGTTAAAATGACAGCTATTTAAAAAAGTTTCAATTGAGTGTCCTCTATCTGTTGAAATATCAAGGGAAATAGTTACCTAATGATACGGGGCAACATAAAAATAAAATTCCTTGTTTTACCTGGTTTAGATTTATAATTGAGATGATTTATAGAAGAATCCACAGTGAATCTTAACCTGACCTGAAAGTTAATTAGATTACCATGGGTATTATGTTCTATTCTCAGTCTTTGCAAACAGCCAGGTTAAAAACCACGCAGCTAGTAATCATGGGGTTCTTTACACTGAATTCCTTAAATAATTAGTAATGTAAATAATTTTGAAAGTTTTTACTTGTCTTTTTATTCTGCTTTTTCAGTCCACGGCAACCGTTTTCTAGCCACTCTCACTTTGCCGTGTAACGTATCCCAGAAATGTTGGTTGGAAGGGGCCTCTGGAAGTCATCTGGTCCAACCTCCCCTTAGGAACAGGATGGTTGCCACAGCAAGGTCAGCCATGGCTTTGTCTGGTTGAGTCTTGAAAACCTCCAAAGATGGGGATTTCACAGTCTGATTTACTGTGGTGGTTTGCAAGGTAACGTAAAACAAAATCTGTGAAATATCTTCAGTTTGACTCTAAATATTTCTGAATCAGATTTTTGGCAGCCGTTGCCTGGCAAAGAAGCTGCATTGCCACTTCTGTATGAAAGATAATTGCAGTCTGCTGTAAAGGTGGGTTTCATATCCCCTAATTTTAGCTACATATGAATTAGGTACCTAGTTTGTTAACCAAGGAATTTCCCACTATAATCAGCGAAGAGAAGTAAGTCCTTCCAAAAGACTTCTCCCTCTCAGGGATGGTTGGGACGAGTCATTCTCAGGAAGCACCTCTTTCTCCCCACCATTTACAGGGAGGGTCCCCTTTCCATTTGGTGTCAGACTTGCTTAGATAGCTTCAGACAGATGAGGGGAATTCCTTCCTCACTGGACCAAGGTATCCTGGGGACTGCACCCACAACTTTGTTCAAGTGGGAAATCATCCTAATTAGCAAATACTGCAAAAAAACCCTCACATGAGGCAGAACGTTGACTGACAACTATAGCTATTGGTGCCTTCTCAAGCGCTTCCCTCATGCTCTTCATCCATTTTCTGGTTTGGGGTTTTTTGTTTATTTGGCTGTAATGATTTTGCCTTCGTCATCATGCTATCCTATTGTTGTTTTGGTTGCAGAGGGGTAATGAATTGCTTTGTATTTATTTGAATTCTGAGATTTTCCCAGGATTATAATGGTGTGGAAGAGGGTGACTCAAAGATCGGGGGTGTTTCTGGTTGGATTTTTTTTTTTTTTGGATGTGAGTTATGCAAACACTTTGGGGAGGAAAGAGGATTGTGATGTGGCTGATAGAGGAAAGATTTTGCAAGCAGCAGTTTATTGCTTAGGATGCCTGTGGGGACTGCATGGTTATGCAAACTAGTGCCCCAGAGGGGAAACATCCTGTCATTCCTTTAGCATAACATGTACAGCAGATAGAGTGAGGCATGGCCAACGCTGTCTTAGAGCAGAAAGCTTCCTTAACTACAACTTACAAAGCGTCTTTTTTTCATTCCCTTTTGTATTATTCTGCCACCAAAGAGGTGGTAAAGTCTCTCTCATCCTGATGGAACAACATAGGAAATGATATGTTTTGCTCTTCTTGTTACCTTTGATCTTTTGTTGGTTCTTCAGGTTCACTTAAATTGCACATACCAAGATAAAAAAGAATCTGACCTTTCTGAATTGACTTCCTCGCTCTGCTGTTCTTGCATGGAGGTTGCCTGAGAATGGGTATTTTTCTGTCTGCAGTCTGTAGAGTGGCTCACTGTGTGTTATTAGGTGTCTTGGGAGATTTTGTTATATTTTTCTCTTCCTTAAGACTTAAGTCTGCTGATTTAGTCAGCGATGATGGCATGAAAAGTGACTGTTAATACAAGTTTTCCTAAACCTCAGCTTAAATAGATTTATTTTAAGCTTTACCAAATAAAATATGTTTCCAAACAATTGTGCGAAAGTGTGTATAGCCTTTTCTGATGGATGCAACGTTTGTACTTGCTGGACCCGAAGTATCTGCTGTCATACGTGTCTTGGGAACACTGTGTTGAAGGTCTCTCTGACGCATTGCAGGACCCTGAGGATGCTGTGCCTGTTGGGCAGAGGAGAGCCTGGTGCTGGTGCATGTGCTTCGGATTGGCCTTTATGCTGGCTGGTGTGATCCTGGGTGGTGCCTATCTGTACAAATATTTTGCATTCCAGGTAAGCCAAATACATGTTCTTATGGGAGGGTTGCATTTTTCTCCATTACGCTTTATGTTTAGAAGAGGGAAGAGCAGCAACAGGCTAAACCACATAGCTTTGCTGCTCCCGTTTTTATCTTTCTAAATCTTCAGCTTTTCTAAAGGCAAAGTGTATGGCCTGCCCTGAACTTACCTATCGGCAGAGGAGGGCGGGAGCGAAGCTGGCAAATAAAAGGGAGCAACGCTTTTGAAAACCTTACTTTGCAGAGAAAGGATTATATCTAAGTAGGACTTGGGTTTAGGAACACCAGCGGTGCCCCAGATTTTCACCTGCCGGCTCTCCTGTTCAGCAGTGCTGAGTGCTGGAGGTAGGTGAACCCCTTGAAAGCCTCCGTGTTTGACCCCAGGTTTCCTAGAGGCATACGGTACTGCTAATGCACAGGAAAGGGGCTGCTTGTCAAAGCAGGGCAGTGGCTCTCCTCCTTCCTAGCTTCCACAGGGATAAGAAAAAGAAGCCCTGCAGGGGACTTGGGAGAAGCACAGTCAACGTGGTTAAACATGCTCTGTCAAGTCTAATCCACGCCGACAAGATCAGACCTCTGACAAAACGTATTTTCAGTCTTTAACAAATGGCACCCCTGCAAGAGGAGCCCTGTGAAGGCAGTGGTGCCAGGGAAGTGGAGCATTTACCTGAAACATGGGAAATCTGAGTTAAATGTTGTGTTCCTCAGGGGGGAATTGTCACTGGGCAGCAGTGGATGTGCTGGGCCTGTTGCCCAGGAGGTGTGAGCACACCTTCCCTCCTTCAAAAACTGCTGGGGTGCAAGATTCACAGGGTCAGAAAGGGAGAGTATAACCAAAACATGAATCCCTCTAGCCCACCGGTTAGCGCACATAATTATAAGGCAGAAATTCTGTGTTCCTGTCCCTGCTACCAGGACTATTTCCTTCCCCCCCCCCATTTTAGTAGCTGCTAATGTAGAAGGCAAAGTGATTAAACATGAGAACTTCCAGCTGAACTTGCTCTAGTCTCTTTGGCTAGCGCCTTAACCTAATTTACAGGGGAGCAGTGGCGTTGCAAACGATGCTTAAACAGCGTAGCGTATCCTGGTGGATTAACGAGCTCAGAGCAGCTGAAGGCCTGCTGTATTACTAACGCATGTTTCATCCACGCTTAGCACCACAGTGCTCCACCTTTCACCTGCCAGCGAGCTGAAAAATCGAAAGTGCCCTTTAGTTGAAACCTGTGGTACTTGTTCATGAGTCAGATCTGGGTAGAAGGAAACATTGAGGAATTGAGGTAACATTGCACTGAAGACGTGTTTCCAACGTAAAACTTTAAAGTGATGGCATGTGCGTATGGATAAGTTGTATGTTTCTAAAACTGTCTGGCCTATAAATTTGGTATATGACTTCCTCTGACTCAGGGCTTTATTTTACACTTCACTTAGGTAACTGCCATGTGTGCTGTGACAGAAGGACCCAAATTGGTTGTTTTAATTTCTTTTAATGAGCTTTTTGTCTTTTAAAACTGTTCAAAACAAAAAATAATTTCTTTTAGAAACTGACTTCCAAAACTTGTGAAGCCTTGCAAAACTAAGCAACTTCACAGAATAGTTGAGGTTGGAAGGAAACTCTTGAAGTCGTCTGGTCCAACCCCCTGCTGCAAGCAGGACCAAATTCAGAGTTAGGCTTGCTTTTTAAAAGTAATCTGGATGATCAGTTTCAATGTCTTACATTGTAATTATTGACTGCAGTTAAATCATAGTTTAATAATAATATGCATGTATATAGGTGTAGGAAATTCATTGTCGTTCTAAAAATAAGTGCCACAGATAATGGATGCAAAATAGAAGGCTAGATTTTAAGAACCTGCTTTTGGGATCCTGTTTTCCTTCACTTCCAGGGAATGACTCCCTCTGGGTTCAATACAATCAAGGTTTTACCCGTGGCCCTATTGCAGGTAGCAGCTGGCTCCTACTTTGGTGTATGAACCAAATTAAAGGGAAAACATTTCATCTAGTCTGACAAGTTTTTCTCCACGGTGCTTTGAGAATATTAGTTTTAAACTTCTAACAAGGCTACTGATGTTTTTTGTGGCTGTGTTGTTTACTGTTTTTAGCAGGGTGGTGTGTATTTCTGTGGAATAAAGTACATTGAAGACGGCTTAAGTTTACCTGAGGCCGGGGCAGAGGCTCAGAGTGCTCGCTACCACACGATTGAGCAAAACATTCAGATCCTGGAGGAGGAAGATGTCGAGTTTATCAGCGTGCCAGTCCCTGAATTTGCTGATAGCGATCCTGCTGATATCGTCCATGACTTCCACCGGGTAAGAAATATTTCTGAAGAAGCTGAAAATATTTAAAACTCGAAAAATGCTCCCTCTCAGTCATCCTGATAAATTTACTCCGTAATTATTGTGGTGGGGGAAAGCAGAGGGTGGAGGAGGCAGCAGAAATGTTTTGATCAGCAGCAGGCTGCAAGCAATTATTAACCGGGCATACAAAGTACAGCGTTATACAATCATCCTGAGGCAGTATGTAAACCACCGTTTGCAAATACAGTTCTGTTTTTAGAAAGGGAAAAATCTTAGAGCTATTTCTTTTCCTCAGTATGAGGAAGTAAAGAGAATATAGATCTTGTGCTGTGCTAAGTCCACCGAGCCGGACTTTGAGCAACTGCTGTGGTGCCGAGGGAAGTTTAGAAAGGGCCATCATAGCTTTGACCTCAGCCTGCGGGGGCTGATGGCGTCTGACATCACTAGCTATGTTCAAGCACCCCCAGAGGTAGCAGGGCTCAAAAACCCCAAAGCAGCAGCAGAAAGGGAAGGAAGCGACCAGCTGACCGACCGTGGAAGACAGCTCGTTTTCCAGATGCCGTAGGAAGCCTAGCAGAAGCTAAATTCTCCTTGTGCGCCGCAGGCTACTCTGGTTCCTAAAGGCACCACACCACTGTTTCGAAGCGCTTTTAGCTGTTTCTCCCTTTTTTGTAGAAACAACTTTGATTGATAGGAATCACAGTAATAAATTTTTGCTAAGGCAGTTGACAGGCCTACAGCTCTTGGTATTAACGACAGCTGTAAAACAATTAGAAGCCCTTCTTTTCTCTATCAGCCTGATGGAAGCTGTCTGATAGCAATGAAATGTTCTACAGCAGGTTTTCAGGAAGCTAAACTTCTGTGAACATTTGAATACTTTGCTGAACAGCTTTTTTAAGCAAAGCTGAAAAAGAAGAATGGAGAAATATCTTATTTTTTTATGCGAACTTCAGAGTTTAAAGTTTTCCAGGCAAAATGAGTGCTACCTATCAAATATTCATAACCAGACTTGGAGGAAAACACTGCTTGCTTGAGCTATGTCATTTAAAAATATTCCTGAATATATTTAGGGAGCTTCTGTTAAGAGTTAGAGCAAAGCTTCTAAAGAGGGAAAACCAAAAAAAAAAAAAAGTGGTATGTAAGAAGTGAATAGGAACAATATAATATTAGAAATTTGCTTTTTGATTTAATGGGTTACAGGCTTTGCTCCAAAGGTCAGTGCAAGGATCATTTGCTGTAGACACAGCATTCACTCCCATGTAATAAGATTAGTTTCACTCATGATTGCTGTCCTGGTACTATTTTGACTGTTGGGTTCTTGGTGCTCAGTATTTCATATACATCCGCAGCCTTAGAGCTTTCAGTGGCTTGAGAGAATGTCGTCTTTAGCAAGAACAGATGCAGTAAAACAGCTCAGCAAACAGAGCCATAGGATTCATCAGGATAATTCCCTGGGCTTTTATATCTCTGTTTTTATCAAATAATGGCAAAAATTGCAGTTCAGGTACTATAGAGATAATAATTCAGCTATGAATGATCACTAATACTTCAAGTCAGTAGTATTTTTGAAAATAAAAGGGTTTTCGTTGCATTACCTGTAACTGTTTTTTCCTTCTGTATTTTGTTCTTATCAGCAGCATTTCCCCTTTACACTATAACAAAGTATAAAAGCGTGGAGATTAGAGCAAGGTTTTTGCCCTGTTGTTTCAACATGCAGGCGCTAGGAATAAATGAATACTGTACTTGATTCCCTAACAGCTCAGATACACCTTTGTAATTTCGTTACAGTAGTGCACTTGAGCTGGTTATCGCCTGCTGCCTTGCACAAATTCTGTCACAGATTTAAACTCTCATCAACACTACCTTTTATTTCGGCATTTACCTACCCTCAAAGTGGACTTTGGACAGACTTTGTAGTGAATAAAATTTGAAGAACAACACAAGGCAATAGCAGTTTAACACAGTCTGTATGTGAATTTTCCAATGTTCTCGTTATTTTGATTAAAATAAATATTTCCTCAACAGAGACTCACTGCCTATCTTGACCTTAGCCTGGATAAGTGCTATGTGATTCCCCTGAACACTTCAGTTGTTATGCCGCCAAAAAATTTCCTGGAGCTGCTCATCAACATCAAGGTACGGTTAAATCGTAAGTAATTTCTTCTTAAGACAGGGAAAAATGAGAATTTTTTTCTTTTTCTTTTTTTTTTTTTTCCAGAACGCTGACATTCACATAAGGTGCACATGTGAGAAAGTTAGCTGACCACTAGAGATCTTTGTGAAGAGAGAAAAAAATCTAAAACCTTCCTAATTAACTGTGATCATAAGAGGAATTATTAATTCAGAGGGAAACAAACAAACCTGATTTCATTCTTCGATGCTACAAATTGGATTGACAAAATTGTGTAGATGTGGTGTATGGTGTACCTAGACTCTTCAATAGTAGTCTATGTGTTTTTTAATTTATAATCCATTGTGACTAAGGCATGTATGCGCTGAACTAAGACTGGTTAGCTGAGGGGCTTAAAGTAGATATACTGGGAAATCCTTTTAACGTGGGCATTGCTTAAAGCACAGGTGCCTAGGGTCACCCCCTGCTTTGAACTGATCCAGTGGCTTGTGGGTGATGTACGTGAGGTGTGTTGGATCCGCTCTGCGTGCTCAGGGAGATTAGATGTGGCACTGGGTGTGACGGACTAGCACTGGATGTGAGTTCACGAGGCTTCCAGCAGCCTTTAGATGGATCTTCCTGTTTCCAGGGGGGGGTTGTAGGAGTGGTCAAAATTTGGATCGTATGATTAGCAAAGCCCATTTAAGCAAGAGGGGGTTTGCTATAGCCAGATTCCTTGTTCTGCGAGCACCAGGTCTTCAGAAAAAGATTTGTTGCCTTTAAAAACAAAGACCGTGGAAAGGACTGAGATACCATAATCGCTGAACAACCGAACGTGAGTTTTCAGTATAATGTTGTGGGAGCTCCTAATCGCTTCCCAGCAGGGTTTGATAATTGAACACTGCCGCCTGCCTGTCCTGTGGTGCTGGTGCTGGCTGGCTTGTCGCCACCATGGGGACATGCTGTTCCTGTTAGTAGTAGTAACTGGGTGAAACGAAATGGCCTGTGAAATTGAGGAGGCCAAAGTAGATGATCTAATGGCATCTCTTACTAATTTAATAAGAATCATCTTTAACTCTTATATCTGTATGCTTTTAATGCAAGTTTAAACCGTATTTAGCTTTGTTCTCAGCCTTCTGGTTTCTTTACAAAACAGCAGAACAGTCTGGGTGGGGAAGAGAGCTGATAAGCTAACTTGTCTAAGCTTTGGGGAGAGTGGTTTAAATTTTATTTTACTGGGCTTTTGTAACTTTAGAATTGTTAATATCATCTTTGGGTTTGCATGTCATGGGCACTGAATGTGACCATAATCCTCTAACTGCCACCACAGAGCTAGGGTACCACTCTGAGCATTATTGACTATCTACTTACCTATTCATCTTACGTTAAAAGTATTACTTTTATATCTTTGAGTTTACAAATGCTGAAAAAGTCAGAGCATTTGAAATCTGAAATCCTTTCTGCAGACATAATTTTTTAGCAGAAATAACACCTTACTGTTACCACATGGGCTGGCTGTGAGGACTCAGGCAGCTGAGATGTTGCAACTCACTCAGACATCTTCCTGTCTCTGCTGTGGGACACCACGGCGCACATGAACCTCTGCTCTCCCAGGACAGTCCCACTCACTCAGCCACATGGGGGACTTACTCCAACTATATACTTGGTATATAGACATCATTGGGATAAAAAATGAACCCGACTGAGGACATTTTCTCACAGCAGATAAACCAAAAGCAGGTTGAATGAGAGAGCTAACCTTGTTACTTATAGTCCTTAAAAAGGGAGGCGATTCTTCCCCTCTTCTCTGCTCTGGTGAGACCCCACCTGGAGTACTGCATCCAGCTCTGGAGCCCCCAAGATAAGAAGGACATGGACCTGTTGGAGCAGGTCCAGAGGAGAGCCATGAAGATGATCAGAGGGCTGGAGCACCTGCCCTATAAGGACAGACTGAGAGAGTTGGGGTTGTTCAGCCTGGAGAAGAGAAGGCTCCAGGGAGACCTTATTGCGGCCTTCCAGTACCTAAAGGGGGCCTACAGGAAAGCTGGGGAGGGACTTTTTACAAGGGCATGTAGTGACAGGACAAGGGGGAATGGCTTCAAACTGGAAGAGGGCAGGTTTAGATGAGTTATTAGGAAGAAATTTTTCACTATGAGGGTGGTAAGGCACTGGAACAGGTTGCCCAGAGAAGTTGTTGAGTCCCCATCCCTGGAGGTGTTTAANTTGTGTAAGGCCAGGCTGGATGTGGCTTTGAGCAACCTGGTCTAGTGGGAGGTGTCTCTGCCTATGGCAGGGGGGTTGGAACTCGATGATCTTTAAGGTCCCTTCCAATCCAAACCATTCTATGATTCTATGATTCTATCTTTCAAACAAGGCTTTGGAATTAGGACTCCAGGAACCATTTTAGCCATTTCTGAGTGATTCGTGTATATAAATAAATTTCTTGTGAAAAATCACTTCACAAGTAAGTTCTCCGCTGCTTTTTTTGCTGCCTATTTTGAGACTGGCTATTAAACCACACTTTCTTTTCCTGTACATAAGGATGAGGTGGTGTCTGTAAAACTCAGTGACCCCGTGTTTTTTTACTTTGTGTATGTTGTTTTGTTTCCATTTTTAGTTCCCGCAAATTCCACTATTAAAATCTGTTAATTTCCTAGTTTGTCATTAGTACTAAATCAAGTATGCTTGGTTTACAAGTAAGAGGATAACCAGGCATCGTGCATTTAATTGAAAATCTTTGCAAAAGCGAACTATTTTGATCGTTGTCCCCAACAGTGAGTGCCCTAATTTTATGAGACATCTGTTTAATTCTCATTGTAGTAACAAAAAGCTGTGGGCATTTGATGTCTCAGAAGATCAGGCTAAATGTTTTGTAACTGAAATTTGGGAAACTATTCTGCAGATGCACGAAGTGAGTAAATTTCTGTTCACTGTGCTGCAGTCACACTGATTGCACAAGGAAAAAAATGTATGAAATTAAAGTGCTCATTTCATTAAAATGAGCTCTGAATACATGCAGAGGGCTTTTTATGAAAATGGAGGTGCTCTGGGCTGTTGTGGTTTTTTTGTTTTTTTTTTTTTAAAAAAGCCATAATTTTAGCCTAAAGAACCACATTTCTAAATATCGATAGAGTTTGCTTAAATATGCGGACAGTGAAAGGCCTCCTTTCCTTGGGAAGCAAGGCTGAAACCCAGTTATATTTGTTGATCCACCTCGTTCTCGCTGTTGAGCCAAGTGGCCAATTTTAACCATATGCGATGCACAGGATGTCTCAAAGACAATGACATTTGTGGCTGTCCTACGGGTAATTGCTCCTGCAGCAGCCGAGGGGAGGAGATTCCTGCACTGAGCTCCCCCTCCTCTTGTGCCCCCCGGGAGGGCTGAGAGGGACAGATTCAGGGAGGGGGAGTCCATGAGGTCCTGCGGTTTGGAGGGCACGGGCCCAGGAGAGTCACCACTGCCCACCCTGCGGGTGCCCTGCACTGCTGCTTTGCCCTGAGGCTCCCTCAGGGGGCTCTCCTGAAATTCGAGAGACCAGGGGTTAAGATACAACAATTTACAGCGATTTAATTACCAAATAATGAGTGGGATAATTTGGGAGTGTGAAGTCTTTCAAGCTCTTATTTAAAAAAAAAAAAAAAAATTGCTGTTGTTTTCCTCATAGTATGTGCTGAAGAAAATTTTCATAATTTAAAGTGAATTTAATACAGTCTTTTCTTTCTTTACTGAAAAGAATAGTGTTTAGTCAGCTTCTTCTCAACGTGTCACTTGGACTAAAAAGATGGTCTTGTTTTGCAATGGAAATTTCAAGTTGTTTATTGTCAATAAAAATATAGAGATCTTCCACCACAGAAGCTGAATTTGTTTCCATAATAAGTGATCATTTTATTTTTAGAAAGCAGGCAGCACCTCCTCTACTGCCATAAATAAGAATCACACTAACAGGATTTCTTAAATAAAGTGATATTTCAAAAAAGTTGATGATTATTTACCAGTGGCAGTATTAGGAAATCGACTGATCGCTGAGTATGTGCATCTTCAGATGTGTGCACAGAGCTGGATTCCTCCATAACTTCAGCTGTGGCAAAATAACACTGAAGGGATTAGAAAAGGCTTGGGAAGCCTTTGCGCGTTGTCCTGGCTCTTCCCTTTTCCAGTGTATTGCCTTAAAACACCGGATAGACCGCCATGGCTTTCGAATACCTTTCCGTTTAAACAATTGTGGGAGTCACCATAATAACTTAACGGGGTTAGATGGTCTCGTCTTGTGTTTGGCTTGAGCTGTGACCCACACTGTGAATATGTTCAGAGCTTCCCAAACCCAGTGGACTGCAGCTGGAGTATACCACAGCTGGCGTGCTTCATCAGCAGGAGTGTGTAGAGCATGCTCCATGTAGTGCACGCTTCTGCCAGCTCCTATTTGGGAATAGTTTCCACCGAGGTCTGTTGGGTTGTTAATTAAGTGAAAACTTTGGATGAGAAGCGCGGGACTGATCCATAGCATTGGGTGCTCCTGGAGGGAAATGTTTCTTCTCTGCTGAAAACTGACGTTACTGTAGCAGGAGGGCGGTGGGCATATGCATCAGTAGAAGTTTTGTGACCTTTTTGAATATAATTGTTATGTATTTCTGCAGTGCAGTTGTGTTTACACATTTAGAATAAAATTCTGTGAGTAATACATATTTTGAAAGAATTCAAAGAAGATATGTCACCGCCGTATTAAAGAAACACAGTGCAAAGTGTTTCTCGTGTACTTAGACCACGAAGAGATGGCTTTTGACAGAGCTGTTGTATTTTTGTTCAACAGGCTGGAACATATTTGCCTCAGTCCTATTTGATTCATGAACAGATGATTGTTACTGATCGCATTGAAAATGTGGATCAGCTGGGATTCTTTATTTACCGCCTCTGCCGTGGCAAGGAAACCTATAAACTACAGCGCAAAGAAGCCATGAAAGGTAAATGTTCCTCCTGCGATCTTTTGTGTTGGCAGAAAGTTCATGCCGCTTGAGTTCAATAAATGGGCTTGATTGTGTTGAAAGGTATGACTCTGGGGTTTGCTTATTGCCATAACCGCCTCTGTGGGCTCAAGTACGTCTGATATTTTCTGTGTAGGTATGGAAATAAGTCATTTTATTGCGCAAAAGTGCTCAAGGCCCCGGTGAGCTACGAGCTGTGAGAAGGGGGGGGTAGGGTGTGTGTGTGTGTGTGTGCGCATGGGTATGTTTTCTGGGGTTCAGGCTCTCATTGATGCTTTTGTTTAATCTTGTTTCTTGATCCACCCCCCCCTCCCCCAAAACCAAAACCCCTTTTAATATATGAGAAGCCGTAGCCTTGTAGTCCAAATACAGAATTGCAGGTTCTTCTTGTCATTAAAGCCATTTATAAATTAGTCCACGTCTTCCTATTTGCATCAGTGAAATGTGAGAAAGAGTCGTCTTCACAGGAGAACTGTAGTGCTTGGTACTCCTTCATGGAAAATGTTTGAAAAACATCGTTTGGAAGAGTCTTGACAAGATACTAAACACTGCCTTAAAATTTTCACTCAGATTTTACTCAGACTTGCTTCTTTTTATTGTTTTGTTTGTTTTTTTTTT